>OX457026.1:77735755-78110755 GCA_949752745.1 Protula sp. h YS-2021
ATTTGCCTAATCACTGAAAAAGTAACTGCCGGTTAGCTAATAATGTTCGCCATTTTTACTTGAAACAGTAAGACTATTTTCTTGAAGTAAGTTAAGATTTTACTGATTTTTTTGTCGCCAAAGTTTTCGTCAAGTTACTAGCCAGTCACCAAAAAGTATTAGTCAGGAAGGTAGTAATGCTGCTACCTTTAATTAAAATTTCAAGACAGTAAGACTATTTTGCTTCAGTTAGTTAAGATTTTACTGATTTTTTTTTTGTTTTTCGCCAAAATTTCCTCCAATTATTTGACCAAGCAGCAAAAAAAAAAAAAAAAAACGTAATGGCCAGTTGGGTAATAATACTTGCTACCTTTACTTAAAAATTCATGGCAATTTGGACTATTTTCCTGGAGTTAGTTAAGATTTTACGAAAAAAGTGATTTTTTCGCCAAAACTTTCTCCAGTTTTTGGCGAATCGCCAAATAAAAGTAATAACCAGACGGACATTACTGTGTCCTACCTTTCTCCAAAATTTTAGAGCATTCCCAAGAAAATCCTGGGAAGAAGAGATACGTTTTGAAGAAAATTGTTTTTTTTTTTTTGGCTAATATTTTCGCCAATTGTTGGCAAAATGCCAAAAAAGGTAATAGCCAGCGAGGCACTTATGTCAACTATCATCAACTAGAATTTCAATACCTTCAGGATAAAAACGTAGGAGAAGATACGATTTTTTTAACTCAAAAGCGGACATACACACATACGCACATATTTTTTTTAACGACTGCTACAGCTCCTGCTTCTGTAAGAAGCCGGAGGCTGAAAAAGTCATTTTCAAAGAAAGTCGGCAGGTGTGAGTGCTCTTGGATTTTATGGTTTTTTTTTTTTTTTTGCATTGTTAAATGATTGTGGATAAGAAGTTGTTGCTTAACACTGCTTTTATTCAATTTGAATTTCTTCATGTCACTAACTGACTTTTGATATAAAAATGTTAAAATTTAATTTATGAATCTTATATTAAAACAACAATCTATTGTTTAAAACTGTAATGTGCTGCGGTTCACTCAGAAAATGTGTCAACATTTCAAGTAAGTTGTTTTTTGTCGCTTTTTCTTTTCAGTTGGTGCAACAACGACCGCAGTTTCTACACTGTCAGTGTCTCCTGTAGAAGCTATCATAATTATTTCCTTTTTTGCTCTTTGGTTCTTTGCGATAATCCTGTTCATACGGAAATGGCACCATTTAAAACTGATCGAACCGCGCGAGCATTCCATGCGACAGAAGCCGAAGAATTTAGAATCAGTGAAAATAGTAAAACGATCTTCCGACAGCGTTATATACAATGCTTACCCTCTCGCCATGACACGAACCATGGCTCTGAGGGAGAAACGTTTAGCTCGGATGCAAACGATGCCCGCCATTAAGTTAAATCCTGAAGAGAAGTCGCCAGTTACGTCTGTGAAAAGAGATCTGGATATTGCACATAAGCAGCCAGTGCCGTTGTTATTTGTTCCAAAATCAAAAGACGGATCGGACGAGGAAGAAGATTTTTGTTATGGTTCTCCACAAGAGCATTACCCCATGCTGGCCTTGCAAAAGCAATGATAAACCGTTACAGCCTATTTTTAAGCATATTTTAGAGGATCTATTAAAAAAATTAAAGACTGAAAGACTAAAACTTGTTGTTTAATAGAGTCAAAGTGTTGCCTGGAGTTATTTTAATGTTTATGTAATAGTTGTTCAGACTAAAAATATCCGACTTCAGTTTAAAATTATATTGAGATTTTTGTTCGGATATGTATTCTGACTTTGATTAAGCAGCTGATCGCCCGGTATTTTGTTTATGCTATTTTGGTGTCCTGGAGAGGAGAGGGGTAGGGGTGGGGTCACTTAGCAACAGATGTTTGACCATGCGTGCAAAAACAACGGAGAGAAGGGGTGATTTTGGGATCAGACGTGGTCTGCACGAAGTACGAATTTCCTTTAAAAAGGGGGTGATTCTGTTTGGTACTAAGTGTTCTGGACAATAAGGGGTTTCTTTCTGAATTGCACTCCGCGTTCAGTACAACAGGGACCCAAAGACTGTGCATGTATAACGTAAGTGTTTAATTTACTTGTGTGATTGCAGTTATGTGCGGTTCTAGCTGCTCCCTTGTTTATAACGTGTAATTTGATGAATAGGCGTGTCTTTTTTATTTAATTTTGATACTCCTCATTTCGGGTAAAATTTGCAAAGATGTGCGCGTTTGATTAAAAAAGGAGTTCCTTTTAATCTTGGCATTCCGCGTTGAGAGGTCGTTTTTAAGAAGTCAATTCCTCCAGCTTAAACTTGAGTGCCCCCTCCTCCCTCCCCCCCCCCCCCCACCGGGTTTTGGTCATAGTTCTCATGTCCTCGTATATGCGTAAAAATTAGTTTTAAACAAGCAGTTGCAAAACTGATTATATATTTATGACTTTGACTGATACACCGTCATTACGATGCCAAGTCCAAGGTTGTCGGAGCTTGGTCCATCCGTGCCTTAACGAACATCTGAAATTCGGCGTTTCGGCACGGCTTCAGAGTTAGTACACACATAAACCCCGAGACTTCCATATTGGAGAGCTACCATTGCGTTTAAAATGGCGTGTGCTTGATCTGAGTGTATTATCTTAACTGCTGCAAATCCAGCTCGAATTATTCGAATATCCGAAACACTCTGATCGGATTCCTACAAGCTCGGCTTCTCACAATCCAGTTCAAATTATCGATATTTAATTCAAAGCACCTATGATCCTTTTCGTCTTGGAGCATAATAGCAACTTGTGGCTACTCAAACTGCTTAAGGTCGGGGGGGGGGGGGAGCACGATCTTATTTTCATAATTCCTCGGAGGCCGTTGCAATTTCCGGAAACAATCCATCTTATACATTCTTTCTTAGCTCTATCACTGTCTTTAAAATCACTCTCTTTATAGCAACATCGTAATTTTTTTTGTAATGATGTTAGAATTTTCCCGGAGCTTTATCCTAATCTTGCTCCATTTACAATATCAATAAAGTACCGTTTCGTTTGGTTGCTAAATATTGTACCTAAAGGAAGCATTTGAGACAACACCACCCGTTGGCCAGAAGCAGAGGTATATTGACACCAGCCCAAATCAAATGCAACATTAGGCCAAGGAAAGAAATTGTCTCTTTTCTAACAATAATGCTCAGAGATATCCTTCCAACGTCGACATGCCGTTTTTTATGTGCAAGCAAAAATAGGGCTGCTTTTTTTAAAAAAACGATGTTTTCATTTTCGGGGAGCGATAATCCATCATGACTGGTTGCAGAAATTGAACGATTTTATATATGAACTGCCTTTTAGGAGTTTTAATCAGATGTTTCACGTTGAAAAAAGGGGCCATTCACACAGTATGTGCTCGCTGGATGAAAGGTGGGGCGGGAGGGGGGAGGAGTTGGTGGGGCCTTGTGCATGTGGGGTCACGTACATGCTGAGAAAGGGGGGGGGGGGTCATTAAGTCTTACTCAAGCCTTATCCAGTCTTCTGTGAATATGACATTTCCTCCTGCAGATTCATTTTACAGTCGTATGTGCTATTCCCGAATAAGGAGCTTAATACACGGCAAGGTTCAGATGTGACGAGACCGGGCTTAAGTAAGTACGAGTGTAAAACTACTTACCGATTTCGAAAAATAAGCTTAGTAAAGAAATTGCTGCCTTGAAGGTAAAAGCCAAAGTTAGTAGTTTTGAAAACAAATTGGTAATAAAATTTAGCACATGCGTCCTCAGCTCTTCTTATCTCATACTCCACTGAAGATCTATCTGAGAAAGGGAGGGAAGGGAGAAGAGAAAGAAAGACTCTTTCTTGGCTAGAAAGGGTCTGGATATACGACCTCGTCATTACCGGTCCTCCGCTCTTGGGACTTCACCAAATTCTCCACACCTGCTGAGTATTATGAAACGCCATTTTAACATTTAATGTTAATTTTTTATATCAAAATTCAATTAAAGATATCAATAAATCAATGGGGATCTCATCAATATATATATATATATATATATATATATATATATATATATATATATATATATATATATATATATATATATATATATATATATATATATATATATATATATATGTGTGTGTGTGTGTATATTGTTTTTTTTTATTTATTTATTTATTTATTTTTTTACAAATAAAACAGGTCAACGCACACACATGTCTCGAGACAACAGAAAACGCCACATAATGAGCACCACAGCACTTACTCTTACCCGGATATACTACAACCCCATTTATGCCATCATTTACAGACAATCACAAACCACATAAAACATTGAAACGTCAGTCAGTTTGATTTAACACACTTTTACTTTTAGGATTCAACGCCGTTATGTTCCAAATTTTCGCTTTGCCCAACTGGTTTCGGAAATTGGCGGTATTTGGTACTGAAATTTGCGGCAGACAAAAGCCTGCGATCTACGACTATTCTTTTAAGTATAATCATCAATTTATATTTGGTAACAAAATTAAATTAAATGTGGCACAAAATTTATTTTTGAGATCAGCAAATCAATTTTGAAAACATAAACAATCTTAAGGGAGACAAAAGTTCAAATAGAATTTAACGAATCGTCAAATAAATTTGATGAAAAGTGAATTACTGATAACCAATTAAGCAACAAAGTTTTTGAGCTCAAGAATTGCTTCTTTTTTTGTGCAGTAAAAAATCAAAAGAAAGATTCTATACATAGGGGCTGGTCATTCTTTCATTTACAGATTTTTGCTTCTGAATTTTAGATATAAAAATATCTTGATATCAAAAATCAATTTTTGCGATAAAAATTCATTTGCTGATTAAAAATAAAATTAAAAAAAGTCTCAGTCTGATAAAAATCATCTAAAACTAAATTCTTGATATCAATAAAAAGAAAAATAAATTACTGAGCTCAAAATTAACATTTTGCTATCAAATATTTTATTTTTGCTATCAAGAACTGAACTTTTGATCTCTAAAAAGCAATTTTAGATATAAATGAATCATTTTTGCTATTTATAAATATTTTTGGAATATCTAAATATTTATTGATATCAAGAATTATTACTTGACATCAAGAATATGTTTAGAGATTTCAAAAATATAATTACAGATAGCAAATATTAATTCTTGATGCAAAAGAAAAGAAGTTTCGAGATAAAAATTTCATTCTTGATATCAAAAAATCAATTCTTAAGATCAGAAATTTATTCTCGATATCAATAATTGCCTGATAAATGTGAAATGGCATTTCATAGAGCATAGACCAGTGACGCTAGTCGGCTGGGATAAAAAAGATAGTCAAGCTACTGTGGTCTCCTTTTATTAGACTGCTGGTGATATCGCTGTTTAAATGCTCTGCCTTTCTGAGTTTTTTTGTGAGTTTGGTAACATATTCAGCACGGCACTTTACGGATTTTGTGAGCGCATAGCCCTGCAGATTCCTCACAGCGTTAAAACCAGATAAACCAATCCGTAAATTAAAAAAAACAACTCAACTCATGCGGACTTACGCAGCAAACGCGAAAAAGTTGCAAGGACACTATCAAAAGAAGCTTTTTCATAAAGCCTGACAACCCGGGAGCGAAATGACCAGGGGTTGACAGCCCGGACAAGAAATAATCATGACAGCATCGAGGGAGGGGTAACCAGGCCGCGATTGCCCGAGAATGCGCGGGAGGACCGCTGAGAGATGAGTAACTAGGACGCAACTGCCTTGCACGAAATAACCAAGAGTGAATGTACGGATCCGAAATAACTGGGTGGTTGCCATCGTGCTAATGTCCAGGGTATGGCCGGACAGGGACTAAGCGACTAGGACGCAACAATATGGGCAAAGCCATAGACATCCGCTGTATAAATAAGTATTACCACGTATTGGGCCTCCAAAATAATATCGATACGGAACTAGAACCTCACTTCGCTAGCGAAATGTTAAACACTTGACAAAAATTAAAACGCAAAAATACTTCCTCCAATGGGTTATTTCTTGAATAATATATTGCAAACAACACAGCTTGAATATGTCTTATAAGCCGAGTAGTGTTTGGTTTCTGTTGACTTAAGGTTTTATTGACTGATCTAGCATACGCCGTGTTAGCTATTTACGCAGTGAGAGCTCGCACAAAGCTCACTGTGCAACTGTGTGTGATGTGGGTTAAATGCTACGCATTTACTTGCAAAAAATGCACTCTTTTCACATGGCGTTTTAACAAAGAAAACGAAATCAAAGACGAAAATAAAAAGTGACATGCACATGTTCAGATCAAGCTCTTCGTAAGTCCCAAGTTTCATGGTCGTAGGGCCCATAGTGTCAGAGGAGAAGAAGACACAAAAAATCGGAAAAAGTGTCAAGAAGAAAAAAAAAAGGACGAATTTTGCTCGCACAAATTCATATAACTCTTGCAAGCCAAAGGCTTGTCAAGTGTTAATTATATACTTGTCAGCATTACACAGTTGGCGGCCTGTCCTGGTGTTCACAAAAGTTAACACCGCAGTTAACTGTACTCGTAGAGGCGAAAATCAGTCGGTCTAGCTGTATCACGCTAATATTTTGAATTGTTTTGTTTGTTAAACAGATTATAGTTATAAATTTACTTCCGTTGCAGTAACTGTACAGTTTTTTTTATGTTTTTAGGGAATTTTATTGTGCACAGCCATATTCGAGTATGCGCTGCGTGGGCATAAACTATAAGGGGAACTTACAATACAATATATATATGCATCTTTCACAAACGCGACGTTTTCTAACAATAACTTTGCTTATCAAAAATCACGATTATGACGGAAACAAACAAACATAACAACTTATAAATGAGTCACGACCATCTATCAATATATCAAATTCGCTTCTAAGTTTGAAAACACTTCTCCAAAATAGGTCCATTTTAATTTTAATTTATCTTCAGGTAACGTTTGCATGTCTGCGTAATATCGTAATTTTGCGTTTCTAATAAACACGTTCTCGTGAAAATTTTCCTCATTGACTCTAAACTGATATATATGGTATTTTATTAACAAAGAGAGGTTATCCTCTGTAATATTATCTTTTCCAAGTAAAAAATCCCATTTCTCAAAATTAAAAGAATTTAGCTTCAATATGCTTAAGCATCTTCTTATAATTTCTCTGGCTTTTTGACAGTCCCAAAAGAAGTGTATTATCGTATCCGGGGTGTTACAGTACTTACATGCATCGGATTCTAAAATTTCCCAGTCCATTTTCTTCTTGTTAGTTGGTATTATATTATGAATGAGTTTCAATTGCAGGGCCAAAAGATAGGTTTCTTTAGTACATTTTCTGCAAAGTAGCAAGCTACGTAGAATCCGTGATTGTAGAATCAGTAACTGTACAGTTAACGTTGGTGAATACGGCCACTGAAAACATGTTGCATCAGCTCTGAAAACGCTTCCCAGTAAACATTTCAACGTCCGTCAACATCAATTTGAGGTTGCGATGTCACCCCGACCAAACCACAACATTACAGATCTTTTGCAAGAAGTTAACTTTTCAAATTTGAGAAGATTCTGAAATGAGAAGAAAAATCTTTCGGCAAAAAGTGTTTTGCAAGAAGTAAAATTTATTTTCAATAAAAACGAGTAAATATTCACCATGTGTTTGTAAAGAAGTATGAATAGGATTCTATTATATTCTTATTTCAAACGCGACTTATTTCGAATCAGTCACATGTATCGAAATTTATGAGGGATTTTATGCCGTTATTTATTGCTAAACTTTCCAATTCAAATGTGAACAAAACAACTGATATATCTACAAGGGAATCAGGAACATGATTAATTACATCGATGCACTTAATAACACTTGTCAAAGCATATTATTCGAGAAGTAATCTATACTTCTGAATCGTGTTTGCCAAGTTAAAACTTTCCTTGAGACTGGTCGTGACCTCAGATCAGCGTCTTATTAATTTTTGACACAGCGTTGAATTGATGTTGAGTGTACAAGGTTGTTTAGACGTTGGTGTTGATCGCAACCAAAACGCAACTTGTTCGTATCATGGTAGGTAACATCGACTGGTCACACCAAAATCAAAACCCGATGTTGATCCGACATCGGGTGCGTCGTCTATCCAACGTTAATGCAACGTCGCAATGTTTACTGGGTTTCGCCATTACAAAATCACGCGTAGATCTTTTTGACTAAGGTCTGAAGAAAGTCGTTAAGTGGAGTAAAAATATTAGCAAAATACTGCTGTCCGTTTTAACAACAAGGTAGAAAAAAATCACGAGTTCTAAAGCACAGATTATGTGCACTCACGTGTTATCCTTGACGAAAGAGCAAACGTCCTTATTTCTTCTGTCCGCTTTACTCTACATATAGGACATTATACTGTTCCACCCCTTGGTGACATTTTCACAGTCCGAGCATTCCGGAAATATCAATATAAATATGTACAAGAAAGGCTAATACCGTTTAAGTATTGATGCCACCAAGGACCCAGTTTGGCAGTGTCGATCCATCCCTTACGTAGTGTAACCAAATTTTATACATTTTTTTGTTCTTTGACTCGAGTTTATTCTTTAATTTATCATTTTCTTCACAATTGTTTACTACACAATTGTTCACTACGTAATTATTTACTACATAATTGTTTAAGAATAATTTATTTATATACTTAATATTGTTGTGAGAAAAAACCGTGAATCTGTTAAGTTACTCCGTGTATATGATCCAAGCTTTTGTTTCAAGGACAGGACACCCTAAACATATTTTTCCAATTGTTTTGCTTTTAAGGGTTAATTAGAGATTCTGCTTGCTACTCACCCCTTTCACACATGCGCAGTCAGTGATGGCATTGGATGTGTCGAAAGATGACACTTAAATGGTAAAATATGCCATGTGTCTGTTACTTATGAAAAAAAGTCTACCCATCTTTGGTCTTATGTCGTGAGCAATGTCTGGTCATGCTTTTAACGATGCTAGCAAAGTTAACTTTGTTAGAGTGACTGAATGCCATTTTTTAAAATATGTAATTTTGGGTTCCCCTGGGCTGACGCTGTTCTCAACTTTGATGTCCCAAATTAATAGTGCAATCATGTCCTCATACAGAACAGCTACAATGCAGCCTTGTTCCATACACTTTATGAACAGCCAATACATACAAACTGCGAAGCGCCACTTCTTTGACTCCCCCCCCCCCCCACCCCAACCCCAACCAAACCACCTCTTCCCCTCTTCACCCATTCACTATAACATTAGAGTGCACAAAGCCTTGGATCACCACCAGCCCCCTCCCGCTCGCCCCTCCCCCACCCACTCTGGCATTTAGTTTATGGCTCGCGCTAAGTGCATGATTGAACAACAGTGCTTTTGTGATTTGTATGAAGATATAGCAACAAATAAACACATAATTTTGAGTTGTGTAAAAATTGATTACACATTGTTTTTAAATTGAAGCCAAACGAATTAAAAATAACGCAAAATAAAACAGTAAATTGTTTTGTTTTTAGTGAATGTTTGCGCTGGTTTAAGCCAATCGCAGAGAAGCAGTTGAGCAGCCAAATGCATTTCATTGGTTCCTCCGCATTCTGACCCACGCTTGCTACTTCTTTTCATCTTCAACCTTTGAATGTTTCCAGTGCTCATATGACTTGTCTATAACTGCAAGGGTGAGTTCCGGAAATTGCTGCTGGAGATAGCGTCTTACAGCTTCATCATTGGGCAATTCACTAACTGTTAACGCCCCGGAAGTCACTTCATTGCGACATATTGCATTCCTTAATCCCATGAAACGGCCGTTCGGATATTTACACAAAATGAGTTCTCGGTTGAACTTATGGTTCATGTCACAGTAAACGCTCTCATGGAGTTGGTCTTTGATATATGCAAAGGACTTTGGTTCAAGCCACATTCTCAGAAATAGACCCCAGATTTGATCACCGAAATGGAAGTAAGGCCTCTCAATTTGGTCGACACCACGTTGAGTCATGTGGTACCTCACATACGTTTCGCCGTCCTTCACGTATCTGTACGTACAGAAAGATTCGTGGATTGGTCCGGTATCCTGCACATAACCATGCTTCGACTTGAGCTGAATTGCCTTAAAAGTGGGATATCCCGTTCCCGTGTCTACCAAAAAAATGTCTCCTTCTGATTCTAAGTTATAAACAAGGACAGCAACATGGTCCTTCAAATCATCACCTACAGTGCTAATGACAAGGGAACAAGTGTATCCCAATGCCAATAATACATGGTACATAGCCACTCCATGAGTACCGCACAATCCACCCACGCCAGATACGATATCATCCACAGCTTCCTTTTCTGTTGGCGATGTCCTTGGACGCTCCATGGAAACTTGCTTCACGGAATGAAACGGAATCACTTCCATCCATGATTTAGTAATTTTGTTTAAGAACGATCTCTTTTTGCCTTGGTCGCGAAGTTCCTTATCGGGTCCCTGGATTCCCAGTTTATCAACGAGGAATTCAAGAGCTTGATCACGTGTTAATAAACTCTGTGCTTGAAAACCATCCATGTCTTTTTTTCTTGGACACCTTTAAACTGGATAAATCCATCTGAATGGGGAAAAATTCAATGCGCAGTCATTTGTCCGCAGCCTTTTCGTTCATTTTAAAAAGAAATACACTGAGAAGAATGCACAAATAATACACAGGTCGCAAATAATCCTCCGGTCTTTGACCCAAGTTTGTGAACCTGGTGATAAATAAGTACATAAGTACAAGTAACAGTAGATACCAGTTATGCGCTCTTGGTTTGACACATTGAAGGGCGTCTAACAATCTTGTTTTGTCTTCACTACACTGATATCTTGTAGTTTTCAATACCTCAGTATTCGGTGATACCAGATGAACAATGGGAAATTGTTATTGAGAACATCAAGTACGCAGTCACGGGTCAGATAAGATGCATTAAGTTTAATATAAACAATATAATTATTTTATTGTTTATTAAAGCAAATAGTGGTTTGAAAATGTCGATCCAGCTTTTAGTTAGATGACTAATTTTTAAAACATTTGTTTTTGTTTTTTTTTTTTTTGGGGGGGGGGGTGGGCCACACGATTTTATCATTCAAATTATTATTTAAGAAACTAGACCGGTTTCGTAACCGGGTAGCGAAAATTACAGTTGGGACCACAAAAGTTACGATAATGAAGACTTAAAAATTTAGAACACTCAATGATCTTTGTTGAAAATAATGTTGCAGTGTCAGTTGCACTCACACTTTTCGTGATACACGTTTCGAAAAGGTATATCTCAGTAAACATTAAAGCGTCGTTCTAACGTCGATGTGAGGTTGATCCGACTATACCACAACATTAAAGCTAGTTGTAGTTTGGTTGTAATTGGTCGCGACCATAGATCAATGTCTGATTAACGTCTTTGAAGCATCGTTAAATAGATATCAGAGTCACAAACAAAGAACAATGAACTTAAAAATTTTGAAATAAATTATCAAGCTTTTTGAAGATAAGGACAACAGTAAAGAAAATATTAATAATAAGAGAAAGGATAAAAGGGAGATAGCTGGTAAACCAAACATCCTTTGCTTGCAGACATTTGTATTGTAAATTCATCTTAATAGGATTTCTATGTATAAAATCCACTATGTTGTATTTTTGTTAAGTATTTTTCGCCACTGATATTTGCGAAAATTAAATGTACATATTTTGCTGGGTTCATTTTAATAGCTAGCTGTTTCGGGGCAGTCTTACCTACCACACTCGCAATACCATATATTGTCATATTTAGCACAGAACACTGAGATGTTGTGAGGGTCATTGACCTGCCCACAGCACACACAAACACAGTGTCCAGTCATGGAAGATTTTTTGTCATGTAACAAGATTTTTTCAGTCTTTTTTTATTTTTCATTTCCTTCCGTACTAAAGAAACCTAAATAAACTAGAAACCTCACACCCGGCGTGGTGTCAAATGCAACCTTTACTGTTTAAAACACCCTGACACTTTTAATAAGACTTACAATAAGACCCTTTTGGGGGTAACAGGCCTTCAGTGATCCAGAAATTGCAATTGTAAACGCCGTGTGATCTTTTCAATGGGCATTTGAAGTGTAATTAACAACGTGGATGTATCGCAATTACAAACTAGAAGCTCATTCCGCTAGCGAAATGTTAAACACTTGACAAAAATTAAAACGCAAAAATACTTTTTTTTTTATTATCACTTCATTCCAGTGTATATCTTAAGACTCATACATATCAAGCTATAGCAACGCAAACATAGTGACCATTTTTTTTATTATGCTGTTAAGGAGAACAAGTGTTTTTCATACTCTGGCCAAATACTTTCTAATCAACTGAACTCAAGTTTCAATTTAGCGGCTGACAATAAGAATGAACATTATACAAAAATAGTATATTAGCATATTAGCAGGGGTTGAAGACAGAAAAAAAGCGCGGAAGGAAGAGAAAAAAAATCAACTATAAACACTGGTCAATTTTTTCTAAAGCTTGGCATATAGATATATTTGTTTTGTTTAAAATTCGTTCAAAATATACTTTAGGTTTTAGAAATTTAAGGTATTCAATAAAGTACACTTCTCTACTGTTGAGTTTGCAACGATGAAAAAATAATCTTGCTTGCAGAAGAATGAAATCAACCATATAACTCCTCTCCCCTAAGTTATCGCTTCGAATAATTCCCAATAGTTTCATTCTGTTCGATAGAGCGATACTGGCTTCTATAATAATGTTATTATTTATAAAGTTTTCTAATAATTTTCAGAATAAAGTTAAATTTGAACAGAGGATAAACATATGCATGATATCATTCTTCACTTTACAATTCTGACAATTTGATGCGACCGTCGGGTCAAATTTTGCAACTATATAATTTGATGCATAGTTTTTATGCATAATTTTATAGTTTTACATACTGTCTCGAACATTTCTTGTCAAATATTTCGTCTTACCAAAGATGTCCTTAAATTCACAATCAGTCATACATACATTTTCATTTTTCCACCTTTCTATACAGCTTGGTGTAGCTTCCTGAAGTCTAACTAGGTTCCAATATATTAATTTTGAGCATATTTTGGATATCACTGAGTTATAAAATTTAGATGTAAACATAATATCAACATCTTTTTTACTACTTATAATTTTTGTTGTATCTAGTGCCAATGCACTTTTCCATTTTTTGTGGAATTGCTGCCACCAGGCTGAATAGATTTAAGACATTTATTTTACAATCAAACCTCTTTTTTATTTCTAGCGGTAACATAATTGACCCATCCTTATTCATTATATCCGAAATATGCAATATTTTCTTGGTATATAATTCTTTAAAAAATACCGGTGAATTTCCTATTTGGATATACTTATTGTACCATAAGCATTGATTTACTATGTCCACAGCTGTGACCGGTTCAGATTTTGCACTAAACCAATAGTGGAAAATTTCTTTATAAAAATTGGGCATTTCGGGGTGTAGTTTTTTTGTGTTTAGAGAAAGAGAGAGAATTTCAGAAAACTTTAGAGAGTCTGGCAAGTACTCTCGAATAAACTCAATACTGAAAGATTTCGTGAGATTGAATAGTCTTTTTATCCACATAATTTTTCGTGCCTTCAAGAAGGAAAAATAATCTAAATGTCTTAAGCCACCGTCTTTATAATCTTGAATAAGGCCTAGTCTTTGTATTCTGGGAGGTTTGCCGCTCCATATAAAGTTTTCTATGATATGTTGTATTTCTTCGGTAAATCAAGGTGGTGTATAAAGAGAGTTAGTTGCATATATAATTTTTGGTAAGGCTAAGTTTTTTATTATGGTAATTTTTCCGCTTAAAGTCACGTGGAAATATTTCCAACGTTGTAAAGTCCCTTTAAAATCGTTGATTTTGTCTTTAAGATTGATATTATATATGGTGTCTACATCGTTGAAGTATCGTATTCCCAGAGATTTCACATCACCTGTTGTCCATTTTAAGCGAAAGGGTTTCCATTTATGAAAGTGTATCTTAGGCCTACCTATTTGTAATATTTCAGATTTCTCATAATTAATTTTGAGTCCTGAAGTAAAATAAAATAAAGTTAAGACATTTAAAGTGTTTCTCAATGATATTATATCAGATACTATTAATGTTGTATCATCCGCAAGGAGGCTTATTTTTGTTTCAAAGTCATTATGTTTTATTCCTGTTATGTGTTTGTTTGTTCTTATTGCTATAGCCAGTATTTCTAATGCAATAATAAAAAGTAATGCCGATAAAGGATCTCCTTGGCGTACGTCATTTCTTACTTTAAAATATTTACTGCTGTTCCCATTGTTTATTGTACAACTTTCAATGTCAGTGTAAACTACCTGAATCCACTCCCGGATATTTGATCCGAAATTAAAAGCTTCAAGACACTTATCAATGAAATTCCAGTCAAGCTTATCAAATGCCTTTTCAAAGTCTATAAATGCTAAGATTCCTTCTTTGTTCTTGCGATTTAAGTAATCTATGCAATCAATTGAAGTGCGAATATTATAACCGATAAATCTGTTTTTAATAAAACCGTTCTGATCAGTTGCTATTATTTTTGACAATATTATTTGAAACAAAGTAATGGGTCTCCAGTTTTTGAGTTCGGTAAGGTCTTTACCTTTTTTTGGAATCAGTCTAATGATACCACGCTTTTGTTCACAGCTTAGATTTCCACAATGAAAGCTATATTTATAAGAATGGAGAAGATAATCTGAAATCTCGTTCCAAAAGAAAAGATAAAATTCTTTTGTGAGACCGTCAGTGCCGGGAGTTTTATTTATATCCATTAATTTTACTGATTCATAAAGTTCGTCTTTAGTGAGATCCTTGTTGAGCATTACTTTATCTTCACAGTTAATTTGTGGAATAGAATCAATTTTAAAAAAATCGCTATAAAATATATTTGATAGTTTTGGATCTTTATCAAATAGTCTTTCGTAAAAGCGCGCAGTTTCGGAGAGAATGGCGTTAGGGGTTATTATCTCTTCGCCATTCATTCCTACGAGTCTAGTGATCTTCTTTTGCTCGTAATTTTGTTTTTTCAAATTGAAGAATAGGGAAGAGTTTCTTTGGTCAAATTCAAGAAAATATGCTTTGCTACGTAAATAATAGCCATAGGATTCTGTGCGATTCAAGATCAATCCTTACAGATTCAATTTTAAACTGTATTTCTTCACTTGTTCTGGATTTTGATTTGCTGGCTATTTCTGTTTCTAGCACATTTAACTTGTTATAGAGATTTTTCTTTTCAATTTTCTCTTGTTTGGATTTTTTCTTTGAATATATGATTGATTCTTTGATAATTAAATGCTTTAAGTACTCCCAGTCAGTGTGAGGGTTACTTGATGTGAATTGTCTTTGATCTGCTATTATGTTTTTAATAAGGATGACATAATTATGGTCTTCAAGCAAATATGAAGCGAATTTCCACCAACCGGGACCTCTTTTAAGATTTTCATCAGAGACACAGATTTTTAATATGATAGCACTATGGTCTGATCTAAAGCCGGGAACTATATCGATATAATTTAAATCAAAATTTATAGATGATGAAGTTAGCCAGTAGTCTAGTCTTGATTGAGTCAAAGAGGGACGTAGACGTCGCCAGGTAAATCGACATGTTTTTCCGTTTTACACTCGCCACAAGTCTACGAGATTAAAGTTATCGCATAATTGTAGCAATTTTTCGACTCCTCTAAACTTTGTAAAACTCTGTGGCGATCTATCTAGCTCGCCATCAAGGATTGCATTTAGGTCACCCCCTAATATTAACTTTGCATTTCGTCTGTTAGCCAAAAGGCTATAGATCTCCTCCCAGAAATTAACCTGGTTGATTTGAGATTTGGTGCATATAGATTTAAGATACAATATTGGAGTTCATTAATGTTTATGCCTATTATTACATATCGTCCTGTACTATCAGTTTTGTAATTTAACATGTTAACGATTAAGCGTTTTCTGATAATAGTGAGTACTCCTTTGCTTGATGTTGTACCGTGAGAGAATATAATTTCATCACCTCTACTATAGCAATCCCACTCAGATTTCCAAAGCTTTTCTTCACTTGTACAAGAGTGAGTTTCTTGTAGCATAATTATGTCAAATTCTCCTTTTGGATGATACCTAATAAAATGCAATGTTTCATTGCGCTTCTGTTTATTTCGCAAACCCCTACAGTTTTGTGAAAAGAATGTTAGTTTCGTAGCCATCCACTGTTATTAGCTATATTTTTTGAGTATTTATCAGCCATGTGGTAGATGTGCAATGTTCTCCATAACAGCAAAATTTGTAACAGTAATGTAAAAAAAGATGCAGTACAATTAAACAATGTAGTAAACGTAGTGATGTAGCGCGAATTAAAGATCTTGAAATTCATAGATTGTGCAACTTTTGGTTTGAGGTTTAGGAGCGCGAATGATATTTACTCATTTTTTAGTTGTTTGGAGAGAGTAAAGGACCGACGTTATGCAGAGTGTCTAAGGCAGCAAACGCACATTGCCATGTATGTAAAATCATAGCTGTCGGCTATGGCACTAAGTCACCCTGTTCATTAATATTTAACGTGTGTATAGCCCCTTTTTTTAAAGAGGACAGAATAAGAGATCATTCTCGATTATTGAACTAAACCTTCACAGGTCACAGCTATCACTGTTGTGATGTTCAACATACGTGCATTGTTTACTCATCATTCATCCAGCACCACCGCATGCATTTGACGAAGTATACAATGATAATAAAATAGATTCTGATTTCCATAGATATCCAAAAATTACCTTTCTTTCATTTGAGATTTAGCTGTATTTTTTTATGCCACCAGCCCCTTAAAGTTCAAAGTGTAGTGAGGAATAGTAGGAGGATGCATTTTTGGCACTCTATGGAATGAACAAAGGAACTTTATCAAAGCAAATCATACACAGATTCAAAGTCAGGAACATACAACCCGTAGGTCTTATGAAAGCTTCACGGAGAGAGCGATATGGCAGTGCTCTTTGCCGCCAAAACAAAATAATATTTTACGCTATGATCTCTACTTCTCTTCCATGGGACTTCCATATACCGACCTTTATTACCTTTCCCGTTGCAGTTGCCAACGCCTTTTATTCACACCAGGCACTATCGTTCATGCCAATGTCTACCGATGTTCAATATGTTGTTTTTTTTTTAGCAAGAGGAAACAGTTATATCTGGGACTCCGTGGAGGTATAAGTGCTTTTTTTTAAAGCAAAAATTATAAACGGCCACTGACCGCCAACTGGCAACGCATAGCCCGTGCAGGTTCCACATATGAATCAATATAATGTTTTTACACAGAATAAAATAAATATAAAAAATCAAAGAGAGTTGGACTCTCATATGCAAAAATATCTCTGTGACGTATGAGGGTCTTTTTCCTTGCCAGGACCGTTTTCCCATTGTGGTCATGCGGTCACGGGTGCGAGAAGACCATTCGGGTCCAACGGGATTTACAACCCGTTACGGTCCTATGGTCTCTTGCTCATCTGAGGCAAGATAGACCCGTATCCAACACGGGTAGGCCCATTACGGTCTAGCCCGTTACGGCCCGGGAACGCTACCGTTCCGGGAAGCTGGGTCATTTCCTTAGACCCAGCGAGTCATTGCGGTGTTTAAGCGATTGTAAACACAGCTTGGAGGTTTAAAGCTTGCAGTTGAAGCAAAGCACTGAGAAATGTAGTATTGTAGGTTGTTTTATACTACATATTCTCACCGTTGTTTTTCTCTGCTTGCATTTCAGATATGACAGAGGCCAGTCTACACTCTCCACCGTTACTGCCTCAGTGTATCCATCCTCCAACTTCGTGTAACCCCCACTCCATCTGCGACCGCTGCCGACGGAACAGTGGAATACCTCTGTGCGAGCCAGACAGCCCGTGCGGCGAGTGCCTACATCTCACTCCAGAGGATTGGAAAGTCCTGTTACGGAACAGGACCAAGAACGAGCGCAGGAGGGATAAGCGCAAATTCCTTTCGTCGGCTTCGTTTGTTACGCGTGAATTCATTCAGGATACCATGAAAAAGGCTAGCTCCGTTATTCTGGGCCAGGTCTCCACCCCCGTACACGTAGACACTGGTGCGAAATCGGAATCAGCTACGCCAGCTAAGAGACATAAGAAATCCAAGAGTAAAAGACGTGCATTTTCTGAGACTGTAGCAGAATTGGATATCCCGGAAGGGCAAGAACGGGATCTTCTCCGCGAGGCATGGGCATCACCCCCTAGAGTGAAACCCATTGGCAGTCCAGGAGGGGCGTTTAAGTCCCCGTCTGAGGAACAAGTGACTTTAACGCATAAGGATACGGGAACAGTTCTTTCGGCGGTTACAGACCAGTTAGACTTCCCCCCGCGAGAGGATTTATCCCCCCTCCTCAGCTACAGCGTCTCCCGAGTGAATTTTCAGCGTTCTTGTCTATGCAATCGCAACTGCAAAAGCAACTTTTGGATTTACAAAATTAAGTTCAGAAGCAGGAGAGTCTACTTAGTCAAAAACAAAAGCCTAAACCATCAGCTACGGTCTCTCGTCCTCCTCCGGAGATTCAGTCAGTGGCAGCGATGTCGGGCTCGCCTGCACCTCACCCCCTGCTGGACTCTAACGTGGATATTCCCGAAACGGTCACCATCAGCGAGGAGGATTCTGTGGGCGTGCCCCTTTCGGGCCAAGTCTCTGCTTTGCTGGAAGATGACGAGGAAATCGGGCCGATGGAAACTTCTCCCCTAGCAGCAGTCCCAAGCAACAGGGAGAAAGAAATTTACACCCCAGTAGGGGAACCCCACATGTCACAATTACCACAATCCCAACTCCCAGAAGCAGTATCTGATGAACAGGAGTCGGAGGTGGAAGACGGGGAAGAAGAATCCGAGGGTACGCCAGTACATTCCCGTTTGCATTTACCGTTACGGGCAGTGGAGCAGGTGCGTTCTCCCGGCCAAGGGCAACGACTTTGGAGAGACCAAGCGGCAGCCGGCAGACGTCCCATCTGTACTCCCTCTCCACCAGACCTTGCCCCATCGGTCGAGGACGCGGCCCCCTCGAGTTCTGCTTCTACAATTGCACCAGAAGACGTGCCGTTCAGGGATGCCATTCAAGAGATAGCCCGCTTAGCAGAGGTGGCTCCCCAAATTTAGATAAGGAGGATCCGCCCATTCGTATGACATCTCAGGCCGCTCCACCACAACAGGACTTCGTCGCACTAGCCACCAGCAAGGGCATTGCTGTCACGGTCCGCGCGAAGGAATTCAAGAAGATGGACGCCGGTGAGAGTCGCACATTGTCGCGTTTCCACTTATCTAAACATTGCCTAGTACGACCAGGACCATATCGGTCAGCGGATGAGAAAATTCCCCTAGAGGCACTGGAACAGCCCGTGAGGCGTACAGTCTGGATGCCCACAGTGCGCAGTGACTCAGACATTTCATTAGTGGAGAAAGACGCCAAGACCATCGAGGCGTCTTCTCGTCACATCCTGAACATTATGTCGTTTCAAGATCACGCACTTAAAGCTCTGAAATCCCGTTGGGAAGAACTTCGCCTTAGTGATCCTGTGTCTTCTAAACTAGTCCAGCACTGCTGGTCTAGTGTCAAGGGTTTACGGGATCTGCGCCATGCCCCTATCCTGGAAGAACGAAAGCTATTTCCTCCCACCGAGATAGAGAGGGTGAATCAGGAAAGTCGTTCGCTTTCGCAAGACTATGCCCTGATGTCCAGGATGTCTCGATCCTCCTTCAAACGCCCACTGAAGAGGAAGAGACCACAGCAGTCCTCACCGGCACAGACTAAGCCGAGTGCGCAGCCACAACAGCCCCCTGTCAAGAAACCGAAACCCAGCAACGGCAGCAAGACAGAGGGTCCGTCTCCACAGTCGTTCAGGTAGCAACCAATCAAAGTACCGTCACGAGATTCCCTCATCTCCTGGCGATACTTTAACAAACTTAAAAGACTTGGAAAATTTATTCTCCTTAAATGCCTCCTTGCCCGTAGGAGGGAGACTAGGAAAGTTTTGGCAGCAATGGGCAGAAATGGGGGCATCTCGAAGGGTAGTACGTTGGTTAAAGAGAGGTTACTCCCTACCTTTCAAACGAAACCGAAACGGGCTCAGGTGACCTATTCCCCTAACCGCCGATGCACCAAGACAACTGGTCACCTCTTACCCCAAGGGGTCAGCAAAAAAAGCCGAGCTCTCCAAGAAATGCTATTGAGCTTGTCACAAAAACAGGCGATGGAGAAAATGCCAGAAAATCAAATGGGCTTTTTCAGCATGGTTTTTCTGGTCCCCAAGAAATCCGGAGGGTGGAGGCTAGTAATCGACCTCTCCTCCATAAACGGTTTTCTCCTTTCAGATGGACACGGCCCAGGTGATAAAAGGGTCATTACGGGAGGGGATGTGGGGTACCTCCATAGATCTCTCCGATGCTTACCTCCATATCCCTCTTCACCGCTCGGCAAGGAAGTTCCTAGCCTTTCAAGTAGGGAAAAGACGTTTTTGGTTTCTGGCACTTCCCTTCGGTCTGGCTACGGCCCTGTACGTTTTCTCCAAGGTTATGAAGGTACTGAAAACATGGGCACGTCTAGAAGGGATGTTAGTCTTTCAGTATCTGGACGATTGGTTTCTGGCGAATCAAGACAAGCAGGTAACCGAGAATCATACAATGTCTTTAGTTCGCAAGGCACTAGAGGTAGGTCTAGTAGTAAACCTAGCCAAGTCCGAACTAACCCCCAAACAGTCCATTACCTTTCTAGGGGAGTTCTGGGATCAGGCAATGGCAAAGGCGTTCCCTACGCCAGAACGCCGTCAGAGAATTGCGGGTGCCATAACAGGTATCTCCCCCGGAAAAAAGGTGAGATTACAGGCCATGGAATCCCTTCTTGGCCTGTTAGTGGCAACAGAGAAGACAGTCCCCCTGGGCCGTCTTCATTACAGGCCATTTCAAAGCCAGGTAAGATGGGCATTGCATCAGGGTCGTTCAGCCGCAGCAAAGATGCAAGTTTCACAGGTAACCCTACAAGCCCTCCATTGGTGGTGCGATGTTCTAATTATGTCCGAAGGAATGCCATTTCAGCCCCCCACCCCAGAGATAGAGATTCAGACCGATGCATCCCACTCGGGGTGGGGAATTTATTGGAACGGTCAAGTATGGAAAGGCAAATGGCCACCCTCGCTCCAGTCCTACCATATAAACTGGCTGGAACTTCGGGTAGTCTGGATTGCCCTAACCAAACTGACCAACCAGCTCATAAGCAAGGCAGTCCTCTTTCGGTTAGACAATTCCACAGCCATAGCTTACCTCAACAAGCAGGGGGTACCAAATCACGGTCCCTGTCCAAACTCGCATTTCAAATTCTTACAAGGGCCAGGGAGGAACAGGTGACCGTCTCCGCCCGTCACCTGGCCGGGAAACTAAATGTCTTAGCGGACTTAGCTTCCAGACAGGGTCAAGTTATCAACACCGAATGGTGCCTATCCCCTCGGTCCTTTCAGTGGGTTACACACCAATCTCCATGGGGTGCCCCGACTCTGGATCTGTTTGCAAATGCTATGACCACCCAACTTCCCCGGTACGTGTCCCCTTGCCCGGACCCAGCAGCTTGCGCAGTGGACGCCCTCAATTGTCAGTGGCCACGGGACGAGGTACTGTATGCCTTTCCCCCACAAGCAATCTTAGGGCAAGTCCTGCAGAGAGTAATCGAGTTGAAACCACCGTTCCTATTACTCATTGCCCCATGAACACCGGAAGCCCTATGATTCGCCCTCCTACTCCATTGCAAGGTAGTGAGGTCGATACCGATCCCATGCCACAACGAGTTGCAATCACAACCCCATTGGCAACACTTCCACCCCTCCCCTCGCTTACTGAACCTCCACCTGTGGTGTCTGACCAGTCCTTTCTGAAGAACAAGGGTTTTTCTAAACAGGTGAGAGAGAAAATAGTAAACAGTCACAAGGGCTCGACGGCCAAGGTTTACAGGTCGCAGTGGAATAAATTTGCCGCTTGGTGTAGCACTTCTAAGCTAGATCCGTTTCAGGCTAGCCCAGCAGTGGTAGCGGACTTCCTCGATCACCTTTTCACGGAGGTGAAATTAAAGGTAGGTTCCATCGAGGGCTAAAGGGCCGCTATAGGGTTAAGACTCAAAGCATCCACAGGCTACGACCCGGGCGAAGATACATCCCTGTCACAGCTAGTAAGACACTTTAAAGTAAACTCCCCATCCTGCCCATCCAACATAGCGCAGTGGGATTTATCTTTCGTCTTACGGTATCTTCAGCGCCCAGACATTTTTAGTAAAGACGTGATTTCAGCAAAAAATGTAAGGTTCACGTTTTTGTTGGCTTTGGCTTCGGGCAAAAGAAGAAGCGAAATTCATGCCCTGGACCGAAAGGTAAATAAAGATAAGGGTTTATGGGAGAAGGTCACCCTAGTCCCCAGAGCAGGATTCATGGGAAAAACCCACATCATGACGCAAGGGATGGGAACGTTCGATCACATTACCCTCCCATCCCTACCAAATGACCCCGACTCAGACGGTCTGGTCTCTTTGTGTCCCGTCAAGGCGCTGCAACAGTATTTAGAAATGTCAGAGGCCTACAGATAAAAAAATCAGAAGGCTCTCATCATTTCTTTTATGCCGAAATTTAACAAAGATCTTTCGAAGCAGTCGATCTCAAATTATATTAAAAAGATCATTTTGGCAGCCTATGACGATGCACAAATCGACCCGAACCCGTTAGGGGAATCGAGCATCAAAGCCCATCAGGTAAGGCAAGTAGCTAATTCCCTCAGGGCGGTACGTAACGTGTCCCTTTCGGATATATTAGAAACAGGTTGTTGGGTGTCCCCCAACTCGTTTGTAAAATACTATCTGAAAGATTTCTCTCAAGATGAATTGTCTGGTTTATATTTATTAGGACCGTTCGTGGCTTCGGAAACGACCATTACAAGCTGATGGTTTCTGTTGTAGGAATGCTTCTCCCAAGTTCAAGAACAGGGGCAAGCAGAAGGCTAACTTCTCCAAGGGCCGTAACGGGAACAGTAACAGCAACAACAAGCCACGAAAGTAACAACCCACAAGAAGGTTTTTCCCTTCTTACTCTGAACATTTCGCGTTTTCGCTCAGGCCTTTCGGACCATTTCGGTTCCGTGCTTATATTAAGCTACGGACAAACGCTGGACGGTTATGTTTAATTAAGCATTTATTTACTCCGAAGTGTTCAGGATCGCAGGTGCAATGAGTACAGCCCAGTCTTCGGTCTTACGGCTACTCGGATGCTTAAGTTTTGATCTCCTTTCTTCAAGTTTTTCAGAAAGAAAGGGGGGAACCGTGTCGGTCCAAGACGTACCCAGTGACCGTACGCCCGTTGTAGCCAGAGGACCGAAAGACCGGTCTATGGTCCATGGTATAAGGAACCATAGTGTCATTATGGGCTTATGGGACCATAACGGCCCCATATAGGAAAACAGTCATAAATAAGCCGAAAATTTCTCTGTTTTTCATTTTATGACAATTTACAGTAGTTTTAGAACTATCTAGTCAATCACTACGAGTTTATTTCAAATAAACCTGGTAATTTATCAATGGGAGGAAGAAAAGTTAGACAGCGGACCCGCTTTCTTTTTTCCAAGTTTTAATAGCATGTCTTGTAAGGCACTTCAGTCACTTTACTAGAAGTGTCAAAGAGTTTATTTGCGTGAATCCTATGGCTTTACGATCGTTTTGTAGTACTTCTAAATAAACTTAATTGTTCATCAATACATAGCAAGTGAATAGTGAGAACTTGAGGTAGGGATCCATCCGGTGGGCGGTTGGAGGGGGATGGTGATAGTTCTCAAAAGATGATGGCATGGTTGGAAGCCTTTCTCATCTCATCTGACAGTTGCTGTGATATTTTTTACTTTGTTATGATTTTACCTCATGTTGAAAGACCGGAATGGTGCGCCTCCGGACTTTATTTAGGAAATCATTAAAAGAATTGAAACTTAGCCGACAAGTTTTATTTCTTCTTTTGCTTCGAGTGCATAGCACTCCTTGCTTACATTCAATGAGCTTTTGCAAGCCACAGTGTAATTTGCGACAGTTCAAGAATGGCAGGCTCCCCTGCTCCGGACTCAAGTCCCATTAAAAGTGGAGATAAGCGAATTCAAAGCTTTTGCGAAGTAAAACTATCGTTTTATTTCGTAAAACGAGCTTTCACGAGTAAAAGCGCAATTCGCGTTCTCCACTTTTAACTTGATTTTAAGCCGTCCCATCCTTCCCCAACTAGCCTGGGCGTGTTTTACCGCCTTTTGAGGCTAAAAAGGGAATGTCGTTTATACGAGACTAGCAGACGACGTCTCGGGCGTTCTGATTGGTCGAAGGATGGATGGAAGGGTTAGAGTATCTTGAATAGTACCTCAAAAAGTTCTTTTTATATTGCGTGGTAAATATTACTGGAAGGGAACCCATTAAAAGTGGAGAACGCGAATTGCGCTTTTACTCGTAAAAGCTCGTTTTACGAAATAAAACGATAGTTGTGTGCTGTCGTTAGATGCTACGCATTTATTTGCAAAAAAATACACTCTTTTCACATGGCGTTTTAACAAAGAAAACGAAATCAAAGACGAAAATAAAAAATGACATGCACATGTTCAGATCAAGTTTTCATAAGTCCCAAGTTTCATGGTCGTAGGGCCCATAGTGTCAGAGGAGAAGAAGACACAAAAAATCGGAAAAACTGTCAAGAAGAAAAAAAAGGACGAATTTTGCTCGCACAAATTCATAGAACCCTTGCAAGCCAAAGGCTTGTCAAGTGTTAAATATAAAATAGACCTGAGAACCGGGGGGGGGGGGTTGGGTCGGGGGGGGGGGGGGTTAAGGCCGGGGGGTTTCGGTCGGGGGGGTGGGCCTGGTCTCCCTTTTGGGACCTCTACTGGAGAAAAATGCAAACGGATTTGTAATACAGTTGGAGGTTGGCGATTCTAAGGCATCTAATGGATGATATAACAATATCGAAAATGCAGAACATTAGATTTCAGTCATTCAGTCATTCTGTTAGCTGTTATTTTTGATCTAGTAAAAAAACTGGACAGGAATGTCGCAAACTATTACTGATGAAAACGAATCAAAGAACATATTTAACATGGGTAATATTTGGTTGATCTTTCGAGCGCTTCCAAACAAATCCCGGAGAAAATTTCCGTAACTAGCCACCGAAGAAATCCCAAGTAACACGTCTGTTTTAAAAAGGTTTTGTACCTTGAGTGCTCTGTTGGTTTGTCTTCAAAATCTACTCCTTTTAAAACTACCTACAGAATTTTAAAAGCAAAATGGGCGTGTTGAAAAAATGCAAAATTGTGTTTTTTGGCCACTTTTTTTTTTGATTGCCGGCTGTTCATTGTGCAGTAATCCTGTAGCAGTATGTCCTGTGGCCTGTTTTTCGGTTACCAAAAACACCCCCTAGATTGCGTTTTTGCTGTTTTAGGGAGGGTTGGGGGACGGGGGTCTTTTTCTCTGAAGTTGCCAGAAGGAGTAGATTTTCTCTGTTTTCACCTGAGAGGGTGGGGAGAGGGGCTTTCTGCCCTCCACCCTTCCAAACAAGTCATGTTTCAAGTCCTGTATAATTGCGAAAATAATTTTTGTGTGAAATGCGTAATTTTTTTGTGCAGCTAAAATATTGTGATAATATTGCTTGAAAGTGTTTAAAAAAGGGACAATCAATACATCGGAAACCTCTTTAAGCCTTATAAATTATAAATGTCCGGTATATTGAGATTTTACTCTGTATTGGAAATTGTACAAGCTAATTCCTTCTCCCCTTTTTTCTCTTTAGTGGCCTGTCATTTTGTCTTTGCTTTTTCTCTAACTATAGCGGCTGTAAGACCACCATGTTTTGCACATATGTAGTACTTGATGTAAAGTTGTAACATTTTAGTTTTCACCTTAGCTTTTATTTTCATGAATTTTATCTGCAGATTCAATGCATTAGCGCTGTAGAAAGCATTGCAAGAAAGCCTCTCGCATATACCTACAACCACACGTAATGCGTGTTCTTCGTTTACGGACCTGAAACATGCTGAGTGCATTGAAATGCTTATGATGGTTTTGTAAGAATGATGAGTGAATGCAAAACCAAACTTGGTCGTTTTAAATACGCTCAATAGTCCCATGGTGCGTGCGGAATGCTGTTTCAGATAGTAATAAAGTGGATATTTTCAGGGCATGAAAGTGTTATAAGGCCTTAATTAACAAAGACTGATGCACATGGAGCTAAGGGATGAATGGGTGGGCACGAAGTGGGAGGTGCAGTTTCGTAAAGTTAGTAGCGAAGACATATTCTTTTTCTAGAAAGGTTTCGAACTCGCAAAAAATATTTCTTCTAAAATTGGCATGTGTGTAAAAGAAAGTCAAGCCTGTGAAAAGTTTAATAATGATACACAAAGAGAAAAACTTTCTTACCAATTTTATTTTCGGCCAGGTGACTTATATTTCGCCTCATAAATTTTTTTCCAACTTTAAACGATTTAATGTTAAATTAACTTTGATTATTGATGCCATTAATAGAGAAACGTTTCATAAAACGAATAATCGTACAGAAGCTCAGACGGCTTTATATAATACTTAAGTTAACTTAAATTTTTAATCCATTATTCTCATCGTATTTTATGACCATTAAAATTTCCAATTTTATAGCCTTTTATATGTTTTCCTTCACATTTTCTTTATATTACCGGAATGATCCTTATTTCTTTCTTTTCCCCTCATTTAACTGTACTCTCAATTATGTCTACACAGACAACACCCCAAAATGAACATAAACTAGAACCTCACTTCGCTAGCGAAATGTTAAACACTTGACAAAAATTAAAACGCAAAAATACTTCCTTCAATGGGTTATTTCTTGAATAATATATTGCAAACAGCTTGAATATGTCTTATAAGCCGAGTAGTGTTTGGTTTCTGTTGACTTAAAGGCCCAACTGAAAACGCTGCTTTTAGCCATGGCACCGAGTCCGCCCCTTTTCTCACTTTCTTGGAAAAGGCCATCAGTCAAATTTATATAGATTTTACAACCTTAAGATAAACGTCTTTGTGCGATGTGCGAAATGGCCAACTGAAGATAACAGTTAATTTA
Organism: Protula sp. h YS-2021; assembly: GCA_949752745.1. NCBI lineage: Eukaryota > Metazoa > Annelida > Polychaeta > Sabellida > Serpulidae > Protula > Protula sp. h YS-2021. Next base: position 77,762,841 of record OX457026.1, read on the forward strand.
TGCAGCATATTTGTATCCACACTGTGAGTCTAGCTTAGACAAAGGAGTTGAAAGGAAAAATGTGTGAAATCGGTTTTGCTTGGAATGGCACCCGATAACATGCTGTTCAATGAGCATCAATGGGTCAATGTTTAAATGCTATAAATGTGTGGTCTTGCATTGAAGAGATGATGAGGGATGTTGAGTGAGACTTGATTGGGCTTCGAGGGTTTTAGAGCCGTTCCACATCGATTTGACTGTGGGCATGCTGACTGTTTGTTTGGGTGGCTGCTATAACGGTATGGGACTGTTCAAACTAATGCTAGTTTGGATGGGTGAAGACGGGAAAGCGGAGTGCCTTCCCTTATTTACTTGCCTTAAAACTCTGTTATCTGAAAATATTTCTCCAAAATATTAATGCTAGAAACAGTTCAAAAATGAATATAATGTGTGATGTAATTGTGTGTTTATATATACATATTTCTAACACAAGTGTACATCACCCTTTGCAAAAAGCAAAAAATCAATGTAAATAAGAAGTTAAGTTGATTTGGGGGACATAAATGGTATACACAATATCGATCAGCTATAATTTAGAATCTAAATGTATACAGAAGTAGTTGTTGTTTTTCAAAGATGTCTAATTCAGCATCGTAAATTAAATTTAAACTAACAGAGCACATCAATCAAACTTATAACTAGAGTATTTTGCTAAGCTTAGGAAATAAATCAAATCAGTTGGAAACAGTGAGCTAGTTCTTATGATACCTGCAAAACTACCCAGAAATAAAACTATAACGCACTCATTACACGTTTGGAAGAAATCTAATGGTTTTTTAGAATATACATAAAAGATTTGTTTGAATTAACACTTAAGAAATTTGATTTTCAGTGCTATTTTATGTGATATTTAATCTAAAACCGGCCAAGGCAGACGTAAAATTGTGGGCAGAGTCACCTCTGGCCAGGGCAGAGGTAAACTACTGAAAGAGCCATCATTGACCAGGGTAGAGCAGAGTCATCACTGGGCATAGTAGAGGTAAAAGTGCAAGCAGATTCATCACCTACGCAGAGGTAAAAACGCAAGCATGGTCATCACTGGGCAAAGCAGAGTGAAAATTGGGAACAGAGACATTATTGGGCATAGTAGAATTAAAAATACGAGCAGCACTGTCTATAACGCCAGTAAATGTACGAGGCTAGTCATCTTCTGAAACCATGCAGGTAAAAGCGTGAGATGAATCATCTCTGGCTGTGATAGCGATAAGGTGGATGTGAGATATCAGTAGCTACAATAGATGTAAAAGTGTGATGTAAAAAGGATCACATAATGCAAGCAAAAGTATTTGGTGTGTCATCACTGTCCCTAATGTAGTAAAATGGGGAAGAGCGTCATTACTGGCAATACTGTAGGCATGTTCTTGCTTTCCTTTCAGTTGGCATTTGTGTGTAGAGCACATGTAGATTCAAGATGTTTTGTCCCGGAATGGGAATATACTTACGTACCCTGCAATTCACGTTTTTCAAATCGACTTGGCAATTGGATCTCACGTTATACTGGTTGTTGTGACGGGAATATTAAGTACCAAAATAATTGCTCCATTTAACAGACATTACTCATTGCAATGTCATAAGCTCCCTGTAATAGCCAGACCGCATATGAGCAAGCCAGATATATGTACATTTACGTCTACAGTTATATGTCTGGGAATAAAAATGCAACCATCCAATCTGAAATGGAAGAAATTTTCGTTGGCTTAGGAGCTTACATGTCATTGCTGTGTTCTGACAGCAAAGTGAGTAAATTAGCTATGCGTTCTGGAATGAAATCTGTTAAAATCTCATCAGTTAAATATTGGATTTAAGCGAAGTTTAGAAATCTGCCGTCTTTTAAAGGAAAAGACAGTGGACACTAGGATATAACTCCTGTACTTAAAATTTTAGATATTATAATGTCAAAATCCATCAAAAGTATTAGTGTGTTTAAATTGTATTTTAGCTAATTTAAGACAATTAGAAATTAGAACAAGAATTGCATATTTATGAATTTATTGAGCTATTATTGCCATTTTATATACCTTCTAAGGCTATCAATTATAATACAGACTATTTTTTGACATGCGAAAGTTTCGGTACTAATGTTGAATGAATGATGAGTTGTGCTTTTCTGTATTTTTGTCTGAAACAAAGAGAATTTAATTATAGCCTTGCCCAGTGATAGCTGTGGAAGTAAATACAGTTGAAGTTTTATAAATACAGTATAGTCTTTTCAAAAGCAGCTAACACTAGCAACACTTAATAAACACAATATCTATTAAAATATTATATGATGTCAGAAATTCAGGCACTGAATACTTAAATACCAGCACCAGGTTGAAAACCATTGCAATGTGCAATTGCCTGTAATATATTAGGATCTACACACCCAAATAACGCGGCTTTTCCATTCACGCGCTAATGGTTTGATAGCGTGACGAAGTCTGAGCCAGTCAATGTTATCGCTGTGTTAATAAAAGATTTACGTTCCGTGTCAAGATGTTTTCGCAGTAATTTGTAAGTACTACTTTAGATGCAGAGAGAAGTTGTAAGTTGTTTATTCTGGAGGAAACGCACTCTAGAAGATTTGAAGAGGGTGATAAACACACCTTAATGGTAGTTCTGGCCATTTATTTCCTATTTTCTTGAAGGTACATAAGATTTGCATCTTTCTGGTGTAACGCAACAAAAACTAAATCAGACCCGCACACGAGATCCAAATTATATGAACAAACATTTGGATATTCGGAAAAAGCATTTTTGGTGACAAGGCGACTCTTCTCTTTGTCATCTTGATCTGGTCATTTGAAGGTGTTTAGAAGAAATTGAAATTTAAGTATTCCAATATCTACTTAATACAGCTTTAGTATTGGTAAATCCTTTATATCTCGGTGGATTTTAGCAACATGCCCTTATAATATAGTGCTCAGTATTTGGTTCACATAAAATATTGTGGGATCATGAAAAATATGGCATCTGTAAGTTTGCCGCGAATATTATGAATGTTTTCGACGATTAAATCTATAGAGGCAAAAGAAGCTTTATATAAGTAGTCACCAGAGTTGTGCAGCGAAACATAAAATGAGAGAGGCATGAAACAGATCAAGATTTTCTCGGCCTGTTAGCAGTAGAATTAAATGTTCAAGATTCTTTATATTACGTTTTTTAACACTTGACCAAATCCATGTATAAAGCTCCGACCATAATTAATGTAATAACGTTGTTAGGGAAGAAGTTAAATGAGAAATCCGTGGCCTTGTTGTCCCCATACTTGTGGTGTTCACCATCATTAGTTACCAGTTCATTTGTTCCCAAAAACTTTAGGATCAAATAATGCTGCAGTGTTTGTTGAGCAATGGACGCAGTAAATTAACACCTTAAAATGACCAGTGTATAATGCAGGACCGTCCTTACTTTCCTTTTGTAGCTGAGCGCGCCATAAACATTTCATTCCTTTATTATTATTGTATTAATTTCATTCTACCGCTGATTTTAGATTAGGATCACAAACTTGAAGAATAACATTACAACAGTCAGTGTTTTTTTACTGTTTATGATTATCATACCTTTATTAATGCTATAATACCATATTTTAATAATATATGATAATGAAACTGTAACGAGACGGTGATCTTAATTCCGGAATAGTTTTATGATAGAGACTTCGCTTATTTTTTCAACATCTTGTTATATATATAGAAATAGTATAGTAACGAATAATTGTATTTTTTACTTTTAAAAGATATAAAATGGGAGGTTTGAAGTCATTATATGCTATAATGTATATATCAAAAGCGTACTCAAGTCAAGTATTTTTGAATTTTAAAAATAATTTCGGAAGAACATATTTCGGAAAGTGATTTCTGTTTTTTACAACAAATGTGGGTTTAGCACATCAAGTTATGTTTGTTGTTCTCTTTAAAATCAACTGCTTAAGCTAGTTTGGAAGGTGGTCTAATCAATTTTTTTGTTCAATGGATGTGTTGATATGTTTCTGTGTTCAGAAATTGTTAAAAATTTAACAGAACTAAACAGCTGTGTTTTGTTTAGCAATTACAGTACAGCCAAAATGTATTTCAGAAATTGAAACTTTGATGGCCGTCTTTGCTTCACAGATATCGCTATGTGGGAAACATTTTAATAGCCTACGCCTTTGGCACAAGCTACACAACATTTTCGATATATGTTGCCCTGTATCCTGGAACTTAAGGTAGCAAAGATCAAATTCGAAACTGTGTCTTATCCATTAGAATATTCTAATATCATTGTAACACTAACTTATAGTCGGCTTGCGTTAGACGAGGTGAATGTATAATATCACAAACAGCAACCTTTAAAATTTTATTTAAAAAGACTGTTATAGGAGCAGCTTTGTAAAACGTACGCTTTTTATGTCTGTATGCTTCTTATTTAACTCACAAGTTGAAGTGGAATGACATATTTAATTTATTTGATGGTATTTATATCTGTTCTTTCGATAGGTTGTGTGCACTGGAAACTCTTTTTGACCCATATTCGGTATTTCACCCATCCCTTGGAAATGTTCCGAGAGATTGTCCAGATCCATGGCGTAAGCCTTAATTTTAATATATATTCCTATCTTTAGTGGATAATATTAGAAAAATTGATCTATTAAAGAAATATAGGAACTTGTCATACTTTATTTTTGAGTGTAGAAAGTAGCATTTATTGAGCAGTGTTTTGTTACGTCATCAGACCATGCTTTACTATTTACATGAAAGGGTAAACCTAAGATTGATTTCGATCTTAATCTTGGCAATATATTTTAGATCGCAACCATCTGCCGTGAAGGCAGGGAGGTGGGACGTTATAGGATTTTATTTTCCTCTAGCTATTATTTGCTCTAGTAAGGGAAATGCTTTTATAAAACATAGAGTGTAATCTCCAGACTTAAACACATGGTCGCCATTTGATTTGTCATCATAGATGAAATAAAGTTTCAATTAAGTAATTAAGTTAGCTAATAATTTAAGCATCCATTGTTCTGTTAGAAAAGCTCTTTTGTCGTTCTTTGTTTGTCATACTGCTTGCAGGGCACTTGCAAAAGTAATGCATATACATAAAGTAATGATAAATGCCGAAAGGTAAACGCTAGACATTTATAGGTCCCGGCTCTATTTGAAAGTAATTAATATAATAGAGAAATTACACAGCTTCTATAGCTCACATCTTAAATGCATACAAAAATATACATATCAACAGCATTCTGGTCTAGCGTCAGAAACATGTGTCCTAAATGTGCTCTTGGGGGGGAGGTATTAAGGAAATTGTGTATTCTGATCACACATCGCCTGAAGGCAACACCACGCTGTGTCACGTTATCGATCACAGTTTTTGTGATGACGCACAACTATGATTGACCTTTATGCGTTTTATGTTGTTCAGTTTTGTGCTGTTTCTTAGTAAAAAAATAAATGATTTCATTGCACACTACATAGAAAACTAATTCGATTTTGAGGGAATTTATTTTCAGCCATCTGGTATATTTTATTTAAAGTGAATATTTACTTGATGATTATATATTTATGCGTTTTTTTCTTAAAAAATAATGAAAAAAGAACAAAAAAAAAAAATAAGAGCGCATGTTTAAATTATAATTTTCTGCAAAACCACTTAGTCTATACAAAACAACAACTTGCTTTGAAGTGTAGTAACTATTTTCCCAAGTCTGTTTTAGAGAAAAAGAGTTGTCTACAACTTGATTTGGAGTGCTTCAAATAGCTATGGTTTAAGTAAAAATATTTATAGCATGAAATTTTAAAATATACGAGGAATAGTTTGCATAGTGTGATTTCGCGATGCGAGATGTCCAGCTGCAAAATGCTGCTTGATTTCTAATAACACCCATTAACTTTGACAATCAGTTGCTGTTTGTGTTTCTAACACGACCGATAAATACTTAAACGTTTTTTTACAGCTGTGAAATCATAGTTTTGCTTTCGTAGTGGGTATGTGTATTTTATGTTTAAGTGACCATATATTAATTTTATAATGCCTAAAACTCGTTGATCAATATTAGTTCCCATGTATTGGTGTCATTTCCAGTATGCAGAGCCAATATACTGAAGAACACTAGCAAGTTTACACTGCTATAAGAAGTTTATTTGATCGTCACCAAATTATCAATGCTTTTGAAAAATTTCAAAAGAGAAAAAGGAGATAATCTCTTTTAAATAAAAATTATGACACCGTTATTTCCGCAGCTCAACAAGAAACTGAAACAAAAACATGAAAAAGTTCAATTCATCCACTACCAGCTAGAATCTTGAATAGTAAACGCTTCCGTGTCTGTGAAACATTAAGCAGCTAAACGTAAAATATACTTGCTATATGCTATGCAAGTTGGTTGTAAGTGCATATGTTTCTTTTCCCAGTAACACAATACTTGCCTTCCAAAAATTGCTTCTTGGAATTGAAAGTGCAGTCATTTGAAATAATATACTGAGTAGTTTGTTTCATTGGGATTGCCAAACGGTGACTGCTGAAGAAGATATCAGCGTTTGTGGTAAAGACCTAAAGACCTTTAGAATGCCTTGTTCTATCTTTTCTTTGTTTGCCTTTTAACAGAATTTATGGATGTAGATGGAGTATTGTAGCAGCATTAGTGGTTTAAGGTGCTTGAATTAGTGTCCTTCAAAAGTTGCGTACTTTAACTGTATTGCTGTATTGCTGGCAATTGTAGTTTGACTGACTGAACCAAACAGTCTTAGAGGATATGCAAAATAAAAAGAGCAAAATAAAGTATTATCATTCATATGTGTTTTTGTGCTAAAATATGCTTTTGCTAAGGCTGCTGAAGTACTGGTTTTATATAAGAAAACCATTTATATGTCAATAACATATTTCACAATAATAATAATAATAATAATAATAATAATAATAATAATAATAATAATAATAATAATAATAATAATAATAATAATAATAATAATAATAATAATAATAATAATAATAATAATAATAATAATAATAATAATAACAACAATAATAGGGTAAATGCTCATTCCCGAGTAATTATAAGAGCTGATTCCCCTACTTCCGCTCCCAAAACTCGTAAACTTATAACTTAATGCGAAATCGAAAGCAAAAGGTTGATTGGTGCGGAGTAATTTCTATGCCAAATAGCAGTAATATAACCGTATTTCTGTCATGAATAATTAACACCCTTCCCTTCTGACAATCAGGCTATGTGCCCCATGCGTGCAAATCTATTATATATCCATGTGATTGGCGCGCATCCTGACTGGGTTTATAGCAACAGTGAAGACTGGAGGAATTGGCAATTTAAAGGCGCAAAGAGGTGCAACAAATCAATAGGGGCTTGTGGCGCGTTAGGCATTTCCAGACAGGCTCTCTCCGACTGCCTCAGATAGACAGCATGAGGGGGACACATCAAATATTGCACAGGCTCGCAAACATAGCTCCCATACGCAAATATATATCACATATTTGCGCATCTGCTCCGTAACTTTTTTATGACTAACCATTAGTATTGAAAGCAAAGACTTATTGTGCATAGACCGGAGCAGGGTGTGGCGTATATCAGGCCACATGGATTCAAAACAGCAAAGGACATCTATGTGACAACACAACAATTTGCCATTTTCTCGCAAGGACTGTCGCAACACTTTGTATTGACAAACAGATGTCTTATCTTTGAGGATAATACCTTGAGCAAAAAGGAACACCACAAACGCGGTTTTATTTTTAAGTTAATTCAAGGTAATTTAATTATGTTGAATAATACCTTTCTCGATCGAGGATCCATTTCCAACCGTATATATTGAATAAAAACTGAACGTTTCTGGAACAACAACTCATAAAGACACAACGCACATATGAACTGGAAAATGGGTAAGTACAGATACCTAGAAAATATACGAGAAAACGTGATATTGTTCTTTCTTATTGCTTCTGTTCCGTCGTAACACATTTATTTTCTAGAATCGAGAGATGAAGTTTTGAAACAGAAACACAACACAAGTGATTCTGGTATCTCTGATTATGCAAGCGCTTGGGGCAAATTTTATGGACTGTCAGTCAGGTCCCCCCTCCCCGACCAAAAAAAAATCATAAAAATTCATACAGTGCCAATGTACTTTATTAAACGATTTACAGCTCCTGTTTTTTTTTCTTCACTTCTTCTAGAGATTTCTTTTTTAAGCGAAAATTTTTCTTCAGTTCCGATCTGATGTTTAGGTAAAAGGTCAAATGAGAAGCCAGCAAATGCCATGACAGAAAGCGATATCGTGATGTCGTGGTGAAAGACAGCTTTAAGGACGACCATTTGTCTCAAGTCACATCTTTCGTATCTGACTGGGTACTTTACAAGAAACAAACCATATATTTTCCTTGTATTTTTTTGTTTGGTTTCATGAATTTACTTTAGTTCTAAGTAGATTGAAGAGGCTCTAAACCAATGAAATGCTACCCGGCATCGATCTATATGTACCCGTAAATGAAATCTATTAGATAACCACTAGATGGAGTCTTGGCGCTATTGCATTTCAGGGGGGGGGGGGAGGGGGGGGGGGGGACTTGTTGAAACCGAATAGCACTTCCTTTTCTCCCCCGCACATAGTTTCACGAATGTTAATACATACGTTTTTCAGCAGTGCAGTAGCTTTATAAGTTTTAAGTTGTAAATCATTCAAGTTTTTGTGGAAATGCAGAGTGCTGAATGGAAATTACCCCCCCCCCCCACCCCCGCCCTCCCTATTTGATATGATAATGGCATTCCGCGCGGACCGCGTCTCTCCTCAAAATTACCCCCATTTTTCCTGGTTTTTGGACGAGCATGGCAACACATATGATACTAAGTGCGCTCCTCCGGTCATTACCTCCAGTCCGCACAAAGATTCGACAGTTTGCGTTGCCCTCTTTTTTATCAAAATGGAACGAGACGTTTCATTTAGAGCAGTGCCATTCATTTTGAATTGGTTGATCCCAGTATCCTACTGTGTGTCGTAGTTTATTTTTAGAACACTTTTGCTTGCGACAGTTATCCTGTTTGTGAGCAAAAGAGACAAAGAAATATGAGTGCTTAGGAAACCTTACACCTTACTTTTAAGGGATAATCATCTTATTGTCCCTGCAGATTGCAGTTCATAGGCCCCACTGTCGATGTAACAAACTGGGTAATTGGTTGGGCCTTTGACACTTAACAGCTGCAATTGCAATGTTAAGGATGGGGCTGAGGTACAAGAGTGTGAGACATCCTCCCCACTCCCTGATTAAATTTAGCAAGGTTGCTATATTAAATAATTAAGCAATGTTCTACAAAAACTGATCAGCATAAATCTTGATGGGTGTAACAGTTTCAAGGAGACGACACCGCGAAAGGAATGGATCAATTCAGTCGGGTGGGGTGGGGTCGGGATGGGGGGGGGGGGGTTGTGGGGTGATGACGGGTGTTGGCGTGTTTCAAGGACGTGATATCAAAATTTTGTGATGCTTAACGCTTGGCAAGTCCACGACTTGCAAAGAGCACAACTGAAGTTGTACGAGGCCGATGTTTCGTACATTTTTCTCTTTACTGGTTAGTCATTTTGTTTTTACTTCTGCTCTGGCCATACTGGCCCTATGACTCCCAAATTTCTCACATGTACAGTACTTGATCTGAAGTTGTGCACCCCGCTTGTTATTTTCGTCTTTATTTTCATTTTCATGATCAAACGGGAAGCAAAGAACAGTGAGTTTTTTTATGAAATAAACTCGTATGGACTACAGCAGCATTTTCACAAGCTTTCCTCATCTGCCAACGGTCACACCGTGCATTACATAAATTATGTGTGCTTGATTTGGATCCGCCAGATAAGCCAAGCGTAATGACATCCTTGTGTTGGTTTTATAACAACGACGCGTGGATGTAAATTATTACCTGGCCACTTTAAATACACTGAATGTTCATACAAATTATTAGCTTCGGGTAGGCACTATTCTTGGTGAGGGTTGTTGGAGAGGGGAATGAGGGGAGGGCGGAGCATATCATTTCATAGAGTAAGTAGTAAAGCTATGTTTTTATTATAGATAGGTTTTGAAATGGAAAAACAGTTTCTTAGAAAAATTGAGGACTCCGAAATTTTTTTTTGTCTGTAAAGTAAAAGCAAAGTAAACTCTGGCTGAAAAGTTTTCAAAATTCTATTCGAACCAAGAAAGTGATGTTTAAAATATTATCTTTTATCCGGGTGTTGAGTATTTCGATTGTGAGAAATATGTTCTCGTTCCTCAGACTGAGTGTGCTATACCAGATTTACATCACACTATGAACAAAACACGCCAAGACTTAGATAGGGAATTTTGAAGTCACATGAATAGCAGCAGTTAAATGCGATAAAACTCATGATGAGTAAAGGAAGTCACAGGCACAGATAAGAATGCCGATTGCTCTGGATCCAGTGACGCTTCCTCTCTGCCACGTGTTTCAGCTCACACCTGTCTGGATCTAGGTCTGCTCTGTGTCACATGATCCAGGTCTGCTCTGTGTCACATGATCCAGGATTGCTCTGTGTCACATGATCCAGTACATGGTCTTTGGTTCCGGAATCGAACGGTGTTCTCCTTCGACTTGTGGTAATATAGTTCAGAAAACATTGCGACGTCGCGCCTTTGTCTCAACATTGGACACATATCAGGATTTGGTTGCATGTGAACAGTGGCTGTCCCCCATGCTGTATACATGGAAAAAAGCACTGATCATATTATCGTTCATCGGAAATGGCAGCGGTTCTTCTGGAAAATAAGTCAAAATGATCATTTTAATATAAAAATGTGAGAGTCATGCAGTTGTTTATCGTTTTGTAAAATAGATATGGAAACAGACTTGTTACATATTCTAACTCATGGGTTGACTCAAGAGCAGGGGGGGGGGGGGGGGATTTTCTTTGATTGAAGGACAGACGTGGCATATCAGGAATGCTGATTTCCCTCTCTATACAACCACTTTTCCCGAAGTCTAGACAACGTCGCCCCCCCCCTCCACCCCCGACGTCTATACAATGTGTTGTGCGTATGTTAGTTCAACCTTCGTGTGCAACCAAATCCCAATGTTTGTTAGACGTCCCGTCTCAACGTCTCTCTAACATCTATCCGTCTTTCTAAACGTCGCATACTCGTAACATTGTTTACTTGAATACAGTACATATATTTGCACCTCATTTACATTTTCAATTTTATAACTTGTTTTTATAGAAAGATATAAAATCACCTTCCCCTTCTGGCATGACTAAAGACACATTTGTCGATAAACAAAAGTACATTTGTGTGTATTTACTTACACCTGAGGATTTTCAATCCCCACAGTTCGGTAAGGCATTTTTGTATGATTCCCTTTTCCCGCCATAATCTTGACATGCGAGCTTCTCTGAGGCGGCTAGGGCTAGGGCCACCAAATTTAGCAGAGACGTAATGTAGCATGTCTAGTTGGTCCACCTGATTTTTTTTTAGAAATTCATTAACATTTTATGTCAAAAATAGACATTGAAATTTTGCCATTGAAGCCCATATTTAAGGCAGTTAAGGCACATGGTATGACAGCTCAGCGTGGCATGTGTGTGTGCTGTTGACTGCAGGGTTTCAGTTTTCCCCATTCGCGAAAGGGTATATATAAACTGCGCGTCAATGAAAAGTTCCGGGTAAAAAATGTGGTATATTTTACCATTTTCTTTATGTCATGTATTGTAAATAGTGCTTAAGTATTGGGTACTAGGTTCTACACCGCTGCATAATATTGCCAGTCAGTGTCACGCATGGGTGAGTCTATCGGCCGACTTTCGACCAAAAACAGTTTTTGGCCATCTGCTACTCGAAAGCGTCGGCAATACTCGGTAGTTTGGTTTCAATGGAAAGCGGTTTGAAGGGATAACACGAATCAAGATTGAGATACCTAAAAACGGTTAGTTATGCTGCATTTATCGCGTGAAGAACGCTTGATTGCGCTCAGCATGACGCACGCGAACGCGAATTACAGCGAGGTAGGGTGTCATTTTTGGCTGCATTCGAACAACTATTCGAAAACTAGTCGAGCGCTACAATCAAAAGGGTTCCGTCGATGATAGGCCACGCCCAGGGAAGGAAAGAGTGACCACACCTGATCAGGATCGCCACATTAGACTTCTGCATCCCAGAAACCGCCTTAGACCGGCCACTCGGACTGCACACGAGACTCAAGGGAGGAACAACCCACGAATTAGTGCATCCAATTAGGCGCCGGGTGCGCGTTTTGGGCTGCGAAGTCGAAGACCGGTTCGCAGTACAATGCTGACGCAAATAAGACGCCGTAATCGACTCCGGTGGTCACTCTTTCCTTCCCTAGGGGTGGCCTATCATCGACGGAACCCATTTGATTGTAGCGCTATACTAGTTTTCGAATAGTTGTTTGACTGCAGCCAAAATGACGCGTCATTGAAAAGTTCCGGGTAAAAAATTTGGTATATTTTAAAATTTTCTTTATATCATTATCGAAACAATGCTCAAGTATTGGGTACTAGATTCTACACCGCTGTATAATATTGCCAATTAGTGTCACGCATGGGTGACTCTATCGGCCGACTTCCGACCAAAAACAGTTTTTGGCCATCTGCTACTCGAAAGCTTTGACAATACGCAGTATTTTGGTTTCAATGGAAAGCGGTTCGAAGGGATAACACGAATCAAGATTGAGATACCTAAAAACGGTTAGCTATGCCGCATTTATCGCGTGACGAACGCTTGATTGCGCTCGGCATGATGGAAGCGAACGCGAATTTCAGCGAGGTAGGGCGTCATTTTGGCTGCAGTCAAACAACTATACGAAAACTAGTCGAGTATACAGTCTGCATTTCGAGTTTGGTCATGAGCGAAGCGGACGATTTTTGATTTTCTCAAGTGGAGGAAGAACCTGCGAGAAGTGGGATTGTTCTATTGTCCACCCACCATTTTAATTTCGCATCAGTCGAAAAAGAGGGTATGGGGGATCCAACTTCGCCCAAGCACACCCACCTCTCCTCCCCCTCCCAATATTAGGTTTTTACGATAATTTGTAAATGAGACTGTTCTTATGGATTGCTAAACAAAAACATTGAACCTATATCTCTTTATGAAAGTGGAAAGAAATAGTCTGATTTCACACTAGCACCCAGAAAGCAATGATCGCTGTCTTTCATAGTTAAGAAAATGGTTATGTAAAGTGAATTTAGCTTGATGCGAAATGAGCTTGAAGCAAAACGCGAAGTGCAGCGAAAGGTCTAATGATTGTGCTCAGTTATACCAAGTTGTCAAGTGTTACCGCAGTAATTCATTTTGCCAGATTCAGCTCAAGCACTCACTTTGCTGGCATTACAAAAGGGAAACGATTCCATTTCCTTCATGGCAGCCATACAATTTCCCTTTTTTCGAAGAGGATGGGGGGGGGGGGGGGGTCGTTATTTTTGGCCAAGCAAATCTGACGTACGTAACTTCATTTGTCGGCTTTTTCAGGCGATTGGTGCTTAAGGCAAGAGATCCCCCACTTGGCTATAAAAAGGTGCTCACCAAGGGCGGATATGACGATGGGGGACATCAAGGGAAATGGGACGGGTTGAAAGAAACCCATTGTAGCTATGTCTGCTGTGTGCAAGGCTACTAATTGTACCAGCCTGCATTTTATGTACTCGTATATTTTCCCGTGAATCTACGTTTTCTGCTTTTGTTAAGGGAATGGGTTGAGGAGGGCAGTTCAGAGAATGCTTCAGGGAAACACTAAATATTTAGCCATTGCCATTTTTTGGCATTCGGTAAAACATTAACGATCGAAATCTATGCACTCTGGCTAAATAGCTCTGCAGTGTTTTCACTTAAGTTACTAAATATTAACATCTGCATTAATTGGCACTCGTGATGGGTGGGGGGGGGGTTGAAGGCACTTAGTATTTTTATGTTAACATGTGTGTCCAAAAAAAATAATGACGCGGAGAAAGGAGGTAATTTTGTGACCAGACGGGGGCCGCACGGAGTGCCAGCTTGGTTTAAAAGGGGTAAATATCATTTAGTGCTCCTCGTTTCCAACACATGGGAAATTACACTGGGCATTTGGTTAAAAAGGGGGGTATTATTTAAAATTTGCACGCCTCATTTAGGGATCGTTTTAAAAAGTCAGGTACATGCACGGCAACCATTTCGTGTGTAAGTGCCCAGATTTCCACTTTTCCTCCCCTCTCCCCTCCCCCGGGAAGAAGTGGCACAGTCATTACGATCCCATGCCTCTGTTATTTAAACATCCTGTCACATTTTCCGATCTAGAATTTTCATGTTTCTTAAAAAGTTTGGTTTAAAGGTATTAAAATGATAATTTTGCAGCTCTTCATCGATAATCAATTTCCTAGTAAACATTACGACGTTACATCAACATTGGAATGGACGTCGCACCCGACATCGGATCAACGTCGGGTTTTGGTTGTTTATGGAAGTCGAAATGTCTGCCTATCTACGTTGGATAGATGTCGATTATCGTACGTATAATCAAAATTGCGGAGAGGTTGCAAAAGTGGAAGTTAAAACGTCGTATAAACTTCAGAAAACTAATTATCTGGAATCGCTATCACTGCAGCCAAGATCATAGTGTGGTGACCACGCCATCACAGTACCCCTGACCTTGGGACATCCTGCCACGGATATGTATGGGGTCGATTTCCATGAATATTTCTCCAAAGTAGATGGGAAATAACTTACACGTTCTTAAAATTATAAGGTGTTACGTCCTCCTTTTGGTGTGTGTTCAAAGTGATCTGTCATGGCTACCATTTCCGGTGAGCGAAAACGCAAGGGGATTGTTTTTCGGTTGTGAGTTCGACGTCTATACAACATTGATTTTTCGACGTCTATCGAACGTCGATTTTTCAGACGTCTCTCCAACGTTGCAACAAAGACGTTGATTAGGCGTCGGAGAAAGTTGCGTTTTGGTTGCGACCAAAAACAACGTCTGAACAACGTTGCTTTCCCAACGTCTATTCAACGTTGTATCAAAGATATTGGTAAGTCGTCCATCTTTGGTGGCAACTAATCAGAACCAAAGTGCAACCAGAGTTAATGCGGAGGCTTGGTCGGGCCGACGCCGCAACTTCAAATCGACGTTCAATCGGCCTTAGAGTGCTTACTGGGTACAAGCCTTCCAGCACCTGTCCAAACAATGAACAGATCCCGAGACAGGCAATATTTTATTTTTTGTCTGAGCTATGAACCGTGACGACATTTGAAAGTTTTTTTGCCTTATTCACACTTGCCCTTGATTTCAGACACAAAAGTTGAGACTATTGCCCTGATGCTGTAACTCAAGCCTCGGTTACATTTATGCTCAAGCTGGCATTTAGTTGACTCAGGGCCTAATGTTCATAACATTTCTTTTATTAATGAACCACGAGAATAATATTCATAGATCCATTAAATCAATCATAAAAAATAAAATGTTAAAATAACAAGCAATTGTAATAAGGTAATTGTATTTTTCATTGATATACCATCAACAAAAATAAAAACAGAGGTGGAAGGTCGTTTACTTCTTTTTTTTTTAAATTCCAAATATCTTCATTCGTTTTCTTATCTAAGCCTGAAATTGCGTTTTATCGAGTAAGAAAAGGAAATGTTTAGCATGCGGTGGTTCGGGAATTTATTGAATGGCTGGATATGTATACAAAGGAGTTCTGAGTTTTTAAAGGCAGGGTAGAGAGGGAAGGAGGTGGGGAGGGGGAAGGGGTGGGATGGGGGTCTCTGGGATACACATTTGTCCATGATAGTTGATTTTGTCGCTATTAAAAATAGCTTGGCAATGGGTTGTGGTTTATAACCATTCTGAAACCACAAACGCATCAAAAGTAAACGATTTGTCTGGAGAAGTTTTTCTAAATACGTTTGTTTTTAAGCAAAATCATTTTTTAAAAAATCAAGAAATTGTCACGTTTTATAATCGGGAATCTTAGCCAATCGCACAAGGCCGTATGTTTACAATAATCTTAAGATCGATCCGTTGTGAACATATGCTAATTAAGTTCAGATAAAAATATGCTGGATAATATTTGTGTCTAGCAGTAAAAAAGCTGTGTGTGCTCACTTTGAGGATAGAGGTTTCTGGTGAGATGGAGTATTTACGTGTTTACACACTTTGAGGACAGAGGTTCCTCCCGAGATGGAGTGTTTACGTGTATACACACTGTGAGGACAGGGGTTTCTCGTGAGATGGAGTGTTTACGTGTATACACACTGTGATGGCAGGGGTTTCTCGTCAGATGGAGTGTTTACGTGTATACACACTGTGAGGACAGGGGTTTCTCATGAGATGGAGTGTTTACGTGTATACACACTGCTAGGGGAGGGGTTTCTCGTGAGATGGAGTGCTTACGTGTACACACACTGTGAGGACAGGGGTTTCTCATGAGATGGAGTGTTTATGTGTAGACACACTGTGAGGGGAGGGGTTTCTCCGGAAATAAAGTATTTACATGTATACACACAGTGAGGACAGGGGTTTCTCGTGAGATGGAGTGTTTACGTGTATACACACTGTGATGGCAGGGGTTTCTCGTGAGATGGAGTGTTTACGTGTATACACACTGTGAGGACAGGGGTTTCTCATGAGATGGAGTGTTTACGTGTATACACACTGTGATGGCAGGGGTTTCTCGTGAGATGGAGTGTTTACGTGTATACACACTGTGAGGACAGGGGTTTCTCATGAGATGGAGTGTTTACGTGTATACACACTGTGATGGCAGGGGTTTCTCGTGAGATGGAGTGTTTACGTGTATACACACTGTGAGGACAGGGGTTTCTCGTGAGATGAAGTGTTTACGTGTATACACACTGCGAGGGGCGGGGTTTCTCGTGAGATGGATGCTTACGTGTATACACACTGTGGGGACAGGAGTTTCTCATGAGATGGAGTATTTATGTGTATACACACTGTGAGGGCAAGGGTTTCTCGTGAGATGGAGTGTCTATGTGTATACACACTGCTAGGGGAAGGGTTCTCCGTGAGATGGAGTGTTTACGTGTATACACACTGTGAGGACAGTGGTTTCTCACGAGATGGAGTGTTTACGTGTATACACACTGTGAGGACAGGGGTTTCTCGTGAGATGAAGTGTTTACGTGTATACACACTGTGAGGACAGGGGTTTCTCGTGAGATGGAGTGTTTACGTGTATACACACTGTGAGGGGAAGGGTTTCTCGTGAGATGGAGTGTTTACGTGTATACACACTGTGAGGGGAGGGGTTTCTCGTGAGATGGAGTGTTTACGTGTATACACATTGTGAGGGGAAGGGTTTCTCCGGAAATAAAGTATTTACGTGTATACACACTGTGAGGGGAGGGGTTTCTCGTGAGATGTGAGTATATACATTGCCGCCTATGCTTCTTTCCGATTAGATGTACAAGATGCCTGTTGATTTTGTGTAATAAAACAGTAATAAATTTGTCCAATAACATCTAGTCTTTATGAGAAACGTTCACGGGGAAATATTGATGTAGACCTTTCGCTTTCTTACACTTTTTCTGGAACTAAGTGGGGAGTGGCCTGTTTTCACACAACCCTGATGCTTATATAATTATGGTTTGGGGTGATGTGCTTCTATTTCCAAGCTAGTTTGGGTTGGGGGAGGGGAGAGGTGCTATTATATATGACTGCCTATAATGTCAACAAGTTGACGAATATCACAGTGTTGTCTTCTATGTCAATATGGTGGCGGTGAGAGCCAATCACACGTGAACTATGCTATCACAACGCAGAAGCCTCTTCATAGTTTACCACATATCCCATTTAGGTCGTGCGCTTGTGGAGTGAAAAAAAGAGGGGAAAGAATCGAACCTGGTGAATAATTTAATTCTAGCACTGGCATGGAACGGAGAATCACGTGGTCTGTGAGGCTTTCTGCTTTTTTATGCAGTAGCGAGTATTACTAAGTCTTGATTTCGAAGCAAACAGGCTTGTGGGCTCCTTCTGGTAACATATACAACTCTAGTTGTGATATACTGTATATTAATAATTAAGGATTAAAAGGACAAAGTTAATATATGAATGGTAAATGTAAAATTGTTAAGCCCGATGGTTACAAGGATAGGTTTAACATACAATGGTTGGACAATCAGTGGGTCTAATCTGGCAGTTTTTGATTTCGATGTTACATCGGTGCCGTCTCAGCGTCACGACTAAATGCGTGAATTTAGTGCATTTTTTTCCTATTGACTTTTTGTATATCTGTGCCACAATATCTCCGACGGGGCAAATAAAAATTGTTTGCGTGATCTATCCCATTATATGTCTCTACCATCTGTAATAACAACAATGGGAACAAACACAGCAATAATAATAATAATAATAATTGCAATAACATAACAGTAATAATAATAATAATAATAATAATAATAATAATAATAAGATCACTATATACCGCTTAAGACTAGGCGATTCACTCATTATTACTCTGGGGGTTTCATTTACACGTGTATACCTGTTTAACTGGTCGGCTGCCTACTAATTGCAATTGGCACCCCGTCATGTGACGTGCATTATTGGTTGACGCCAAGTGCCCAATTGTTCGTGTACATTCCTGGGTATGGAGAGTTGGGAACGATGTGTCGATCTATCTGTCTATCTGTCTATCTATCTATCTATCTATCTATCTATCTATCTATCTATCTATCTATCTATCTATCTATCTATCTATCTAACTATCTATCTATCTATCTATCTATCTATCTATCTATCTATCCAGCTATTTATCTATCTATCTATCTATCTATCTATCTATCTATCTATCTATCTATCTATCTATCTGTCTATCTATCTATCTATCTATCTATCTATCTATCTATCTATCTATCTATCTATCTAACTATCTATCTATCTATTTATCTATCGATCTATCTATCTATCTATATATCCAGCTATCTATCTATCTATCTATCTATCTATCTATCTATCTATCTATCTATCTATCTCTCTCTCTCTCTCTCTCTATCTATCTATCTATCTATCTATCTATCTATCTATCTATCTATCTATCTATCTATCTATCTCTCTCTCTCTCTCTCTCTCTCTCTCTCTATCTATCTATCTATCTATCTATTTATTTATCTATCTACCTACCTACCTACTTACCTACCTACCTACCTACCTACCTACCTACCTATCTACCTACCTACCTATCTTCAGTGCTTATATTGCGCTTAGCATAGCCACTAAGCGCACAGTTCGAAAAGGTTTATCCGTAATAATCCTTGACGAGGTGAGTTTTCAATTTCTTTTTAAAACACGAAAAAGTTGGCGATGTCCTGATATTTAATGGTAACGTGTTCCATAATGATGGTGCAGCCTCACTGAACGGTCGTATGTCATAATTCAGTTTTATCTTACGCACAACCAGATTCACTTTTTTTAAGCAGAGCGTAGACCACGAAGTGGGACCTGCTTGTGCAAAAGGTCACGTAGGTAGTCTGGGCCCTGAAGAGACTTGTATGTCAGCGACAGTACTTTAAACTTAATACGCTCACGTACGAGCAACCAATGTAAAGACCGTAACATTTGGGTTAAGTGGTCATATTTTGACGTATTTTGTGACGACTCGAACTGCGGTATTCCTCAGCATTTGTAAACCATCTATAAGATACTCGGGTAGGTTGATAACCACAGCATTGCAGTAATTGATTTTGCTGATAATGAGTGCGTGTACTATGGTTTTCGTGGCTTTTCTAAGTGAAACAGGAAAGGCCTTTCCGAATCCAGTTGAGGTAATAAAAACCAGTTCTGCGAATGCGGTTGATATGATTAACCAAGCACAAGGTATTATCCGTCATCATTCCCAGGTGTACCACTCTAGAGGCTTGAATGACTTCACCATCCAGATTGATACTCTCCACACAAATGTAACCGTGCGTTCTAGAACTGGCTATCACCATAAAATATGTTTTGTCTTTAATTGTTGTGAAACATCCAGAGGTGATACTTGCTTCAATGCGCTTCATTCTGGCAATTTGATCATGATGTAGGATTTACTCGTTTCCATAGTTTGGCATCAGCGAAAAAAATGAAACAACAAAATCAGCACTCGAATGAGAGTTCCGAGAGGAATTGTATATATACAGTCCTCGCGAGGCCCGTGGATGGACCCTTGAGGTACTGAACATTCGACCAGCGCCTCGTCGGTGCGGAGGCCTTGCACATTTACTCTATCAGTCCTGCTTTTGAGGTAAGATTCGAACCACTGAAGTGCAGCGCCATTCACTCTGACAGTATCCTTGAGCCTACGAACAGGATACGATGATCGATCGTAACAAGCGTAGCGCTAATATCTAGAAGTGTTAAAAAACACAGCATGCATACAGTGCATATATGCAAAACAAGTATCAAATGACATTAATTTTGATCTGAGCAATTTTAAAGATATATTATTCAAGTCAAATTTTAAAATGCCATTGGTTTCGGGATAATTTTAAAGTTTACTTCACGCTCGAACATGATGTGTCTTTTGATGCACAATAACAGCCATTTTAGAGATATGTATAAGATGCAAAACTGCTTCCAATCAACTCAAAGTGGACGGCGTTTGATCATACACAAAGAAATTATTTAAATTTTCCACCATTCAACAACATATAAATCTACAACCTAAATAATGGCTGTTGCAAAATCATGTGGAAAAAAATATATAAACACAGCACAACGTCGTTGTAAGGACATGGCTGGGATAGAACAATAATGTTATTATGTCCCGATATATTTAACTTTAATCTCAAAATTATGTCGGTTCCAGCACCATTTCAGTAGAACGGATGACGTCATAACGATTTTCTAACATATACAAAGTCTATATTTTAAGCAAATTTAATGTGGTCTTGAAGCTTGACCGTAAGCGCTCCCTCCCTCCCCACGAGCGTGAAATCATGGTCATTTTGTGTTTCTGCATGTGACGGGCTTAACGGTGTAGCTCAACTCGAGTTGCAAATTGACACTCGCTACAAGATGTTTCATATATTCCGAATACGCTGTGACAGTCATGTGTATGCAATGTTGTGAACAAGGAGTAAAAGTAGCTAGACTTTTAGTTTTATAAAAACATTAATCAAAACACTTAGAAAAGTCGTTTGTCTTTCTCGTTTTCTCGTGCACCAATTGATTATGAAGTTTGTTCAAAAAAGTACAATGGTCTCTAGTTGAATAAATCTCATTTTCAAATCTGTTGCACCACGGTCAGGTATATGGGATTTGTCCAACCGTAGACCGTTGCCTACATTTTTTATTCGGGGGAGGGGTTATGCGATATTATGGATGTTGATGATGCGATATTTCTCTCTGAACATATACAAGCCAGCTGTAATTAATACATTCTAAGTGTGGATTGAGTTTGGACGGGGACAGGAGTACCAGGCAATATTTCAAGTAGAGTCGCTCAAGATATCTTTGGAATTAAACATCTTCAAAAATCACCCACCTTTTTGGGGTTGCGAAAGGGCTATGCAATTTCATTACGATGTGGGTCCTTAATTTTTACAAATAACTGTAAATACCGAGTGCCAAGTTATAAAACACCTGTTTTAGCAAAAGTGGACGAACATCCTGGCAAATTGCTCCTTTAAACGGCCAATGTTACATTTAATTTAAAAAAAAAAAACATTCCTTTATATATCGAGTAGAGGAGCAGTTAGAACCCAGGTTGCTGCAATTGTACGGTGAAACTGAAGTAAGTATTTACATTGAGAAGTGTGTGTTCAGAGTTTTTGACTGATGCAGAGTGCAGTTCCGAAAGAACCTGCCCCAACCACTTCATTGAAAACGCGGACTGTCCCTGTTTTTGTTTATTTTGCGCACGCACGCCCCACCCCTGCCACTTTTGTTCTGCCGTCCAATGACAAAATATTATTAAAACACAACACTCTTGACAATACCACAACACACTGTAAGCAGTGTTCGACCCCGATATTTTGAGATTTAAACGTGCTAGTCTACTGGTAGCCTTTGTGGCGATAACAATTGTACATCCTGAATATGCACAATAAAATACATTGATTAGTGCACGTCATAATAATAATAATGAATGAAAAATAACCCAAATTGCTGAATGCAACTAATCTCAATGCTATTCCAACTTTCCACGTAGCTGTCTCTTGAATGATCTATCCTAATGGAAAATTACGTTCTGCGACAATTTGTCATAATTGGGTAAAATGATGAAAGTGTGACCTTTTGTCACCAGCCGGCTGTGTGCAATTTACTGCTGCCCAAAAGGGAACGAAAGTGTTGGCACTATTTTGACTAATACAGTCGTTATCTTTCTTTCTCTCTTTCTTTCTTTCTTTCTTTCTTTCTATCTATCTTTCTGTGCTTCCTTCCTTCCTTCCTTCCTTCCTTCCTTCCTTCCTTCCTTCCTTCCTTTTTATTTCTTTCTTTCTTTCTTTCTTTCCTTTTTCTTTCTTTCTTTCTTTCTTTCTTTCTTTCTTTCTTTCTTTCTTACTTTTTTCTTTCTTTCTTTCTTTCTTTCTTTCTTTCTTTCGTTCAAAACAGAAACAGGTGGGCACTTAATGGAGCTTAATATGGAGAAATGCCCCAGCTGGGTATCGAGTCCCTTGAAGCTATAGTTATCTGTTTGGTATGAGAGTAAGAAAGATGTCGTAAAGACAGTGCCACCTCCCAGTAACATCATCTGTACATTCGGGCTACCTCCCAGATAAGACCTCCTCCCCACCCCTGTATCATCTGCTCGCACTATAGAAGAGTCTCCAGAATAAGACCAAGTAAACGTTTTTTTGTTTTTTTTTTTGTTAATCCTACATTTGTCTGAATTCAAATGATTTTTGTGATTAAATTCATGTACTATTTTACATTGATACTAAATTAAATGCTATTTGTTTTATGGGCTAATTTTCACATCTTTGCTCACCCGGAAGCCTAGCACCTAAAAATAGTATTTCTAGCAATTTATACTATAGTTGTGACGTCATGCATTCTCTCTGTACGAGGATACTAAGCCACGAAACTCTTCTGATGACGCCAGTTTTCATAAGTGACATCCTAAATACTCTGAAAAATCTGTCTGCTCGTTTGATCGTGTGTCCGTATTTTGTGTTCAATGCCATAATGCAACTATCTGTTTACCTATAAAGCTGTTGCTGGACATATGCAACTAACTCTTTTTTGTTCGAGTGTCGTTTATCAAACACATCAAGCATCACAGTTTGTCACCTCTTTTCATGATACATTGAATTAACTTCAATCTGTGAAAAAATCTTGTCACCAGAATTATCAATTTCTAAATCTCCCGTTGTAACTAGACTAGAATTTTAAACTTTCAAGTGTACCCTGTGATAGTAAGTCATCATTAAAACCATGCTACAGCTCCTTCTCTCAAAAGCCTGCTTGAACTTTCCATCAAATATTTTGTTAAATCCGTAATTAGTAAACATCCTGAAATTTCAACAGAATCCGATTGATATGCGCTGATGTATACAAATTTCGGCAAACATCGCGATCAGGATCTCACTCTTGTGTTCTGTGGGATCTGGCCACTTATCCCAATTTTCTTTTATTCTGCATTTTCTAACTATTTGTCTGAATGGCTATTTCCTTTCACGTCATCAGAACGAGTTTCTTATTTTGATACATCTTATAACAATATTCAATATGCCTTGGCTCTTGAACTAAGCTTGTCACTGATGTCCATCATTGCAGTCTGTGAAAGTGGTCTTATTATATACAAATTTTGTACTTTAGTGCAGCTATTGTTTAAAATATAGTGTCCTGGCGAGAAAAAAACTGGTGACTCAGTCATTTGTGGTTTCTCAGCCAGAAAAAACTACCCTTGCTTTTTTCTGTTTTAATAAAACTATTACTGTTACTGACGAGCTCTTAAGATTAAAAAATACGGGACGATAATATGACTGACATGTTGACGCCGTGTTTGAAAGTTTTAAAATGTAGAAGGAGAACCAGTATTAAATCGGCATACCCGTCGTATAGTACACGGGATATGACCGATTTGAATCATAACCGGAAAATACAAGTACCCAGCAGCGATGAGTGATGTACTGAAAGAAATATACACCTTTTTTGTAATTCCAAAGTACTAAGATTTGTGGCCATTTTCTCAACAGAAGTCATTTTTGATACGTTGTTATTTTTCTTCCTCAACTAGTATTTTTGAAATTTGGATGTGTAAGCCTAAATAATCTATTAACAAGTTTAACTTTTACGCTTTGTTTTATTCGAAGCAGATATTAATCCTGGCTAAATAAGCAAAAATAAAACTTACAACACCTTGATTGCCCTACTTAATTGTTGAACATGTGGAAATATCAGCATTTCAAATTAATACCCCAAAATCTGCGTTCTATGGGAAAGAAATAATCGAACACAAAGCTTATTAATAAGTTGTAATATCATTAATAAAAACACAGGTCATTTCACTGCTTCAGCATGCGATAAATAACAATCGGCTGCGGTAGGTTTAAACAAAAAGATATATTTGCTATTGACTTCTGTACTACTGTGGTTCATTGCAGTACGTTGACAGTTAAGCTGTAAAATGTACTGGGAATTTAGTCTTTTTCATTCGTGAAACGAACTGCAGAAGTATTGCAGAACGCTGCAGTATTGTTCCGGTTTCTTTTCAGCCATTTTATTCCTTTCGAGTACAGTAACCATGTATTTGGAGCATATTTGCAGTACAGCAAAACCGAATCCCTTGTAAACCTGGATAACACGCTAATTCAGAAAAAAAAATTTTCAGTGCTTTTTAATTTCCCTTTGTTTTCTATGTATTAACCCTGATCATTAGGACACTTCAATATTCCAGACCCGTAACAATTTTTTGAGATCGAACTGTAGGTTTTATTGTATGAATAGCCCGTACGAATCCAGTAAACAATGATGCTGTCTTCGAGTGTCTAAAAGAATGTATCATAACAGATATGACTGCTTGTTTGCCGCAGTTTTATCCCGTCACACGTTTCAAGTCCAAAGTGGGTTATGTGTGTAGGTGTTTGATATTGTTCGTTCAAATTATTAGAGATAGTAACTGAATAAATTGGTTAATCGATTTTGTAAAAGGGAAACATTATTGTTTAAATCTTGTTCAAGGTCCAGTTGGTAAATTATGTGATATATTTCCGCTAATTTGTGAATATCGGGATAATTCTCGGTTTCAATTCATGTTGACCAGTTCCAGTCATTGCAACTCATTCAATTCACTTAAACATTCCGCGTTGAGATTAAACGTTGAACTCATAGAATGCTGGAAACTAAGGAGTCCGGATCTTCACCACCGGTGCAGATTTGACAGGCAGAATACATCGAAGCTATTGTGACATAACCTGAGTATTCCGGACACCTTGCTAATCCGGATAAGTCTTGTCGCTCGCAATACTGTCCGAATCAACCAGGTTTTGCTTTATATCTTTTTTACCAGATTTTGATACTTGGAGTTTTTTCATGTGCAAGCTTCGATTGATAATAACCTTGCTGATAATGCCAAAACTTAAAATATTTTAATAACTTATGTCTGAGTTCATAGATTGTGTCCTGAAATTATCAGGGTAAACGTTGTTAAAAGACTGATTTAAATTTACTAAAAATGTTAACATAAAATTAAACTTAAAACACGAGCTAGGGGTAAGGGATAGAATGAGAAAATCTTGCACCGTAGGCTATCTTTGCTAAAGCTTTTGCGATTGCATTGCTCTCTGCTTCAGTAAGTCACCAGAACATGGTTTACGGAGAAAAGGCTGTGCCATTCCATTATTAATTCAGATGTGCAGTGAAGAACTGTGGTGCCCCAAGCGTTACCATTTCGACAAGACTATGGAAGAATTTTCATTGAGAACAAATCTAATCAGAGAGAATGTTTTAACGCCACATTTGTGTTAGAATAGAACATGATGCGCATACAAATTCGTGGTGCAAAATTCAAAAAAGAAGACGATTTATTTTCTTCTCGGAAGTCATCAGTGCAAAAGATAAGAAATCTTGTTATGCATGAAGCAACGGTTGGCAACGAAACTAGCTTTTTCATTTTCAGGACTGAAAATCTCATTGTTTTCACTGGCAGTTCTGTACAACTCTTGCATTCCGCCCCACCCTTCCACTCTTGTCACGCTTCCTACTGATCGATGAATTTTACTGTTCTTATTAATTGTCAAGTAAACATTTTATTAATTTTTATGCCAATTTATAAATAAGTTTTCTGTTTATTGAGGTTTGTAGATTAATGTGTCTGTTTATTGAATATTTCTTACCATTTTCATAATAGGTGACAGTTGCTTTTGTGGTTCAAGGTAAGAATTGTTTCACTTATTTCTTTCCATGGCACTTCTTCGATTAGACAGACAGTCATTTCAAACACCTTATACTGTAGGGGGCTGTCCTGGCAGAAGTTGGTTAGAACATCGATTAGCCCTTTTTTCCAACTGTGACGCATTACGTTTCAATCCTTTTGCTATTTTCGTGGCTGTGCCTTGACAGCCCACTGCTTTGGCCAGAATATGGCAAAAACTATGCTCAGTATTCATAGAGTTTAGAAATGGCACATCGCGAAAAGGCCATCACACAAATGGACCTTTTTTGAACGTGATAAAGAGTATGATACCCGAAAGTTGATTGTATGGGTTAAGACGCAAAGGTTGTTCCCTGTATCTTAGGACTCAGGTGACGGTTATCAACACTTTTCCACGATTATTTTTAGAGTGTAAAAAGACATGCAGCACCTCCAGCAGAGAAATTAATTTAGGCCCTTCCGTATGCGTATAAGTTAATTTAAAGTTCAAAAGTTACAAGATTATGGTGTGCATGTTACAGAACAAGATAGATAGTAAAAGATTTAAGATTTTTCAAAAATTTCACTTCTGTACATAAAATGTAAATGCGCAAAGAACTGCCCTGCTATTCAACAACTGCAAATCTAATATAACTTAGTGTAAGTGCAAATATAGCATTTGTTAATGTTTTTTTTTTTGGGGGGGGGGGATCACGAGATTTTTAAGAGAAACGCTGTGTTTAGAAATTAGAAAGACCGTCGTACTTTTATCTCAATAGAATGGCAACCGTACTTTAAAATCATACTAGCGGCGTTGATTTTATATCAGTGCAATGGCTTTTTTTATTGTGCCTGCAGAAAGTGACAGGCTTTTTGCATTACTATTGCTTAGTTGTGTAAAGGCCGACAGATATGGCACAATATAAGCAAATCTAATGACAACGGGTCTTGTGGTTCATGTCAGACATTAATTGCCGTGGTTTTATTTTATTTATACTGGTACACACTCCATTAGGGTGCATTGTGAAAATGAAATGTGCCTTATTAACGTGTAAGAGTGTGGTCAGAGTTATTTGTATGAAGGCGGAGTGTATAGTTTAGACAGCTCATTATGATCGTTTGTATTTTTTTTTATTTTTCAATTAATCGTTGTTAAAATAAACTGTTTCAAAAACAAAACTGTTCTTCTTTTATATGTTTAAGCTGCTAGGTTTTCCACGAGGAGCAATAAATCCCTTTGTGATTTCAGTTTTTCTTATCAATGCAAGACATTAACTGTCGGAGATGTTTTTCTCGATTTGTGACATTTTATGTAGTTTTAGCAGTCTGAATGGATAAAAAATGCGCTGTTTTAACAGTTGAAAGCTTTCAGCATGTAGATAGAAGTCAAATATTCTTTTTATATATTTGTAGAAGCTAGTGTTTTTAAAAAAAACATTGTACATTATCGAACCAGCATTTTCAAATGGTCACAATCTTAAATGAAAATATAACATTTCGATCGCTTTTTATCTTAATTACTTTAATTCTAAGTGTTTGCACTGGCAATGTGGATTTGGATTTAAATTCATTATGAACAGAAATGTCATTGTTCTTTGCACTGGCGAGTTATGGTCATTTATAACGTATAACATGAAAAGAAGCATGCAAGCTAGCACAACGCCATCTCTGCTAAATATAATGTTGGGGAGCACTTGGTATCATATGTCTTACCATGTGTGTCCAAAAACGTGGAGAAAGGGTGTTAATGTTGAGGCCAGACGCGGTCCGCGGAGACTGCCAATTTCATTTAAAAGAGTGGGGATTTAGCGTTAATTCAGTACTCCACCTTATCCACTTAAAGGAGGGAGGGGTGTTCTTTCCTTATTTGACAAAGTGTTTGGTTAAAACGGGGTGATATATCAAACATATCACTCCGTATCGAGGGATTTTAAAAAGTCGTGGATACACATAGTAACCAGTTGGCACTTGAGAACCACCCCGGGATTCTTATCCTGCCACTTCTAGCAAGGAATGGTAACACTTCCATCATGTTCACTGGTACACCCTATGGTCGTTTTCTTTAAAGATCTTCGTCCAAACTTTGTTCATACACTGGCTACCTACTTTATGATGTCAACTGCATGCATCGCAACTGGGTCTTATTCATGTGTAAGTCATGGAACTAAAATAATGAATAACTATATACTGACATCTATTGTGCAGTATTCAGTATCGTTTGTGCTGTCCTGTCATAAATACCCGATTCATGTGCTAAGATAAGCTATGAGTGAATAGAAGAATTATGTATATTTATTCGAAATATTAAAAATGTTAAAGTTTGCATTTTATTCTTCCACTTTAGAATGACTCAACTCTACAATTCAGTGTGAGGTGTATAAACAAAAGAAGCAATAAATCTCTATCTATTTCTTTCAAAGATGTATAGTCATCATGGGCTCCACTCGTGATATTGAAAATAAAGGATGATGATGGAAACTTATGCTTTAGTTGTTGAATAATGACTACATACAGATCAGAGCAGAACAGGGAAACACTACGTGGATGACTGTTTCGAAGCAATACTGTGGTACTAATGCGGTTTCGTATCTTGTGAGTAATCGGAAAAGAAACTGAAATCTATTTTTAAGCTAATTTTTTAAGCTTTTTAGGATTAAAAGTGTGACACACATTATCACATCCACCCACCCAACACACACACACGACAAAACTTCAAAACCTTATTAGTCATTGACCCATTTTTGTAAATAACATCGACTGTGAGAAACAAAGCAACATGAAACATTACCAAAACAGCTTCCTTCTTCAAATATGTCTCTTCTTTCGTTGTACTAATATGCAAACATTTTAATTAAAAAGACTGCTTTGTGTGGGTTGCTTTCAAAGACATTGACGCAAACTATGTATCAGTTTCCATGCTGATTACTTTATTCTGATGCAAGCGGCACTCATTGAAGACAAGGCAACAGTATATGGACTGAATGTTATACGCAGTAATGAGACTTGGATGCGTCCCACGAGTCCTTACCACCACTAAACTATCTCAACCAGTGGCTCATTGGTAAACGCAGACGGCCATTAAGTCTCCTGTTTGTCTTGTTTTTTCCTGGCACCAACAAGCATTGATAAAAGCTAGAAAATATCTGCGACCTATAAACTGTAGGAAACTGCAAGGCATGTTAATATTGTGGCGCGGTGGGGTTTTTTGCTCACCAGACCGATTCAGTAAAAAGTTGAAGATAACGTTGATGAATAGCTTCATGAAAATACCAAAATGAGAAATATCCATTTGTGTCTGCTGATAATGGTGTCGTCACCAACCGGCCATCCATGATACAAAGGAACCTTATGCAATAGCATTGGTGTATGATTTATTTTTTTCCCACAAAATGATGTATAATTCTAAGAAATTATAGCTTTTCTATGACAGAGAATATAATTCAGTAAAAAGCTCTAGCATAACTGAAATGACTATGTACTGCGGGAACTAGGAATCTATTATATCTATTATTATTTTTCCAAAAACACTTGCACTATTCTAATGCAATATTAAGTATCATATTTGCTAAAATATTTTGTATTTAAGCAAAGCAATTCACCAATGCTTTTTAATGTTATCTTTATCATTCTTTGCAAGTATACATGAAATTCTATTGTGTGAAACATTTGTTGTGTTTGTTTTAAGCAAACGGAAAAAACTGTAATGAATAAAACCAAATCCAAAGTATTTGAAGGAGCCATTAATGTGAGGTCACATCAACTGTATATTGCAAAACAAAGTAAAGCAATTAAAAGTTTTATGAAATAATGTTCTCTGGAGCGAAGGTATCATTAAAACACCAGGTGCTTAAATTGTGAATGTTTTATAATGTGTTTATAACAGAATATTCAAAAGAGTTTTACCTGTAGGTCGGATATTCACAAAGAGCCTTAGGTTAGTATATCACAATAAATGAGGCTGGTAATGTAAATATTGATGTCAAACACTGTTCATCCGTCAAGAACGATATCGAAACAGTTTGCATCATATGAAGAATCAGTGCATGTAAACGAACCCGTTTCAGGGACGTTACCTTAAAAACTGCAAAAACGAGTTGAGTAAAGCATGGTAATCAGTTAATACTTGGATATTAGAAACTTGTGGGTCGTTTTGTGTAGAAGTAAATTCACTTCTTTTTTTCAAAACTGCAAAAATATTAAACGCATGAGAGATCACGCGTGTTAGTATAAAAACGAGTTGTAAAGTAAGTAACTGCAGCGTTTTAATTCCGAAAATTCAAAGCATACCTGCGAAGTGTATAATGTTTCGGATGCACTTGTGACTTCAATATGTGCTATTACTTCCTGCTATGCAGTGTTTGAACGCGAAAATCAATGAAGCTAAGACAGAAATTGTAACGAACAGAAGGCCGAACGAATTGGAAAGGCAGGATAAAATGTTAGTGCTTTATGCTTAAGATGTACAAGAAATAACGCGGTAACATAACTGACGTTTTATTTTCGTAAAACGCTATTTTACGAGTAAAAGCGTAATTCGCGTTCTCCACTTTTATACGGGTTTCTCGGAAAACTATACGAATTACGCAATTATGAACTAAAAATTTTTAAGGTGGCTCGAGTAGTCCCATCTTTGGTCACAACCTTGCTACCAAGCCTCATTCGAGTATTGTCCTACTGCACCAGCCACACGTAGATCCGTGAGGTGGCTGGGAGGGACATTGTGATAAAAGTGGAGAACGAAAATTACTCTTTTACTCATAAACGAGCGTTTTAGGAAAATAAAACGTCAGTTTTACTTCGTAAAAGCTCCGAGTTCGCTTATCTCACTTTTATACGGGACTAACATAGGAGTAGGTTTTCTTCCCCAAAGAACTCAGCTTTTAATCCAAAGAACGTCCCGCGTCCCGTTTGAAGGAAAAAGGTGTAAACCAAACACTGCTAAGAATGGTTCATGTGTTTAATGAGCCTTAGTTCAAAAATATAATCGAGTTGGTGAACAACTCTAATACACAGAAGGACGAACAGACGAAAGAGAACCAGCAGAAATGGCGCACCTCCGACCAAGCTCTTCTGCGTTACTAACCCACCCCCTCCATGCTGCCACGAAAGGGTAGCCCAGCCTAACCTGAGAATACGCATTGTAATCTCTTTTTTTTTTGGTTTCTCACAAACATGATCGCGAAACCAAGTCCGCGTAGTTAACTATGTAACCAAGCAGCTGTAACACTGAGGGATGCTTGGTCACTCACAATCTTCTAGTGGCCACGAAGGACGCACCGAGCGGATTTTGTCTGTATACTGAGTACGCACCCACATGCCCTACCTTTGCCAAAGGAAGATGGAGTACCGGCTTTGCAGGGGTGAAGCACAGAGACTAGTCCCACTAACGTCTGTTTGTGAGAGCGACAGAAGCTCTGTCCCTTGGATACTGCGCCACAACTAGAACACCCGGTGTCCCTATCCCCACTGCGGGAAGGGATCTGCCGGTCGCCGTTTCCGACGGCCTTGGTTCAGGCCCTTCTTGTATTTGTCCGCACCGTTGCCAGAGCGTTGGAAGAAGGGTTCCCTGCGCTTGGATTTGAGTTTTCCCTTGGTCGTCAGTTCACTGAAACAGACAAGGGTTAGTTAGAGACAACAGCCTCCGCAGCTACGAAGGGGCCCAAAGAGAACAAGCCCGACAGTTCACACCGAGAGTAGTCTTTTAAGTAATATTTAATGGACCAACAACCCGTCTTCAAAATGTCAGTTAGAGACACACTACTCAGAGCCCTAATTGAGTTGGCTACTTGCCTTACTTGATGGGCGTTAATTTTACATAGGTCTCTGAACCTTGATTCTGCCTGGGTTTTATTGAAAGCCTCCAAAATGACATTTTTATGTATTTAGAAATACTTGGGCGTGAAGAAATGATTAGAGCTTTTTGCCCGTCTTTTCTATAATTCTCTGACACCTGGAGATACTTACGCAGTGCCTGCACTGGGCAGAATGAGACCAGACCTGACTCCTCATCCCCTCCTTCCTAGGCTGGCAGTGTTATCTGTTCCAAGGAACCAAGACCCGCGGTGGCGATGTGTCTCTTACCCATGAATCCTACTCTCGGTCTATGGGAGCTTTTTCCGTTCACCGTTCTCTTTCATAATTTGACGGTCCAAGGCGTAAATTTCCCTCTTCTCTTGCCCGAAGCCAGCGCTAATAGAAAGATGAATCTTACCGTTGCATTTTTGAGGATGATCACGTCGTCCCCAAAGATGTCCGCCCTCTGAAAGTAGCGCAGTACCAAGAAAAGGTCCGACTGCGCTATATTGGAGCTTGATGGGGGAGAGTTCACCTTAAAATGCCTAAACAGCATAGATAAGGCGGGGTCCTCCCCTGGGCCATAGCCCGTCGAGGCTTTCAGTCTAGAGCCCACTGCTGTGAAGTTGTCCAGGTGAAACTCCACATATTTCCCTTCCAGAAGATGGGTCATGTCGGTTATGTCTATGCACAATACCTGTAACTCTAACCAATTTATGTGGCGGCTTCTTACCTGCTCTGACCACTGGCTCTGCCACATTTTGCCCTGGAAGTGAATCCCCCAGCTGACAGAGACGCGTCGGTTTGCACCTCTAGTTCTGGGGACGGCGTCGAAAAGGGGACCCCTTTGTTCATGATCTGATCATCGCACCACCAAGCCAACGCTTGGTGGGTCTCTTCGGAAACGGACATTACGACCTTAGGGTGCCTGCCCTAGCGTCTGACCGCCGTGAGCTTCCCTAGAGGAACTGTCTTTTCTGTTGCCACCAGAAAGCACAGAAGGGACTCAATATTTGCCGGACTCACCCTCGAACCAGGTTTTATGGACCTGACACTTGACACGATCCTTTCTTTCCGTTCGGGGGTAGGGTAAGCCCTTAACAGGCTCAGATTTCATTTTTCTCCCCAAAACACCATTACCTGTGTTGGTAATAGTTTGGACTGGTTTAGGTTCACTAAGAGACCTACCTTTGTTGCTTGATCGACCAAAGCCCGTATTTGCTGACTTACCGCGACTTGGTCGCGACCTACTAGGAACTAGTCGTCTAGGTATTGGAAGACCAACATAACTTGGACTCGGGTCCACGTCTTCAACACTGTCATGATTTTCGTGAAGAAAAAGGGCGCCGTAGAGAGACCGAACGAGGGAGTCCGAAACCAGAATTTCTTTTCCTTTATTTGGAAGCATAGATATTTTCTGGCCGGATGGTGTAGATACGCATGGATACGCATGGAACAGATCTATGGATGTGCCCCACATGTCCCCGCCCAATAAGTTCTTTATGACCTGTATCCATCTGAATGGGTGCCACGTGAAGGAATTAGTTCAGAGTGGATAGCTCTATGACTAACCGCCAACCCCCTGATTTCTTGGGTACCAAAAAGACCCGGCTTAAAAACTCTGTTTAATGGCTGTCATCTCCCTTATCGCTCCCTTTGTGCACCTAGTCTTCGAGCATGCTCTGTAGAGCTAGGTTCTTTAACGGGTCTTGGTCGTAGGATGCAATTAGGCTACCTGTGTGCCCTCGTCGGTCCCGTCTGAACGGGAATGCGTAACCCTCTCTTAGCCAACACACTACTCTTTTTGGGGCACCCATCTCTCGCCAAGCCTGTCAGAACCTGCTTAGCCTGTCTCCTACGAGCAAGCAGCCCTCAGAGGACTGGACGCCCTCCTTGCCTTTTGACCTTATAAAAGTATCTCTTAGAGACGAGGCGCTCCCCTCTGAGAGATACTTCGGCTGATTGCTACCTGCACTATTGCGAGGCCTGTGGGGCGTCTTGCCACCGCCCTGCTGACGGAGGAGAAGCTCTAGCCTTGCTACTCGATCTCGACCTGTCTCGATCATCCACACGTTTTTTAAGTGCACTCAAAGTGTGATCCTGGAAGGATATGATGTCTAGAACATGTCTTACTGAGCTCTCTATGACTTTAGCGTCCTTCTCCACTAGTGGGATATCTGAGTCGTGGCTTACCGGCGGCATCTAAACTGTTGGTGAGCTGTTCCAAAACTTTCAAGGGTATGAGGTCGTCCGAGGATCGATATAGACCTTGTTTTACCGTGCAGTGCTTGGAGGGGTGAAAAGTACACACCCAAGCACTTGAACTCACGGCAGCGTACCGACAAAGCGTTGACTACTCCCTCACTGGTCGTCAGAGCAACGAAGGTTTCCTGTTGGGGGGGTTGCTTGTGACGTCATGTGGATGGGCGGTTCTTCTCTGTCTGATACTGGGCGTTCGCACTCTATACCCGCAAGTCTAGCGATCTCTTGGATAGCGTCCCGAAATGGAACGTCTTCGGGGGCTACAGAGTCTGCTTGCGGTGAGATAGGTGCCTCGAATTCAGGGGAGAAATCCAGCGGAGACGGGGTACGAATCGGTCATCTCCTCGTGGCCGCTGGGTCTTTCCAAGACGTAGTCCTTTCTCCGAGGAAAGTATGGGGTCTGAGGAGCGGAGAGGAAACTGCACTAGGGGAAAACCGCCAGGAGAGTCACCTTCAGCGTCACCTTCCTCTCGACAAGCTAGGCTTGGCTCCTCCTTAGCAACTACGCCTGAGATGGGAGTATATATGGCCCTCCTCCTATCCTTAGGAATCGCCGCAAGGCAGGGGGCAGAGGCAGGGGTAGATGCCGAGGGCGGCTTGGTCACTGTCAGCATCGGAGGATCTTCCGGTGGGCGGGATGCAGTCGCGGTCGGTGTGTGTCTGCGTTTCGGTTCTGGCCTCGAGAACAAAGCCTCTTAAAGGTCCTGGATCTGCCGCTGAAGCTGGGATTGTATTGCCAGGAACGAGGAAATGTTCAACGCCTCTGACTGAGAGAGCAGGGGATATCCAGATCTTGTGACGGAGCAGAATCCGGGCGTGGGGGATGCCGAACTCTCCCATCCGACGGGTAAAGCATGCACCTGACTTTTCATGCGTGACTGTCACACTTTTCTTCGAGGAGGGAACAGATCGTGACATTGTGAAGTTTGAGTCCTCAGAAATGGTTTTCTCCGTTTCTTTGTGAAGGACTGACCAGGCTGTATCCAAAATGGCTCTCTCACTCCGACACTGTCTCCGACGTTGCTGTAAATTGTTTTTCACTTCCGGGGCAAGTAAAAATCTGCTTCCCTGTCACTCTCTGCGCACACGGGAGAGGACACTTATCCAAGCACTAGCGATTGATCCAACCCCGCACTACTCCAGAGTTACTGGCAGCCTGCTAGGAAGCACCAAACTACGCAGCTCGGTGTGCAGGTGACCAAGATGCGACAAGTAGCTTGAGATCAGGACAGACGTCAGCAATCTGAAATGATCTGTGCTCCGATGTGGGTCGTGAGAAAGTACGCCCAATCTAGAGAACGGTGGGGACCTACGAGTAACACTTTTTCGGGGTGAAAAAAAAAACGAAATAGCGTGATGCAGACTCAGAATACTAGTAGTAGAGCGTACGAAGGTAAAATCTCCAAATTACGTGAGCCGACTAACTTCTCAAAACGTCTCAAAATATCCATAAAAGAACATCAAATCCAGCAGATATTATTGGTATTTTTTTTAGAAATTCAACTTACACTGACGGTAGGAAAACAAAAGAATTCCTGCCTTGAAAACGCGTGTGGTTGGTGCCGCACGCAATACGAGAATGAGGCTTGGTATCAAGGTACCAAGGATGCCGATTGGCTATGACCAAGGACTGGACTCTTCGAGCCACTAGAAAAATTTTTAGTTCCTAATTGCGTGATTCTTAGAGTTTTGCGAGAAAACCCGTATAAAGTGGAAATAAGCGAATTCGGAGCTTTTACGAAGTAAAATGAATGATTTTTAATGCTTCAGCGTGCCGTCTGCAGTAGATTATCTACGCAGCTTTCTAAGGTAACACATTTTTTATCTCTGACATTAACACTTCTACATAAGTGCTATTACACAGAAACATAACCCGCCATATGCAGGCCTGATAGCAGAAGGCCCATCATAAAAATGAAAGTGATGAGGTGATGGGTTTTGTGTGTCCCTGAGCAATTACGGTCGCGCCAAATTAGATTGTAGCACTTGTGGCCACTCATATTTACCCACCCAAGGTGTAACATCGACCACCGGGATATGATAATCTACAAAGCCTTGGAACCATACAGCGGTATGTAACTGCACAGAAAATATGGTTATTGTTTTTCTTTGTGTGCCCATGAGACAGGCTTGATGCAATGGTTCACTTCTTCCTGTCCTCGTTTTTATAGATGGATGTTTGTTTATACTGTGGGAAACTGAGGAATATTTATCGTCTAATACCTAAACTAGACAGAATTTCGCTACACGTAGCGAAATGAAACCCACTTGCAGTGGTACAACCTATCTGGTCAAAGACACATTTTTCAGTCTTTCCACATAGTTGTCACCTTCCGAATTATTATCATGAACAAGGATATCGAAGTAAATATAATGTAATCTCAAATAATCAAATTAAGTTTTCTAACCGTTTTCGAGATAATGGTCAACTTCCGGTTTTTGACCTTGACCATGACGGATTTGGTCAAGGTCACCGAGGTACCTCTTATATAACGTCTTTTAGGCCCAAAGGATCGAAAATCAGCTCAAAATCGCTCTATCTCTAACCGTTTTCGAGATAATGTTCAACTTCCGGTTTTTGATCTTGACCACGACGGAGGAGGTCAAGGTCACCTAGGTACGTCTATATAACGTGTTTTAGGCCCAAAGGGTCGAAAATAAGCTCAAAATCGCTCTATCTCTAACCGTTTTCGAGATAATGGTCAACTTCCTGCTTTTGACTTTGACCATGACTGAGGAGGTCAAGGTCACCGAGGTAACCCTTATATAACGTCTTTTAGGCCCAAAGGATCGAAAATAAGCTCAAAATCGCTCTATCTCTAACCGTTTTCGAGATAATGGACAATTTTTCTCTAACGGAATTCAATATACAAAAGTCACATGACCTTGACCTTGACACTGAATGTCGAGATTCCATCCATGATGTTACTGCCTACTGACACTGTACACGTGTTGACACAAGGATTTGAGCGCTATTTCCAGCAATTTTTCGTGATGGAAGAGGTTTTTGAAAAAATATTTTGACCTCAATTTGACCTTGACCTTAAAGGTCAAGGTAAAAAAAAATGCGGATTTCACGACATCTCATTACCCTCTATCTCTGTGCCAAATTTCATCGTCCTACGTCAAATAGCCTAGGAGGAGTTTTCTAGAAACCACTTTGTGGTAAAAAAACTTTGACCTCAATTTGACCTTGACCTTGAAGGTCAAGGTAAAAAAAATTGCGGATTTCACGACATCTCATCACCCTCTATCTCTGTGCCAAATTTGATCGTCCTACGTCAAATAGCGTAGGAGGAGTTTTCTGGAAACCTCCGTGACGGGAAAAAAACAAAAACAAAAAAAAAAGGAAGGAATAAACGCCGGAATTCTTAGCAAAGCATACCCATTTGCAAACTATGTTTGCTAGTGGGAATTACCATACAGTGAAACCTTAAGTCCGGACAGCCTCGAAAAACCGAAAACCCGCTATACCGAACACATTTGTCAGTTCAATTATTAATTCTCATTCATTTCTATAATAAAGAAACTTCAATAAACCCAACTATTCCGGACACCGGACACCCGATTTGGTACGAAATACAATAATTATTTGCCCCGGCTGTCCGGATGTCCGGTTTATTGAGGTACTGCTGTATATGCACTTGATAAAACAAAACAGCAGTTTTTCTTGCCCAGTTGATAGTTTTTGACGAGAGTATTCTGTATGTATTTTACATTAATGCATCTACCATATGAGATGTGATGATCTTTTATTTTATAGCGAAAAAACGTGGTTCGTTTCATGGGGTTCTACATAATAGATGGTTCCAAGAACGGAGTCTGTGAAAAGTCATCCTATTGGTAAAGTGGTCCTTTTCCCGGGGTGGTCCTATCTTCCCAGCGTTTCACTGTATTTAGTCAAGCGTTGTATTTAGATGCCTAATTGTGCATATCAGCTTCATGGCCTTTCCACATTTCTTGTTTTTAATTTTATTTATTTCTTATTCTTTGTTTTAGCTTCTTTTCAATTCACCAAGATTTCCCAGGGGCGGGGCACTTGAAATCGCGTGATGATATGTGTGCTCAAAAAAAACGCGGAGAAATGGGGTAATTTTGAGTCTAGACGCTGCCCACGCGGTGTGTCAATTTTGTTAAAAGGGAGGGGGAGCAATTTTCATTCAGTACTCCGCGTTTGGCACGAAAAAGCGTTCTTTCGGAATTTCACTCCTAAAAAGGGGGTATTTTTTTACACATAGACTCCACACGTAGTGGTAATTTTAAAAAGTACCGAACAGGCATGGTAATTAGTTTTTTTTACGTGAGTACCCCCTTCACCACCCCCCAGGAAAAATTGGCGTCGTAATACTTTAATTTGCCATGCACATATCACGAGAATGTTGCTTTTCTGTCACTTGTTGGCTGCTTTATTGAGTGTAATTATATTTGAGGATATTTGATATAATAGCATTACACGAGAAAACATTGACCTGAGTTCCTCTTTCTTTTGTTTTGCAGCAGTGTCTTAAAGATTTACTCTGAGGCGATGGTGCAGTGGTTATGTACGCATGCATTATCCGGTCTTCTTGTGGTTGACAATATGGTAATGAAAACCAAAAGCAGCTACAGGTGATTCTAATAGAAAACGAACCCAATGTAAGTGTGTCAGCTGGATAAGTCTGTTACCTTAGCAACAGTAGCTGTTTTTTTTAGCAGTGTTTGCATTGTATTAAGCTTGAGGATTGGAACCTGAATTGTTCCATTAATATGCTTTTCCTATAGAGTGTAACCTTATTCAAGAGTCACTCGGTGTTTTAAAGATGCTGCATGTCATACTATGATGCATATTCAACATCTACAACACCCAGAATTGCGAGAATCTTAGGTCTTAGGTTGGCTGAAACGTGGCACAACCCACGATGGGTGTTTCGATAACTTTGGGCGAAAGTGAAGCCGGAAAGTAACGTTTATGATATTATATGGCTGTTTAAGATCGAAAATAAAAAATGCGAATCTGCATAAAAACTACTCTGCCTATTTTGTTGAGTCTTTGTGGTTATGTACTGAAGGGTATTTCAGTGAAAAAAAGCAGTAAAAACATAGAAAAAGTACTTGATTGAATGAGCTCTATGTTATTTGTAGCAGTATTGCTTTCAAACTCCGCTTGTAAATCTACAGCTATAATTTCAGCCGATGTCACAGCTGTTCCTATGAATAGAAACAAATAAAAGAAAATATCGCTTGTATTTATTGTAGCCTCGAACCTGGCTTCTAGCCCCATTTAGGGAGAACTGGTCTGGTATTTTTCATTCTACGATAAATCTGTGTCCATCTAGCAACGTGTAAACTGACCTGAATGTCGTAACGGGAAATGGCAGTTTGAGACAATTATTAAGCAAACATTCTGCATGGTGAGCTTGATAGTCAACATCTATTCTGGCATCTGTATTTTATGGGTGATGCTATAAGAAATAATGACATCTCGATGCAATGTGACGTTTTTGATGAGGGTTTAACCTCTTTTAACCCAGCTGCCTGTTGACGACTCAGGATATTGCAAAAAGTGAGATGTACGTTGTGGGACTGCGACATGCTTAATTTTAAGTAAAAACTCTGGCTGTCAGTGTCACACCTGTCATTGCTCCTCAATTATATTTTTCCTCTTCTTCAAATTTCTCTTTTGCCTCTGCACTTTTGGTGTGTTCTCGGGGCCACGAGATTTTTTTTAACGATTTGTGAAATGAAAATTTGCACCCACCTTAAAGTTCTCATTTCTAAGAGAATGTGAAGTCCCCCCCCCCCCCCCGAAAAGAAAAGTGCACGAGGGGCGGGTGGTCATAACCCTCAAGAAATTGGTACCGTCACAAATTTTGGTGCAATGGGGGTGGGTGGGATGGGGGTGGAGGAGGTTGGGAAAATCTCGGAAATTTTTTGTGAAAATCTCGGAAATTTTTATTTATGCACTTTGTGAATGGCCCGTCAGATTCTGAATAGCACAAAAGTCTATACCTGAGACCGACAGCCAGGGCATGAAGCTTTGTGCCTTTGTGTAGGTTTGATAGCAGAAACCTGTCTCTTGTAGCTGCTCTTTTGTTGCAATTGGACGGGTACCATTATATGTACCCGCTAATTAAATCATATCGACTACTGAAGTGAAACGGGAGCGAGCGATGTAGGGCTTCATCCCCGCGTTGGATATTGTTGGTTCGCATGACTGTGGCTGCTATTATTTAAGAGGATATCAGGATTTCAGTATTTAAACAATTCTAGTATTCACATCATTTGGCAAGTAAGTGGGCGAATTAACAAACGTTTAGCCATCAGTATAAATGATTAAGATGATCCATGATCAACTCTTTATTTAATTTCACACTTTTCATTTTACTAGTGCATTAGCAGAAGTTGGCATCCTTAAGTTTAGGCATTCTTCATATAATATTTTGATCAAAATAAGCGGTATGAAGAAGTATCAAATGTGCACCAAAGTGAATGTTTTAGAACATAGCAATACAGTATTTATATCCTGGCCATATTTTGCACGCCCAGCGTTCGCTTTGCCTACATGATTATGTAGTAAAATGGGCATGAATTTCAATATGAACAGTGTGGTCAACTGATTGAAAATATAAATGCAAAATGTGAACAAAAAAAATCCCGGGGTGGGAGTAATAACCTGTATGGCGGTTGCTCTGTATGCTCATGAATTTCTAAACGACCACCAGAGGCAGAGTGCCAAGTTTGAAAAAAAACCCCTCTTTTTAAGTAAAGGAGGTCACCCTGTAAATTAGTCGAAGTGTCAAATTAATAAGAAAAACTCCCCTTTTTCACCCAAATTATATATTCATGAGTGACTGGGAAGCTAGAATACTCACGTGGCTGCGGTCATAGACCGAAGACTTACATCGGAGAAGTGCGTGCAATTGTTAGATCCTCTTTTGTTGGATGTGAAATGCAGTTCCGACAAAACCGCTGTTTTTTCTTCAGGAAAAACGGAATACTGAATGAGAATTATCCCCTTTCCCTAAATTTAAACTCCTTTTCCCGACTATTTTTTTCACACGCGTGGCAACACATACCAAGTGCACACCCCCAAAAAACCTGTACGATTTCACGGGCACCTGCAGTATCTGTACACTACAGAGCGCATGAACCCCCCCCCCCCCAACCCCCTACACCACACACACACACAGATCTGCAAAGGGACCACCTCGCAGAGGATACCTTTAATAGTCTAGTTCTAGCTGCTTCAGTCGCGAAGACCCCGTCGGTTATTACCAACTAGGCAATCGAACTGCTCTGGTTCCTTGTTTCTGTGAATTGATCTTGTCCGTTTACAGTAAAAAATATACTCCTCCCATTCGCCTGCCGCCAAATCGTGCACAGAGGTTTAATAATGAGTATAAAGTTACCATAAGAAATTTCTTGGCTCGCAGTCTGTAAAAAGGCAGGCACATTTGCTTATTAGACTGAAGGGGTGTGGACTTCTAAAATTAAGAAATCAATAATTTAAAAGAAAAACCGACATGAAAATAACTATTTTTATCAACTCCATTAAAACTGGGACATTGTGAACTGTAATTTATGTTCCGTTGCCGATGCGTACGCTTCATTATTTTCCATTGTCAAAAATACATTTTCGATGTTTTTAAGCTTCGCGGCTTCTCCATAAATCGCATGATTCCAGTAACAACTACTGATGCGATTGATCACTGAAGAAAATAAAGGAATATGTACATAAAACAAAAAAAGAGAAAACCTTGATGACTCAGAGCCCTATGAAGTATTATTTCTGCTCCTCGGCACACGTTTTTATTTATTCCAGGGCAGTACTTCACTAATAACATGAAAGCTGACATTCATTCTTGCGCGGGGGCCACACCTCATAACTGCACTACCCTTTGAGTATGTTATCATTCAAAACACAGCATATTCCGCTGTGCACCACACCGCGAGAGCACTGTTGTATAAGGGCATTCCATTGGCATATCAAGAGGGAATCCAACCCGCATCCTTCCGTTGGATACGATTTTTGTAAGGGGCTAGTATCAATAGGGTTATTTGGAAAAAGTAAAACACAATGGGATCCTCAACCCCTTCTGAGATCAAGCTCTCAACCCCCTTCACAATCAAGCTTACCCCACACGTGCTATTGCTGAATTTCTAGGTATTAGCCCTCGTGGTCCCTGGTTTTTATTTTTGAAAATGCATGGGTACCCATGGTGTATCACATACAGAGATGCAGGAGGCGGAGTCTGGGGCTCTGCATACGCTAATGCTGTGGGTGTATGATGACGTCACTGGCGGGAGGGGGAGGGGGAGGGGGTGGTGGGAGGTGAAATAGTCCAAACAAATTTTATCTACTTATTTTATGCCAATCTCCAAATCCAATGTAATTGTTGACGCCACAATTAAAAATAACTTGTCAACTGGGGAATATGATTTTCTGGGAGACCTTTTCTTTTATTTCACTTAATTGACAAACAGGCTATACTGGAGGCGTGGTGCATCCCTGGGGTGGGTTATGGGGGTACTGAGTAGACGGCTCCTAGACTCGTTTCATTGAAATATTCTTTATAGTCAGACGGAACGTTCAGGGGTCACCGCGCTCCAAGAATAAATCACTACAGCGTACGAGTTAGCACCGTCGGTATTATCATGCAAAACTGTCGTTTTATTTCGGAATAGAATGGAATAGGGCGGGTGTAAGAAAGATGTAAAGGTGGAGAACGCAAGCTGGGTTTTTACTCGTAAAAGGGGGTTTTACGAAATAAAACGACAGTTTTACTTCACAAAGGCAAACATTCGTTTATCTTCACCTTTAGACAGGATTAGAAACTGGCGTTGGGGTAAAACCGCTAAGCACGCATCATGTGGGAAAGTTCTTTCAATACGAAACAAAGTTTTACGGATATATGTATTGAACGAGTAAATAAAAGACATGAAAATTTTGAGGTTTTAATGAGTTTTCAACAAAATAACAATCTCGATGTACAGCACCATATATACTAAAAGTGAAATATCCTATAAACAAAGAACTACAGTGTAAACCTATTTGGGTAGAACCAGGCAGAGAATGGCTTCATTCATGTAATAGCCTATCGCTATGGCTCCAACCATTCGTCGTGTTAGCTACTTAGCTGATTAGAAGCGTTGTGATTTTACAATCCGACAGAAAATTCGGATGTTTTTGAGCTTTATCATAAGATCATGAGTTAAATATAATTAGAAACGGTTTGCTTGGAAATGTTTTTTGTCATGCTAAATCTGAAAGAAATGTTTGGAGCCTTTAAACTTAATGCCCTACATTCTTGGGAAAGCTTCATGTATTGTCTGATGGCACGCACCGGACAGAGCGTGAATAGAAGCTCCAACCGTGACTGGGGCGTAGATAGGGATGGGGGCCGTACTTTTTAGAGGGTCACTAAACCTTTAGTAGCCATGTGGATCTTACCCCTGAACGATGGCTCGGGCTTAAAAACTACTGTGTTCCAGGAGTCATATACTTTAAACATATCGTTCTTCAACGCATGGAGCTCACCACTCCATTTGTCTGACGCTAAAGTCAAGAAAAACTTCAGTGCAGCCCGCCTTGGAGTGTAGCCCACCAAAGATTGTTCTGATTTTGCCACATTGACCAAAAGACTTCAAAATTTGTCTTGCTAAGAGAGGGTTTGAAGTCTGGTTCGAGCTTTCACCACGTGAGCGAGAAGCCAGTCGTCCACATACTGGAAGACTAGCTTGCCTTGAAGTCTGATCCATGTTTTTTAGCACTTT
Organism: Protula sp. h YS-2021; assembly: GCA_949752745.1. NCBI lineage: Eukaryota > Metazoa > Annelida > Polychaeta > Sabellida > Serpulidae > Protula > Protula sp. h YS-2021. The sequence continues at coordinate 77,806,934 of OX457026.1, forward strand.
CATCACTTTTAAGAACACATATGGAACAGTATAAAGCCAAATGGTAGTGCCAGAAACCAGTATCTTTTCCCTACCTGGAAGAATAGGTAATCCTGACTTTCTGAGGGTATATTGATATGCATATAAACGTCTGACAGATTTATTGAAGTTCCCCAACTGCCCAACTTTTATCAGTGCACACTGTCCAGTTGAAATGTCGTAGGTCAAAGAAACTGATATACATCTGACAGATCTATCAACGTTCTCCAACACCCTGTTTTCTTCAAACTAGAAATACCCGACTGAAAAGTCTGGCATTTCGTGTATAGCCTGCTTGTTCAATAGCTCTTGAATCATATCTTAAAGAGCCTGTTTTTGCTTGCAGCCCTGGTTGTTTGAAATAGCTAAATGATCCGGTGCTTTGAGGTGGAGAGGAGCCACGTGGTATTTGCTCTGACTGTCCGTCTTGAATGGAAGAGGATGGCCTAGTCACCGGGCTATCGCAAAAAGATTCATTCATTTAGCATGCTTTAGAAATAGCTCATGCCCTTGACCGGTACTGTAGCAAGAACGCATCCCTCCTTAGCTGCACCATGGAGACGAGCTGATTTGCTGCTATCTTAGTCGTATGACCGGGTAGCCACTGATATACACTCCAACAGTTTCAGGATCGGTGATTCTGATATCTCCTGCTGAGCCAGAGCTTTCTTTAATGCTTCTAAGGTGTAGTCTTGAATTAAAGTTATATTGTTAAAGTCATATTGAGTGTTTGCCCAGCCAGGCTCTCTGACACCTTTGAATCCCTCTCAGCTAAGGGAATGTTAGAGTCTGGCTTTATCTTAGGCATATCCATTCTATCCTCTTGCATTGCTGTTCTAAAGGCTTGATAAGAATGTCTACTTCCTGTACCGGCGCCTATCTAAACCCTAGTTACTTGGGTGGGTGGAGCCTAATCATGACCTTGCAGTCACCAAAGTGCATCCGTTGGAATCCGTTGAACTCCGACACTGATACTTCAAGCGAAGAACGTGTCTTGCTCCGGTGCCTCACTTTGTGACGTGATTGCCAGGTCTCTTCAAAATGGTTGGCTCTTCTTCAGCGAGCGCACTTCATCCATGAACTGGATGACGCGGGTAAATAATCCCACTTCCCCTTCCTGGAACTCAACCTCAGGGTCTAACTCTTCCCAGCTGACGCAAAGGTTCTTTCTCTTCGTCAGTCCCCTAGGATAATGGTAAGAAAAGCCAGCTGGGCTTGCGTTTGCTACTGCGTGGCTCTCATCGCTGCCATCTCTTGTGCTCATGATGGCTCCGAGACAGTCGCTGGCACATCATAATTGTTGCGATAACGGCATGCCCAGCTTCAACTCTGGTATATCATCACTGACTCACATTCAAAATAGTCATCGTATTCCCTTTTGCTGCACTGCTTCTTGTATAGAGGCGGCGAAATGATGATTGATATGAGAGACACGCCTGTATCATTACTTCTTTCTACCCGGTAGTCGGCTCAACTGTCTCTGAAGGCATTGACCGATTGAGTTGCGCCCTCTTACGGCTTTTGCTAGAAGTGGTCCCAAGTTGCTGACTACCTTCTGAAGTTATGTCGTAGAGGGAGTGTGGGTTGCCAGTCACTGATGGATGATCGCCTGCCGCCTTGTGAACAGTGCTTTCTGTTTCTGTCATGCCTGAAACAGACAGGCCTGATAAAGAACTGGGCAAGAGGGTATCCGGACATAACGGCGACGGCCAAAACGGCGACGGCCATAACGGAGAAGGCCAAAACGGCGACGGCCAAAACGGCGATGGCCAAAACGGCGACAAGTGCAACCCCGGACAAGCGGCGACGGAGTTTTTTAAGTTTATGCTTTAAAACGCTTATTTAATAAAACAAAAAGTAACAACGTTGCCAGCACAGTTTATTTATCTATGAGAGATAAATAAATTTGAACACAGCGCAGCTCTCCCAGGTAAACGGTCATCTGTCCCCCCCCCGGTCAACTGCCCCCCCAGTCAACTGCCCCCCCTTTTTGCAACCCGGTCTACTGCCCCCCTTGCAATTTGACGGGGTCGTCATCTGCCCCGCCCCCCTCCTTTTTTTAGTGGAAAAAAATTCTTTAAAAATTAGGCAATAGTGATGTCCCCGTCTACTTCGTCTCGGAAACAATTGATCTTCATTGAGCTATTCACCAATATTGATCTTAGGAGAGACTGATCCGTAAACTAATTGTAATTCTAATTGCAATTAGTTTCCTATTGGTGAATTGCAATTTACCGAGGTGCAGTACATTCAATAAAATGAATATAAATTTATTTATTGTGTCTTTGTAAGCCAAGAACCCAAGAAAATATAGTAAATGGAGGGGGCAAGAGACCACCCCTCCACTTTGAGGGAGGGGGGGCAGTCGACCGGGTTGCAAAAAAGGGGGGCAGATGACAGGGGGGCAGTTGACCGGGGGGCAGATGACCGGGATTTGCTCTCCCAACATGCCCTTCCTGCCCTCCCTAACCACCTCCTTCCTGTCACCAGTCACGGTCTCAGTAATCTGCTCAAAGAATGATTTACTCACTTACTTTTTCTCAGGTAAAACTGAAAATTATTTTCTCAGGTAAAATAAAATTTAATCTTATCTTTCATTGGTGTGAATTCGTATATAATAACAGCATTTCACATAACCGACACAGATTAGCTCATTAAGGCGTACAAACACCGGTCTTTCATTGCTGATAATCCGAAGTCATTTTAGTGGCATTTTTATTTTGCCTTTTATTGATGTGGATTCACATGCAATAACGGATTAGTGGGCACAGTCGCAAAATACTATTGTCTTTCAAAATGTACTTATTTACCCCCCCCCCCCCCCCCCACACACACACACACGATGTATTAGCGTATAATTGCAATTAAGAATATATGAAAAAATAGGTGTTAAATTGTCCATTTTATTTTGCCCTTAAAATTTAAATATTGGTTCAAATTGTACTCATCTTCAAGTAGAAATGAACTGATTTATCTGGTAGCACTATTCTTTGTATTTTGATTTTCTACATTGAATTATTAATCTTCGTCGCCGTTTTGTCCAGGGTTACACTTGTCGCCGTTTTGGCCATCGCCGTTTTGGCCGTCGCCGTTTTGGCCCTCTTCGTTTTGGCCGTCGCCGTTTTGGCCGTCGCCGTTTTGTCCGGGATTCGGGCAAGAGACGCAGTTACACTAACCCAAATCTGCCCCTTCTTATCCACGCCTGCGCCAGGAGCGGGAGTTAGGGTGAGAAGTTACAATCCAAGGTGGGGGGTAGAAAGGTGTGGATATTCGTGAGGAAACCACAAGTGATAACCCACTTGGACTGAACCACACTTGCTAACCCTGATGGGGAAGTAGGTAGAGCCACGTGAATCTGGAAACGTAAAACACCAGCTCTGGTAAGCCAATGGCGTTGGAGTTATGTAGAGCGTGTGGAAGAGACAACGAGAGAACTTATCGACGCTACCGCCTGTCTCCGTGCCTTTCCAACACTCAATCTGACACCAAATACCCAACAGACGGTCAGACTGACACTACTGCTCCGGTCTCCAGGAAAAGATAAATCTGCTGACTGGTGTAGAAAGAAAATCGACAAACATTCGACGGGTTAAAACACCAATATTGCTTACTATGGTCAAATATTCCGTGATAACATCATACACTATAAAAGCAAGTATAAAAGCATCCAATATGTAAATAAGCATAAAAGCATCTCTTATCCTGGAAATGTGTAAAAATCTTCAAAGATTTTTTCCCAAAAATACGTCTTCACTGCTCCGCGCACAAAAAAGAAATGTGAGTAATGTGTTGTCACTCTTACAGACTCAAGGGTTGCGGACTCATCCTATAAGACAATTTTGGGAAGGATTATTTATACTGTACGCCTATACGGGAGAAGTTCAATTCGTGATACATGCGTCGATTTTTGCAAACAAGGAAAATCTCTCCTGAGTTTGAGATAAACGAACGTTAGCTTTTTCGACGTAAAAAAGGCAAGAAATGGCGATCATCGTAAAAGAGAGAATAGGGTCACGTCTGTGTGTCTGTCTTGGTTTTGCTCCGTATGAACGTGCGATTTGGCTGCGCCTGTGCTCACAAATATACTTATATAATAATGTATATAATTTGATGAATTTGGAGTGATTGTGTTGATTATCTTTGACACTATGCGGTTAGGCGATGACATTTGCAAGGTTGCCTCGCTTGGTTTAAAAAGGGGGTGTTATTCAAATTGGCACTCTCCGTTGAGGGTGAGGGTGGCAGGATAGCCAATTTATGCAGGAGTTCAGTTTCTAATGCAATATCTCTGGTACATTAAATTATTACACCGACATTTAGAATCCACGACAATTCATCTAAATGAGATGGGTACGACAATTCATCTAAATTTTATTTAACACTAAATTTTTCTAATTTCAACAAATTTTATTTCACTCCGGTGTAAGGAAACGTTTTGACCCCCAAGATAAATCGACCCCCATCCCCCGGTCGATTTGTTTTAAAACAAACAGACCCCCCCGGTCGGCTTGTTTTAAAATAAACAGACCCCCCCCCCCCCCTGAAATGTTTTAACCCTCTTATTTTTTGTTGATTTCTTTATTTCTTTCCACATATGGCCACCTTATTAGTTTCTTTAATTGAAATAAAAACTATATCCATGAATATCAATTTATTTAGCAACTAACATCTACATTTTCAAACACAAAAACACTTTCAACATCACTAACATACAGTCACCAAAAAATCTGTCCAAGCTCAATAATGGCATTTCAAATGCTCAAAATAATAATTTTCTACATCAAGAGGTAGAAAATGCTTAAAATAGTATTTAAAAACCATATGCACCTTTTTTACATCCATTTTATATTTAAACATGATTATTTGGAGGGGGTCATTTTATTAAAGGGGAGGTCTGTTTGTTATGGCGGGCTTTCCCAAAACAAATCGACCGGGGGTCGATTTGTTTGGGGTCAAAACGTTGCATTACACCGGGTTTTTTCCAATCTTCTGAATTTTATATAAACCTGAATTTTTCTAATTCAGCTAAATTTTATTTAGCTGAATGAAACTCTGTTTCTTTCTTCTCTTGACAATACTTATCAGCAACAATTATTTTTAAAAGTGAAATGAAAAAGTTTGACGTACCACGGTCAAAGAACAATATCAAAAGAATATCAATTAAGCCTTCCCTGATCAAAAGATTAACCCTTTCATGCCAATGGGTGTCAGCATTATTGGAGTTAAATGCCTACCTCTGCGCTTAAATCTGCATTTACTCCGGAGGAGCTTAATTCCTCTGAGTAAGTCGTGCCGCGTGGACATATATAGAAGGGTTCTGAATGCTGCTGTAATTATGCACAAACAAATTGGCAACACGGAGATAATACAAAGCGAAAGAGAGAAACCAAACATTGTTCATGAAGGCTTCATATACAACAAAAAGAATACCATCAGGAACTTCAGGACGTGGTATTGCGTAAGGCGCCAGTCCATTTCATGTAAAGGTGCGCTCAAAACGTCGATCACGATGACAAATCCAGAGGCCACGGGTGAACACAACCACGACCCAAACAACATGCAGATTGAAGCACTGAAAGCAAAGACAGAGATCAAGAAGACAGCCGCTGCTAGCAGGGAGAATCCTGGGCACATCATCAACACCAAATGCACAGAAGTCCCTGAGGCAGTGCGAGTTTTGATGGACAATAGCGCCCCGTGGCTTCCTGTAGCTCTATGCTATCAAGGTACCTACAAGGTACCTCGCTACAGTGTATGTCTGGATGGAGAGCAAGTCCCATGCTGCCTATTGTGAGCTGTCCCGGGCCATTTTGGATAAGTGCGAGCGTATGGACCTTTTTCCAGATCCAACGGCCATCCATTGTGACTTTGAGCAAGCAGTGATCTGAGCAAGTGTTCGGGCCACAAGTTTCCGTGAGGGAATGTTTCTACCATTTGACTCAGGCCACATGGCGAAAAATTCAAGACCACGCCTCGTGGCGGCATACAGAGCAAGCGAAGACTTCAAGCTATTTTGTGGTGTGCTGATAGACTCGCGTTTCTTCCAGAGGACGATGTTCAAGTTGGTCTGAACTTTTTGCGCACAAATGCACCCGATGGCCAAGAGCACCTGCTGCAACATTTTTTAGAAACTTACGTGGAAGGTACTTTTCTCCGCGCGAATGGTCAACGTCCCGACAGTCAAGTCTGCGTCCACCTCATCCCTTCGCGATTTCCACCGGGGCTGTGGAACGTGCACCAATCAACACTGAACAACGAAGCGGGGACAAACACTCAGCTGGAAGGTTGGAACAACAGGTTTACGCACCTGGTGTGATTTACCCACCTGTCAGTCTGGACGCTAATTACCGCCCTGAAAAAGGAAGACTGTGCAGTTGGAACCGTGGTTGCGCAGAATGCTATTGGAATTTCACCAGCAAAGCGTGTTCGCAGGGAATACAAAGAGCTACAAGCACGTCTACGCACCCTGTGTCACCATCGCGCCGACGGCGAAAAGTCCATTGGAAACTTTCTTCGCGGGATCGGCCAACACGTCTGGTGGAAGACAATCAACAGGGAAAATCAAGAACTGTAATGTGTATTTGTCATAAAATTGCAGATAAGTTATCGAACGTGAGATGAGTTGAGCTCAAGAACTGTAATGTTTGACTGCCCCCTCCGTCGACCTTGACCCTCTCCCGTGCCCGCCCCCGTCGACCTTGACCCTCTCCCGTGCCCGCCCTCGTATTCATTCAGTTACATTTATTCCATGATGTAAAATTGTAGATGAGTTGTGAAATAACATTTTTTACGAAATATGAAAAATTCAGTGCTGAATAAAATTTAGATTAATTGTCGTGCCCATCTCATTTAGACGAATTGTCGCTAGATGAATTGCCACTACATGAAATGTCGCTAGATAAATTGTCGGGATACCTAACATTTATAATGCACATATTCTAACTAAGGCTTTATGTGTTGCAACTATACAATATGTATCCAACAGGAAATTTGCAAACTAGAATAGGATATGTCCAAACTTAAAACATTACATAAAACAAGCATGATTTAAAAAATGGATTAATTGTCGAATAAACGTAAGTCCATACGCAAACCATTCCACTACGAAATTTAAAATTATACCTAGGAAAATTTACGGTTAAAGCGAACGATAAATAGAAGAAGAAAATGTAGCAACTGACGGCTAATGTTGATATAAAACATTCCAGAGGAGTGAAAAGTGTTTACGAAGTTGCTGAATGAAATCTCAAACGTCGCGTGACAATTCTGATATTGAATGATGTAACATCAAAGACATCAAAGAGAGAACAATAGTGTCTAAAATGGTTCTACTCCCAGGCCATGCTGAGGCCTCGTCACATTAGCATGCAGACTCTGTCATACGTATGAACAGTTCAGTGTTTAGGCTTGAAAAACAGACACTGGGGTTTTTAGCCAAGCTGCTCTTATTTTGCCCTTGATCAATACCACCGTGTGTGATCTGTTTCGGGAGATGAAAATTCACCTACGCGCCTTCGCTCCCGATCGCTCGTATTGGAGTTGTTCCCTGGAAGACATTTAGCAGCAGTTTCGGGTGATGCCTGGGCGTTGATGGTGGGGTATATAGGTAGACGTTTCGTGAAAAGTATGTCGATGTAGAAAAAAATAAATAGGGGGGGGGGGGGCAGTATTTGGTGTGGCAAGTTTTTATGGGTGTGCCGCGAAAGAACTTGCACCTTCCGACGTATGATAGATATGGCGGTATATTTGAACAAAAAATCAAAACGTGCATGTTGTATATTTTATTTTTTCTCGCATTCATATGAATGGCCTCGCGGCAATTTTCTTAGCCGCGCAACATTTACATTTCATATGTTATTTGACTATTTATTTCGCGCTCTTTAATTTCGCCATGATTTTATCCCACACCATAATTAAACATCTTGTGTTTTAAAGAACGTTTGTCTGACCATGCGTTTTATCACGTCATTTAATTTCTTAATTTTGGAACGCGAAAAGTTAATTATAGGGCGCGATAAATCGAATTCATTCTATCATATATTTTTTAAGTAATAAAAACCACGTGCGGAAATTAATAGCGACTTGGATAACATAAAAAGTGGTTCGCGAAAGAATTAAATATTTTCTCATCCATTAATTGCACATAAATACCATTGCGATCAAAAAAAAATGTTGCAGCGCGAACGCCATGACATTTTTGTACAAGTATACCGCCATAGATAGACGTCGATTATCAGCGCTACGTAGAGGTGGCAAATGGAGGTCGGAACAATATCCATCTCCTGAGGCTGTATAGCCGTCGGGAAAGCGACATTCTGTAGATTTCGGGTAAGCGCTGATGATGGATGTCGGGAAAATGTTAATATAGAACTGCCGTCAAGTCAGTGTGGTCAACCTCCGTCACAGTACACCCCCCCCCCCCCCCCCCACCTTGTTCTTTTCTGGTTGTGAGTCCGACGTTTGTACTATTTTACGTCGATTTTCAGACATCTGTTCAACTTCAATTGCGCCAAAGACGGTTTGGTTGCGAGCAAAAGCAACGTCTAAATAACGTTGCGTACCAACTTCTATTGAATGTTGTGGGGCATGGGGGTGGGGGGGGGGGGGAGTTAGGGGCAACCACGTGACAACTGGTTACCATGCGTGTTCCTGATCTTTTAAAAGACTCCTAAACGCGGAGTGGTAATTTTGAAATAGCATACGATTTTTAACTAAATGCGGAGTGAAATTCCGAAATAAACCCCCTCCCCTTCTTTTGGTAGGAAACGAGGAGTACTGAATGAAAATCCCCCAACCACATCCCCCAAACTGGCACTCTGTGCGGACTGCGTCCGGCACACATGGTAACACATTTCACACCACGTACCCCCCCCCCCCCTTCCCCCGGGATGTGTTGCTTGGCAACTTTCGTTACGTAAAACAAAAATGTTTTCGTCACATAGTCTTTTCAGTGTCAAGTTGACTTATACCTATGGTGGTATATTTGTACAAAAAATCAAAACGTACATGTTGTATATTTTATTGTTTTCTCGAGTTCATTTGAATGGCCTCGCGGCAATTTCCTCAGCCGAGCAATATTTACATTTTATGTATTATTTGACTATTTATTTCGCGCTCTTTGATTTCGCCATAATTTTTGGCGCACCATAATCAAACGTCTTGTTTTTTAAACAAACTTCATCTCAACACACGTTTCATCACGAGTTTGTAAAACCTCCTCTGATTGGTGCTTTTATGTAACATGCGTTCGAGTGTAATTTCTTAATTTTGAAACGCGAAAAGTTAATTTTCGGGCGCGATAAATTTAATTCATTCTATAACTTATTTTTTGAATAATTAAAACCACTTGCAGAAATTAATAGTGACATGGATAACATAAAAAGTGGTTCGCGAAAGAATTAACTATTTTCTCGTCCAGCAATTGTACATAAATACCAAAGCGATTCAAAATAAATGTTGGAACGCGAACGCCGTGAAACTTTTGTACAAATATACGGCCATATATACCCGTGACGTTCTAGTGAATGTGGTGAGCGAACTTCGTAGGAGGTGGGAGAACATATCATTCCTTTATGAGAGAGTACATTGCCATTCGGTGAAAAGGCCAAATGCCAAAAAGTTAAGTGTGAAGTGGGATAAAACATCGACCATTCTTGGAATTGTTTTACTTAGTTACAGTAGTCGGTGAATTAATCCTACTCTATCTGAATCGTTTCAACCAAGCTTTTCAACCAAGAAATAATTTCAATGTTCAGTAAACCAATATCCCTCCCGCCTGGATATTTTCTATTCACTTGAATTATCACCAGAATATAATTACAATTTAGCACAACGCCGGCGTTGTTTTGGGGTCAGGCTGAATCGGGGATGCACATTTTTGGCTTCGTAAACGAGAAACAGGAATATTCATTAAACCATACAGAAGACATAATGTGTCTGTGTTTGTTTCCCGACATTTAGCCAAGCGACACCTATTCGATCGACATCTAGCCGAGCGACATTTAGCCGAAATTGGCATGTGCGGTATTAAGTCGAAACTTATAATTTTGGGTGATCTAGTTCTAACTGATTCGCCAAATATAAAACGAAAAACATAGAATGATAATTTAGAATGATGGTAACTTTTTAAAAATATTTATTGAAAAGCTGTTCAGGAGCTGAGCCATCAACCATGCGAGTACCTATCAATCAATTGATTAACTATCCTTGCACTGAATATCTTGACTTCAAATATCAGTTTCAAGGATTTCGATAATATCTCCTGCAATGGATCGTTTAACGCATTCATTAAGCGTTAAATGATCCATTACAGGAGATATTATCGCATAAAACCACGCATCTGCAATATTAATCGAATTGCAATTGACTGATACAACGAATATACGGTGATGTTGAGCTATTCAGTTTTCATTACCGTCGAATTGCAATTGCTTAAATTCTCTTAAGAAGTGATAGAAAACAAATTGTCCAAAACCATTGGATAAATCGGCTCAGTTTTTCCGGAGAACAGATATGGTGTTTGTTATATGGATCGTTGTAGAAAGATACGGTTGTTTCTATTTTGCAATGGAAATTTCAACAGCGAACCAAGCGAAAAGAAAGTTGTTTTCTCAGAGACATTATGTGAACAGAGATGTTGAACACAATCGATTACATGGGTGTACAAAAACATTATTTCATTTTTTTATTTGACCAATTAATGAATAAGATGTCAACAACAATTACAAGTGTAAGTGTAAATGTCAAGTTATGTATTGCTGAAATTTATCTGAAAAGTGGTGTGTAACGAATGTAGGTCAAAAGCGTCCTCGGACCAAAGCGCACCAGGTCAGAAGCGTCCCGTTTTGGAGGCTAGGACTAAAGCGCTCTCCCCGGACTAAAGCGCCTCTACACAAAAGCACCATCTGTCATATATTAGCAAACACCTTACTCCGCTATAGTCTCTCTTCTTTGCATGGCATTTATTACTCAGCATCAAAAGGAAAATCCATTTATACAAAGCATTGTCTACTCAATATCAAAAGGAAACCCATCTATGCCAGGGAGTGTCTAAAATGCTAAAGCACGAGGCTGGCCGTAATCTTTTTATTATTATTATTATTATTATTATTATTATTATTATTATTATTATTATTATTACTACACAGCTTATAGAACCCTTTAATCTTACAAAAGCTCAAAGGGCTTTACAACACACATATATATATATAACTAAACCGACAGATTAGCAATAATCAGCTAAATTAAAATCAATAAATAACTCGAACAGAAATAGACAAATATAATAACCCAAAAGTTGAAGCAATAGATACTAAAACATTGAAAGCTTGTTACTAAAAATATGCTTGTCTAAACAAAAAAGTTTTCAACAACTTTTTAAACATAGTAAGAGTACTTGCAGGCCGAATATGCAGTGGTAGTTCGTTCCATAAACGAGACAGATTGTTTGCAAACGCTCTAATACCATATTTTGTTTTAATACTGTTTCCTTTAAGCAACAACCGAGATGATGAGTTCAAAACACGCGTTGGTGCGTGCTTGACTATCGTTTCTGAAATATAACCAGGAGAATTGCCATTTAAACCGTTATAAACATTGACTAAAATTTCAAAAACTATCCTTTTGTCAACAGGCAGCCAGTGTAATTTCATCATGACAGGGGTTATATGTTGGAATTTCTGTTTGTTGTAGATAAGTCTAGCTGACATGTGTTGGATTTTTTTGAAGGCGATTTATATGAGATTTGGGCAGTCCGTGCAAAAGTGAATTGCAGCAGCCTAATCGTGAAGTGACGTACGCGTTGACCAGTGAAACTGTAGCCTGATATGATAAAAAAATGCCGTATTTGGCCGATCGTTCTGAGATAGTACCTAGTATTTTGACATTTGAAATCAGTGATCTTTTTGATATCCGTGATTTTATTGAAAAATGCACCTAGGTTGTAAATGCATATGGACAGAATCCTTTTAAAAGATTGATTTATATGTAAAATCATACGCATTACGTTACTGTGATATCAATTTGTTTATAGTGGAGATGTGTATAGCAAAAACAAGAGCGACCCGAGTATACTTCCTTGCGGTACACCAAATGGGACTCCGAAACACTAAAAGCCTTGACTACCTGAGTCCTTTCTGACAGGTAGGACCGTATCCAGACAAGTGCAGACTCACGTATCTCGGAGCGTGCGTCAAGCCTGCTGAGGTGAATATCATCGCTGATGGTGTCAAATGCCGCAGACAGATCTAATAGCACTAAAATAGACATATTTTAAAAATCGATAGAACTAAGAATATCACTGTGAACCTTCAAAAGTGCCGTCTCCTTGGAGTGAAACGCGGATACGCGGACTGAAACGGCTGGAATAGGATCGATTAGACTGTCTAGGTACAGTTTAACCAGGTAGGTCGGCATAGGGTCCAAGCCACAGGACGCCTTTGATGATCTAATAATCAACTTACGTACTTCCTCAGTAGATACTGGTGCGAACTGTTTTTGAACTACACTCGAGGTAAAGGATGATATTTCCTCTTGTAGCTAACCAATATCCTCTATGATGGATTGTTCAGCAATAATATCATTTCTTATTTTCACAATTTTGTTTATGAAAAATTCTGCAAAATCGTTAGGGATATCATCTGAGTTGTTCGGAAGTACAGGCTCTGTTTTCCAATTCATGATCTATTTGGTTAAGCTAAAAAAAACTTCTTTTTGTCACCTTCAGTTTCTAAGACTTTTTGGGAATAAAATATGGTTTTTGCTTCGTTCAGTAAAAAGTCACGAACTTACATTGTTCCCGATAGTCAAGACAATCCTGATGTAATCCAGAGGCTTTCCATTTCCTTTCACATCGACGACGTGTCACTTTAGCTCGACGAAGATTGCTGTTATAACACTGGGTATTGGGCCGCACAGATATGGACTTAGAGGTTTTCGGTGCACATTTGTCAAATACATCAGTGACATGATTGTTGTATTCCGAGACAAAGAAGGGTGTGGATTCGTGTACTTAATGTGCGTCTACTCCGGATATCACTCAACCTCTTCCTGTTTGCAGTGCTAAGTTATTATTCATTTATGAAATATGGAAATACTGAAAAATCAGAAGGGCGGTGCTTATGTGTGATTTATAGCATTAAACAATCGATCTTTTTATTGAATTAAGATAACTGAACAGAGTTCATAGATCTTTTTAGACAATTAAAACAATTAAACAGAGTTCAAACAGAGAAGTAACTTCATTTACACTCGTTTAAATCAACCATACACTGGGAAAATAAATGCGAAAAGGGCTGTTCAGTCCGGGGACGCTTTAGTCCGGGGTGCGCTTTAGTCCTACCTTGCAAAAATTGGGGAGTTTTCGTCGCATTTCACATTTCATACCCCGGTGCCACTATGTCGTTAAACTCAGTTTGATGATCCGCAAAAAGCCCCAGCTTGTTCCTCAGAGGTTTAATTATATGTATAAGACAAATACCCCAAAACCAGGGAAATACGACCACCTGCGGGACTTGGCCAAAGTGGTCGTATTTGCGGGGTTCCAAGCAAGGTGTCTTATATTGGGACATTATTGGATCATAATAAACTCTTGAATGTTGGTGAATAAGAAATAACAACGTTGATTACACAGTGGTTTCCTTCCGTTTACGGGTTTGGAGGCCACGTTTTAATTTTTTTTAATATTTTATGGCGCGAGTAAATATTTGGCGGTATATATAAAGAATCAGGGCCAATTGAGAACCCGGATGAACTGAAAGTTGAGATGTTAAGCCTATATCGATGCGATTGATATATAAATCGATCCATTGCAATAACTGCAAGAATGCAAAACTAGAGATGTCGATGGAATTAGTGCTTTAATCGACCTATTGCAATTGTAGTTCTGATCCAAATCCAGAGTTAAAAGCACAATTGAAATTTAGTATGAGCAGTCGCACTTATTTCCAACAGATCTCCGCAATCAAAATACGATTCAGGAAGAGAAGATGACTATCAAACGTCTTTTTTTGTTTCTATTTAATTATGTGCCCCCATTCTATTTGATACCACAGGGCATTGTTTGCTTTGAGAATTGCCCATTCCCCCGTAATTGGTATGCATCTGTCTTGTGTGCACACAACTCCAATGGGGAAGTAAACAGTGGTCTAATTTGCGGGGTTAAAAGCGCGTTTGGGACTGAGAAAAGTGGACTTTGGTCGTATTTGCAGGGTGGTCTTATTTGAGGGAAGCCGTTATAATAGAAATAAATGGATGAAATTCGGTTCTGGCGAAAAGTGGTCGTATTTGCGGAGTGGTCTTATTGGGGGGTTGGTCGTATCCTGGGGTTCTGGTGTATCGAAAAAATATTTTAAAAAAGACGAACATCCAAAAAGTTATGTGTGTAACACATGATATTTCAGGGTCCAATTCAACGTAATATGCGAAATTTGCTGCCCGAAGTCGAACAGACCTAGGATGAAACAGAAGAGAGTTGGGATGGTACTTTGAGCTGATGTGTTTTCATGGAATTCGGGACATTTGGGCCGTGGACATTTGGGTCTGGAATACTTGGGCCTGGAGGTTATTTTACTTTTATGCGAATATGTATGTTTAGTCTGTATTTGTAAATTTATATGTACACAACCCAATGTTCCAATTTCATTTTCCTTTTTTCAAAATTTAGTAAACATCTATGGAACTTCATTGCTTCTCAACATCAGCGATACTTTTTAACATTAACTTATTTCGTCCCTTTTAACCCAGCCGACTTTGTCGGACTGAGTTAGTCGTATCACTATAGGGGGCTTGAATGTGTGTGCGTATGTGCGTATGTTTTCTTTTTCTTTAAAATACTACTCCCCTAAAGTTTTGCTCCAATCGTTTTGATATTACGCCGGAATGTTTCCTTCGGTGGTCCGCCACCTAGCTATTACTTTTTTGACGATTGACTAAAACTGACAAAATGGCGGCACTTTCTGTGCCCGTTTTGACCCATTTTTAAAATGTTACTGCTCCTACAGTTTTACTCCAATCGTTTAGATGTTTCGCAGGGATGTTTTCTAGGGGTTCGCCTACCAGGCTATTATTTTTTTCGCGGTTCTCCAAAAACTGCCGAAATGGCGGAACTTTGAAGTTTGGAAAAAACTGGAATAAATGGTAGTAAATAACTGAATTGTCAAACCATTCATTTCTCTCAGTCTTTTTCAAATTGTTATAAAATTTTAATCGAAAATTTCTTAGGTGCTTCTCCACCTAGACTTTGCTTTTTTTGCAAATGACAAAAAAAAATGCCGAAATGGTGGAGTTTTAAAAATTTTGTAAAATTGTGTAGATGTCGGTAAATACGTGAATCGTCAAAATTAACCTCTGCAACACTCCTTTTCTGGTAGCTTCCATTTTCAAATTAAATGCATTTTACATACTTCATTTTTTGGCCTAACAGTATTCGTTTCAGAGTTTTTCTCTCTTTCCGTGTTTGGTAACTCGGATGGGTCATGTCCTTGGACATGCTTGCTGTAATAATTATCCAGTAATCAACTGTCCTGAATGGCACTGTCCTTTTAAGTTTCAACCAAAGTAATGTGCTATGACGAATTCACGACATTTTGCCGAGAGACATTTTATCGAAAGTGATATTCGAGACATTTTGTCGAAATGTATAATTTCTTTGTAGCCGATTGTTTGGAAGGTGGTTTGATTCTTTTCTCAATAAAAATAAAATTTAACACATTTTTTCACTCAAACATTAAACTGTGCCTCAAATCGAAGCTCTTTGCTAAGTACTGTTTTTGGCAGTAAATTGCAATCAAACAGATGAAAGGATTCTTCACAAATATCTCTGGAAACCAGAGTCATTCCTTTAAATTGTTTTTAAGTACAATTCTTAAGTTTGATCTCATCACAGACCAGAGTCATTTTTACAACTATTATCAATTTGTACTTGGCAATTGCAATGCAGTACTTGAAAAGAAAAGGTTTAATCCCTTCACTGACCCGAGTTGTTATTGCATCTGTTTTTGAAACTCCAATTCTTGATTGCAATTACACCTGAAAATAATACATTTCGGAATTACGCGATGGGGTAATTGTGAGTATTCAATCTACTCCAGTGTCAGGCAAAGGAAAACAGAAACTTCTGTACGACGAGCACTCGTACACGAAAAGAGGCGTTACAAAACGGCACATCACGTGGATCTATAAGAAGCGCTACTCGCAAAAATGCAAAGGGACGCTGCAAAAATCGACTCCAACGCCCAAAAATGGTCACTGCCACGACAGAAATGAAGATGAAATAGCGGCGCTAAAGGCACATGGCGAAATTAAGGAAGTGGCTTCTCAAACAAGAGAAAATGCCTCAAACTTGATAAATTCAAATCGGACTGAAACTGGCAGCACTGCTGCAACCTGCCTTCGAAGCGACTCTGTGCCAACAGCAAACATGCCAGAAACGCCCCACAAGTACCCGAAAGTCTTGCTGACCTTAACGTAGAAGGGGAATGGACTGAAACCTCTGACGAAAACCCTGAAAGGTTTTTGTTACACCACAATGGACCAAATGCCTACTCCCGCCTGCTGGTGTTTGCCTCGCCTGGCGGTCTGCGATTACTGTCTTCCGTAGAAACTTGGTTTATGGACAGAAACTTCGCGCTGTCGCCAGATGGGTTTCTTCAGCTGTACGTCATCCGGTGTAGCAAAATCTTGCCCCCTCTACAGCTACCCCCGGGAGGCAAGCTATACTAGGCTATCTTCCCCCCTCTCCCATCAGATCGTGGTTTGGCTAATATATGTGACATTATTCGTCCTAAAGTCTATCAAAGATTATAACACTGCCTATACGACTTTATTAGCACAATTCAACAATAAATCAAAGAATATGACACAAAAATTAAATCTTCAATCTAAAAAACTGGAGTGAAGTGCTCGTGCGTGTTCGTTAGGTAAATTGTTTTGGGCGACTTCCGCAGCTAATTGCAATTGAATAAATTACCCGAGATCTGTATTTAGATGCTTTAATCCCTTGTTGCAAAGAAGCACAAATAACAATTCTAACAAAGGGGATGTGGATGCGTTTCTTTTCCAAACAGCTGGGGGTAGCTGGACAGGGGGGCAAATTATCCCAGGTGGGGGGGGGGGGGGGGAGCTGTACTAGGATAGCTTCCCCTTCCCCGGGGAGAAGATATATCAGTATAGCTTCCCCCGGGGGAGCTACACGGGGGACAAGATAACCTATCCCTCTTAAATCTCCAGCAGTGTCTACAGTTTATGCGGTAATGCAGCGAAAATCGCAGTCAAATGTGAGGAAGCGGGCCTCATTCCCGACACACGAACCGTAACTTGTGACTTCGAGCAGTCCGTTATTCGCGCGATTCAAGAGGTTTTGGGGCAGGACACAGCAATTCGCGGCTGCTTCTACCGTATGTCGCAGGCGACCTGGCGCAAAACACAAGACCTGAGACTTGTGCAGTTGCACAAGGAAAGCGAGGAAGTCTGCATGTTCTCTGCCAAGCTAGATGGGCTAGCATTTCTCTCTGTAGCCGATATACCAGCAGGCATGGCATACCTGCGATGGACGGTTTCGGAGCAAGCCGTTCTAATTCTGGATTACTTCGACTCCACATACGCATCCGGAACCTACCGACGAGGCCATGCTGACCCCAAAGATCCAACCGCTGTACGTTTTAGACGTATTCCGCCGAGGTTACCCTCCGAACTGTGAAATGTTCACGACGCTACTCTGCGCAACGAACCCCGAACGAAAAACCAACGTGAGAGATGGAACAATCGCTTCAGTCACATTATCGGATACAAACATCCCAGCATCTGGACCCTCATCCGGGCTTTAAAGCAGGAGGACTGCTCCGTCCGTACACTTATCAACCAGGACCGAGTGGGAAATTCGCCCAAAAAGATAGTGCGCCGTGAATACCACAATCAACAGCAACGCCTTATGACGCTTTGCATAGACCGTGTGGACAACCAGAAAACTTTATCGGAATTCCTCGACGGAATTGCGTACAACGTTCACTGGAAGCCGGCACACCGTGATGACCGAGAATGAACTATTGATTTAACTTTCAAATGAGCTAGTGACGCAACTTGCGAATGAACTAGTGACGCAACTTGCGAAATTCGACAATGTTGTGATAAACATTGTTTCTGAAGTTTGTGTTGATGTGAAGACGAAAAATGAACTTCATATTTGAACACAGCAATCTTTGCTGTGTTTTCGTACAAACAACTATAAAAGAAAGTGACTTTTTTCATTTAACAATTTCCAGCAGTTACATAAATACGAGTTTTTTTCACGCTAGGGGTAGTCTGTTTTTACGCTACAAAGTGACCACCCGAATTCATCAGAATCAACTTTAAGCATGGAATTAGAAAAGGCTAAATTACTGATGTGTTTGAATTTGCAGATACAAGAAGTACACATTAATTTATTGAGGAAAAGGACAATTACTGCCACTGTGAGAACTTTTGCTCTGGCTTTGTTACTTCATAGCAAATGTGGGCGAATCTACTGGCGAACCGGATGTCAGAAGAGTGCCTCGATCTTCTAAGGCCGTGCTTCAACTTCGCACTTATACGAAACGTGTACGGAATTAAGGCCATTTGAGCTTCTCCATTTTAATACTAACTTTGAAAAGCTACGGTCCGACTATCGTCATTCAGTTTCTTCGATGTGAAACTGAATGTGCATATAACTGATGAGTTGTTTGTTTTTTGTGACCCCTCCATTTGTTGTTCTTCGATTTGTTTGCCTTTTCAGCATTTATAATAGAGAGGGATGATTATTTATGGGTTCACAGAGTGAAGGAGCATTTGGGGTGGCGGCGGTGGGTGGAGGGGGGTGGATTTACTTTGAGTAAACCACAAGCAAAGTGCGTCCACTACATAACGTATAAACAGCAGAAGGGGTGAATGACAGTGGAACTGGAATGAAGTGTCTGTTTTGTACTGCGTAGGAAGACAGAAAATGTCATTTCTCTACACAAAAGCACAGATACCCGTATTGAGCGTTCCACCGTGGCTACGGATTGTTTTCTAAATTTTCGGTGCTGGTGTCGAAATAAAACAGTTGCACTTTATATTCCATATGCTTCATTTGATGGGCACAGGAATGCTGAGATAATGAAATTACTGTGCTTGGTAATGTATGGGTACAAGGGATATACGTGTGCCACATGCGCCCAGGCAAAAGACTTCAGTCTGTTTTACCATATACATCTCCAAGAGAACCCAACGAGATGTCTGAAGAAACTTCTCACTGTTCGGGAGAGTTCTAAAAGCAGTTATCTCGTGGACAGATAGTCTACTAAAATATTCGTTAGTTTAAACTGCTAAATGATGGAAAACCCTTTTGTTTATAGAAAAAAAATGGTACGAAAGAAGAGAGTCTACTGATAGAGAACTGTGGGCATCAAGAGCAATATCTGCAAATTACATTTTATGCCGTATCATAAAACGCATTGATATATAATTGGTAAAACCGTCTCTCAGAATCGATGCCTGCAACGGGAATTGTTTTTAAATTGGTGGAAAAGAAGCGCTACCAAGAAACTGGGATTATTTGTTCACTCGCAATTTTACAGGTCTGTTTTTTTGGTATGATTTTCATTTAGTGATCTGGAAAGGGGGGGTATGCTGCAAAGGCGTAACAGAGCTTAAAACCGAACCTCACTGCAAAAAAGATTTGAGATCCCTTGGCCCAAACAATGAACGATACCTCACCAACAGCTCATTCCAACCCTCAGTCGTCGTTGAATTTTTGTAGGACCTCTAAATGGAGATATTAAGTCCATGTAGACTGCAAGGCTGTGTCGAGCATGGGGTAGGGGGAGGATTTGGGTAGGGCGGGATTTAGGTGGAGAGGGACAGGGACGCACGCATCATCAACTCGCATATATAAATATTCATATTGCTGTAGGATCGCTTGCATTTAACTTCTGGGCGCCTTTCTTTCAATAGCTGCTAGGCATGTGTTCTAAAAAGAAGGCACCCTCATTAGAAAACCTCATAAGAAGCTGTTGAATAATTTGACAGTTATGTGATGCTAAAGTCTAGTGATTTAGATGAGCAATTCACAAGTCCTTTAGGAAAAGAGATGCCCTCTCGTTTCCTTGGTAATTCAAAGGAAACACATGTTGTCTTACATCAAGACCTTGTTTCACTGATTGGAGAAGAAAAATGATGAGAAGGGTAAACTGTTTCGGAAGTGATAACGACTTAAAGGGATTCACAAGCATTTCACTTAGTCTTGCAGCCTGTCATCTTTCGTCTTAACCCTGAATCAGGTTATTTGTGGCTACGTGCGTGTCCCTTACAACGGTTTCCCTCCACCGTGCGGAGACTGTATATGAAAAAAAAAACAAAAGCAAAAAAAAAAAAAACGAAAAAAAAAAACGAAAAAAAAAAGAAAAAAAAAAAGAAGAAAACAAAAACAAAAAAGGGAAAGAAAAGAGAAGAGAAAACAACAGCTACAGGTTTGAGTCAGTCTAGAAGGCGATTTGATCTCCGGGAGGGAGGGGCGAGGGGGGGGGGGTGTGAGGTGCGCTCTGTCTAAATACTATAGGGGTTTGCGTCCAAAAGCCGCCTTGAAAAGTTTCCGGTCAAAAATTATTACATCGAAAAGAAAAATCAGTTTTAAATCTTATTTTAAAAAATAAACATAACTGAACATTTTAACTTGGCGAGAGCTCGTCTGCAAGTCGCCATATTGACGAGGTTTTACTCATCAATTCTCCAACAAGTATCGGACGATAACATAAAGGGGTCATCGGTGATGTTGATGTTTTCTTGTTTTAAAATCTAAAACTTCAATACAACAGCAACATGAATATTTTGCAGATGCCCAATGATGTTTTTGAAGAATTTGAAATTGTTGCTCTACTATTGCATGCAAAATCCACACCATGCTATCAGTCCGTGTGTTTAGATATAATTTTTTGAAAGCGCATGGTACTGTATATTACCTGATGTAATAATTTCAGGTATTTCTTGCGTATTGCTGGTGTGTGGAGTTACTTAAACAGACCAAAAAGAGTAGAGGGACCTTCAAAATTCAGAACGCTTTCAGTATATGAAGATGCCCAGTGAACATTATCAGGTCCATTGAACGTCGACTTGATGTTTCGACGTCTATCTGACCAAACCACATTAACTCTGGTTGTAGCTTAGGCTGTGATTGGTTTCCAACCACAGATCAATGCCTAACCGACGTCTTTGTCACAGTGTTGAACAGACGTTGGGCGAGCAACCTTATTTAGGCGTTGCTTTGGTCGCAATCAAAACGTAACTGTCTCCGACGTCTAACCAACGTCTTTGGTGCACCTCTAAATGGACATCGGATTCACAACTAAAATAACGTCATTGTGTTATCGCTCACCGGAAATGGTAGCCATGTTTTTTTTTTCGTTTTTTTTTTTTTGTAAGACTTTTCACCTACTTGTGAAAAATATTCATGGAAATATACTTCATACGTATCCTACGTGACCGGATGACCAAAGGGTGTCTTGACGGTGATTTTAGATTAATATTTTTCTGTATGTCTGTACAGCGTCGGGATGCATGCAGGCGTTGTATCGACTTCTATTTGCAACCTTTACGCAACGACGATGAGACGTTGGAGAATCGATGTCTATCTAACATTGGAAGGTAGACGTTGTTTGGACTTCCATAAACAGTCACAACTAGGTGTTGATCCGACATCGGGTGCGACGTCTATTCAGCGTCGTTCAACGTCACAATGTTTACTGGGCGAATATGGCTGAAATGTCGGAATCACTTACGACATTAGTAAACAATAAATAATGGAATAAGTGACCTCACAGCATATTTTCTCACAAATTTGAATACCTGAGTGTTTCTTGCCCCCAGCCGGGACTTTAGTCCCTGAGGGGAACTGTAGCTTTCCGCTGTTACTCCTACCGGGTAATCAGTTTCCTATCATATTTGGCATAAATATACATAGATGATCTGCCATAGGACGTAGGAAATTTCTTGATTATTTCTTGTTATTTATGTATTGAATTTTGAAATTCTCATGTTTTCTATAAGCTGACATAACCAAGATTATTGATGTGTGAAAATCATGATGTGCGTATTTGACAAATACGAGTTTCTAACTGCCCAAATATGCAACCAACCCAGCCGAAAGACGTTGGAGTAACTTACTGTAAATTATGTTGATGGTCATTATTTTATATCATTGGGTGCAACGGTGACCAATCATATTGCGTTTTATCAAAATTTAGGGATCTTGAACGGCTGCTTCCTTCCGCCCACGATATCCAAATAACTTAATAACAATTAGGAGGGAGAAAGAGGGTTGGTGGGAGGGGGGGGGGGCAGCGTGCCACAAAGCAGAATGACCACAATAAGAAAATGACTTGTAGGCAGTAAAAGGAAAAATGCAAACAAACAAAAAAAAAAAAAAACAAACAAACAAAAGAAAGAAAGAAAGAAAGAAAGAAAAAGAATGACAGTACTAAAAACGGAGACATTTTAACCTTCAGGCATACACTGAATCCCCAATTAATTCGTAAATAATATATTTTCAGCTTAAATATATAAAAATCCAAAGACTGTAATATTTGGGAAAACATGAGTCGAATATAATCTATTTGACTGCAATACAATATGCTTATCGCCGTAGCCGTTTGCCGCCAAACGAACCTAAAATGGCTGTTGCAACCCTCACCGGAAGTCAGAACCGAAAAATTATCCCCGGAAGTAGTTGTACTTGTATTTTATTAAATCTGAATTTGAGAAGGTATAAGTGTGGTCATATTTTTACTTATTATCACACACTGAACACTCAAGCAAGAAACAGTTAAGAATTGTGAGTTTATTATTTTTTCCTGTCATTTTCTGCCATAAAGCGTCGGGCCAAAGCCATTTAATTATTATTTTACATAACCTTTGAAACTTATTAGTCTGCTCTGAAATATAACACCAAAGATTCTTTGTCTTATCGTATAACCGTAACCACTTTTGTACCAAGTTTTCATCTCGCCCAGCAAGACAGCAAAACAACAACTAAAACTAGACCCATTTCGATACTGAGTGTCGAAATTTTATACAGTCACTGTAATGAAGGCTTAAGGATAAAGTATTCCACTTCAAACTTTGGTAAAAGTAATGCTACAATACCGACTGCTTGAAAAAAATGCGAAAGAAATCGAACAAATATTGTTTCCCCTGATCATGACTATTATCTTGCAAAATTTTACGAATTAATAGAAAGAGACAGCTTTTAGAAAAAGAAATTTAGATTCGCCAGACTCAAGAAAAAAGTAGGATGTCTCCAAAATAAAATGATGACATGCTTTCATCCCCTTCATCATGACATCATCGGTAAAAAAGTAGGCTACCACAATATTCCTGGCATATAAACTATTTTTTTTTCCAAAGCTGTTCCTGCCCGCATTTTCGAGATATTTCACTTTGAATCTTTTATCACGCCATAACCGATGGTGACGCCACAGGTCAACAGTTCTTCAAAGAAAAACATAACACGTGGGGAGGGGGGGGGGGGGGGGCAGAGAAACTTTTATTATGGCTACTAAATAATTTTTGACATTGCGTCCCAAGTCTGAACTAGACAAATTTATAAAATTCTTCTGAAAACATTGCTTTTGGAAACGGAATTTAGAGTATCGACAGGAAAAAGTACAAAAGCAGGAAAAACGTTCAACTCCTACTTACACATGGCCGATTTTATGCGGATAATTTGCCAGTAATCAATAACTTCTTTTATTACACAATTCCCTTAAGATTTCTTTCAGCGTGCTAAAAATAGTTCTTTAGAAATTTGAAAGAAAATGAAAACTAAAAAAGATCATGCTTGCTGAAACAGAGCACCGATGGGAAAACTTAAATGAGCAGATAGAGAAATGTTTTCATTCGGAAAAAAATGGTACCAAAATGTAGGTGGTGGAAATAATAAGGTTACTCTTTTTCGTAGAAGATGTCTTGAAAAAACTGTCAGTTTCACAACGACTAGTCTAAACTTGTACAAAATGTGACTGGTTGGTTTAGGAAGTGGGCAGGGGGGTTTCTTCAACACCTGCTACAGTTAATTAGGGTTGTGCAATTTGAATAAGCTCACAGAAATAGCCTTGACTTCTGTAGCTTAACACAAGTTTGAATGTGATGTGAATTATAAAAAAATTCCACTGTGGTTTCTAGAAAGAAAAGATGTGCCCCCAGATAGCAATTCATATGTGTTGGCGAAATTGTCTGGTAGATAGTATAGAAGAGTAGGCTTCATTACCCGGAAGTCGATTTCTGCCTCTGTGGCAAAATATGGGGGAGGGGACAGGGGGGGGGGGGGATAAAGAGCAATGCTTTCTTCGCAGTGGAACCAACGCTGTTTAGGGTGTCCGATTGGATTTCAACATGAACTGTAAAAAGTGAGACAAATTTCAGAAAAGAAGTTCTAGGTCGAAAAGATGAGAACTGATAGACAATACTGGTTGTGGGTTGCATTGTCTCCAGCAGCTCTTTTTCTATCTTTTCTATCTTCTTTCTGAAACAGAACGTCTATTTATTAACACTTGACAAGCCTTTGGCTTGCAACGGGTTATTGAATTTGTGCGAGCAGCCGTTGGTATCTTTTTTTTCTTGACAGTGATCGGATTTCTTGTGTCATCTCCTCCACTGGCACTACGGGCCCTAGGGCCACGAAAGTTGGGACTTAGGTAGAACCTGATATGAACGTGTGCATGACTTTTTTTATTTTTGCCTTCGATTTCGTTTTCTTGTTTAAAACGCCATGTGGAAAGAGTGTATTTTTTCAAGTTAATGCGTAGCATTTCACGCAGAGCACAGAGCACACAGTTGCTCAGCAGCGTATGCCTGATCAGTCAATAAAACCTTAAGTCAACAAAAACCAAACACTACTCGGCTTATAAGACGTATTCAAGCTGTGTTGTTTGCAATATATTATTCAAGAAATAACCCATTGAAGGAGGTATTTTTGGATTTTAATTTTTGTCAAGTGGTTAACATTTCGCTGGCGAAATGAGGTTCTAGTTTATTCCTGCTGCACAGCCCTGCAGAAATTTTACAAATACAAACTTTTATTCGCACTTTAGTCTCAGCAAAACATTCATTAATATTTTAACGTATTTCTCTATATATTAACTGATTGGGTGTGAATAATTCAGGATTGAATAAGCTGACAGAAAATCACTTCATTTTTTTTAAAAACTATTCCCAGGCTGACCATTTTAGCTCAGACTTATTTCAAATTTTAATCCATTGCACTTTTGGATTATTTTCAATACAAAAAAAGCTTAGGACTGAGTGCCCTTACCATTAATTGTTACAATAAATGGATAAAGATCACCGATAGATTTTTGCATTTTTAGAGATTGATTGATAACAGAAAGACCGACATGGGTTGATTAATTCAACATCAGATTTTGACATCCAAGTCCCATGACAGGGAATTGATTTGACCTCTTTCTATTCATCTTCGTTTTAAAGAGATTCTTTGTCATAATTTTTCAGCTGCTTTCTACTACGACAGTCATATTTCTTGGGAATTCTGAGCTATAGTCTTTGCAAACAAAAGCCCTGTTTCTGTAAACATGTATAATATTTGTGACTCAACAGCAAAACATCCTGAAATGTGAATGTTTAATACAAACAATAATCACATTAATGAAACTTCGAGTTACACAAAATGACAAATGCCTACCCGAAATAATCTTTTTCAATAGTGATCATCCGCCACAGGGGTTTCTCAAAAGTAAACAAATATATATATATATATATATATATATATATATATATATATATATACATATATGTATATATATATATATATATATATATATATATATATATATATATATATATATATATATATATATATATATATATATATATATATATATATATAAACTTGCAGCGATCAATTTTGTCCAGTCTTCCAGTCGTGGTCATTTTTTCATTTTTAGGAGAGCAGAGTTATTAAGAGAACCGAAAAAATGGATAAATCACCATGTGGTAGAATCCATGCTTTTTAACGCTACCAAAGTATGCTAACCGATTATGATTCCGTCTGTTTCAGTGTGTGAAGTGTTGAGTAACAGTATATATGGTCACTGAGGGCTATACTGGACACTGAATTGAGAGGGCCGATTCAAAGTATCGGATTTGCTCTTGAGCTGTCCTTGATGTTTTGATCGAAATCGAAAGGCTGCTTGAGTTCAGTTAACGTCATATGTTAAATACCGGGTGCTGTTTTGTATAACATAATGAAATTTGCAAACAATACAGGAAGATGAGAACATTTCATTACATCGGCGGCCTCATAGGCAACACTTGAATTGCGTCAATCCTATTTCACAACTGTGCATACATTGTGTAATTATATAATAATATTTTGTTTACACTCTCCAAATACGAAAGCATTTCCTGATTCCCTACCCTGGATATGATGTCTTTCTCCATACATTTGCAAATGAGAACCGGATGGGGAAATTCTCATTCTGGAATACACTGAAAACTAGGAAAGTCTCTTTCATGGTTTTCTTGTTGTATATGCATGCTCCTGCCCACATATACTGGAGGGCCAAAGAAAATTAATTAATTTTAAATTCAGCTACATGCATTTAATTTTTTTTTGAAGAGTAAATTGTTTTAGAAGAGTGAAATGTCAACCAGTAGAACTTGGCCTGAATTTACACCACGTGTTGTTTATTTTTTACATATCAATTTTCAAGGTGTTTATAAAGGGTTTTAATTTGTGGCACATTAATCATGTGGGTCCATGTTCTTTGAATCCGTTTTTTTTCTTATGCATAACCAGCATTGAATTACACTTGTGTATT
Source organism: Protula sp. h YS-2021 (assembly GCA_949752745.1). NCBI lineage: Eukaryota > Metazoa > Annelida > Polychaeta > Sabellida > Serpulidae > Protula > Protula sp. h YS-2021. The sequence goes on from OX457026.1 coordinate 77,833,774, forward strand.
TAGCGGATCGGTGAGAACGAGTGCACGTTAACATGCCACGACTTCTACAAAACTGTGGCAACCAAGCCACCATAGGCATCTTACAGCTTGGTGCTTCAATGCCATTGGTGACATAACGCTTCGGATGCAGTAAAACTGCTGTTCACAAGCTGCGAAGACGTTGTCATGGCACACCCCGACAGACCTCAGAGTGACGTTATATAGACTTTATACAATGAAATATCAGTCTAAAATCGCAAGTTTGACAGCCACAATCATACCGGTCATCCGGGCGTGAAAGACGTGTGAATTCGATTTCTATAACCATTTTTCAAAAGAAGGTGGGAAAATTTGCTCGCTCTTGAAATTCTCACACCTTACGTCTTTGTTTTAGTCTGTTTTCAAAACGGCTTGTCATGGTTACCATTTTCGATGAGCAATAACGCAAGGAAGTTGTTTTTCGTTTGCGAGTCATACGTTTATGCGACGTCGGTTTTTCGACATCTATCCAACGTTGCATCAAAGGCATTGATTAGACGTCGTGATTAGACGAGAAAGCAGCGTTATGCTGCGAGAAAAAAAAAACGAAAAAAAAACCGCTTAAACAACGTTGCTTGCCCACCGTCCATTCAACGTTGTGTCAAAGACGTTGGTCAGGCGTTGATATCTCGTACAATAAAAACACAATCAGAAGTAATGTTGTGGGCTGGTCGCATCGACGTCACAACCTCAAATTAACGTGGATTCGAGCTTAGAACGTTTACTGGGTGGTATATCTGGAATGTCGATTTTTCCATCTCTGTGCAACGTCGTTCTGCCGACGTTGCATAGACGTTGGGAGAAAGACGTTGTTTCCACTTTCAAATACAACCAAATCTCGATGTTGCTCCCACACTGCTTTCAGCGTTAATGCAACGTCGCATGTTCTCTAGGTTGGGTCAACATTGAGACTCAGTCCTGTGTTTGAGTTTCCCCAGTTAAGAGTCAGTGGGGTCAACATCGAGGCTCTACCCTGTGCTCAATTCTTACATGTCCAGAGATCAATGAGCCAACATCGAGGCTGTATCCTGTGCAGTAAAACCTGCCTACAACGGACAACGGGGGGGGGGGGGGGAGGGGGTGACTGGAGGATTTTGTCCGGTATATAGTATTTCATTCTCGGTAGTGCGGTCAACATTAAGGTTTGTGCCCTGTGCTCGATCTGTGCATGTTCAGTGAGCAGGAGCCAATATTGTGGCGCCGCCTGCATCCGAGTCTTATCGGTTCAGGACGAAAAGTTCAACACTGAGGCGCTGCGCTTGTTCGAGCATTACTGTTCAGAAAGAAGAGTTTCAATACTGTAGCGCTATCCTAAGTTCGAGTCATTCAGTTTAAGAGATCAGGTGGGAACATTCCGATGTCGTTTTTAGAGCGAGCCCCAGCGATACAGAGAGAATTGGTTCAGCATTGAGACACGGTCATGAGTCTCACCGGCCCATGGGGGAACAGGCACAAATGTTGAGACGGTCCAGAGAGAGGAACATTGAACGCTGTCCTCAGATTGGGATGTGCTATAAATATAAAACTACTTCTGATCTAAAGACAGTGATAAATTAATTGTCTGGCTTGACAAATGTTCGGAGCCTGGAGGAGGGGTTGGAGGACTGTCCTGATGTGGTTACTAAGAGAGCGCGAACAATTTCTTCCCTCGCCTTGAAGTTATTTCATGAAGCAGGTTTTATAGGTTTCACTTGTTCCGTATGCAGTTTATTTAGCCCTTTGATTAATATCCATTATGGAAAACAAGCAAAAGGCTTCTAAAACAAGTCCCATGTTACGAAAGCAATCTAAAGGTGTCGGAGTCATATTTACTTAACTTTTCAATATATAGAGTGAACCATTTTTTAAATTATACGGCCCCTTTCTAGGTGTCTTCAATTACGAATAACCCCGCACTTCAGACCACTCCGGTGTTATGAGACGTTTTGACCTACAAACAAATCGACTCCCGGTCGATTTGTTTTAAAACAAACAGACCCCCCGGTCGATTTGTTTTGGGAAAGCCCGTCATAACAAACAGACCTCCCCTCTAATAAAATGACCCCCTCCAAATAATCATGGAAGTAAAAAAGGTGCATATGGTTTTTAAATACTATTTTAAGCATTTTCTACCTCTTGATGTAGAAAATTATTATTTTGAGCCTTTGAAATGCCATTATTGAGCTTGGACAGTTTTTTTTTTGGTGACTGTATGTTAGTGGTGTTGGAAGTGTTTTCGTGTTTGAAAATGTAGATGTTAGTTGCTAAATAAATTGTTATTCATGGATATAGTTTTTATTTCAATTAAAGAAACTAATAAAAGGTGGCCATATGTGGAAAGAAATAAAGAAATCAACAAAAAATAAGAGGGTTAAAACATTTCAGGGGGGAGGTCTGTTTGTTTTAAAACAAATCGACCAGGGGGTCTGTTTGTTTTAAAGCAAATCGGCCGGGGGTCGATTTATTTTGGGGGTCAAAACGTTTCCTTACACCGGTACAAATTAGACCGCTTTATTTCAGTCCCATGCGTTGTCTCTTTTCAGGATTACGGTGCACATTTTGAATAAGATGTTTCATCCTCAGTGTGCAGAATCTTATGTGTTGTCGTAGAATTTAAAATTTGAAGAAGTTGTGACGAAGCAAGGGACCAGTTTTTTTTTAGAGAGTTACAGATTATTAGGCCCCATAACGACACGTTGGGTGCGCCTGAGCGCTACAGGCTTCGCTCTCCAGTGAGACGTAATTGAAAATACCAACCTCTCATAAATGGATGTGGAAGACTTGACATTCATATAGGCTTCTGCACTGTTTTCTATATATGCTCGAAAAAAATTCAGATTGTGCCCTGGGGCAGATGCAGACATCAGGATAATCGATCTTCCACCAAAATATTAAAGGACAGGGCACGTTTTAATGTAACCTGGTATATCATGTCCCAGTCGTGTTTCACTGTTCTTTACATTGCAGAATGATTCCAGTAATGTAAAATATGTAATGGAAAACATTAAGTCGTTTCAATTTTTGTATGATTTCAGATAAAGTCAAGAAAAATGAGCGACGGATATTTCACGTTGGAGCGATAAATTTCCTGAGATTTTAAACACCAGTAAAACGCTTGAAATAAAGAAGTGAAACGGAAAATCGAACAACATGGCCATTGCTAGTTCAAGCCGCGAGAATGTCAATGGAAGCCTGGTACCCCTCATCAAAGATGACATCACCTTTGAGGAGTTACAACGACGTAAAATGTCTGAAATGGAATGCAGGTTGAAAGAGGATATTAAACGAAAGAGACATGAGTGGGAAAAACACGTGGATAACATGAGAGAGGAGTTCTTACGTCTCATGCCTACGGATAAAGAATGGGGATCGGACGAAACTCTTAGCGATCCACTCATACGAAAACGTAGAGGAAGCACTGACGTCCTGGACAAGAAAAAAATGAAAACACTCTTTATGGATTACCCAGAGAGCAGCCGAAAATTTAAACTGCGGTTCGACGTTCGTGAATTTGATCCTCATTCTGTTCGCGTGAATACAGACGGCGAGCGAATCATAGTGCGCGCCAAGAAAAAAGATGGCGACAGAGAAGTTGAATATGTGAGAAAAATAGAAAAATTCAAAGAAGTGAAAGTAGAAAAACTAAAAGCTTTTTTGACAAGCGATATGATTCTCATTGTGGAAGCGTCGATGCCACCTCACCTTGGCAAGCTCAGTAGCAGTCCTTCTCACACGTCATCTCATGGAACTGGATCGCGTACTTCCATCGCTTCCTCTTCTCGCTCTAGATCCAGATCCAACTCCAATAGCCCGAGTACCCCGTCCGCAAAGCCCAAGTATAACATGCCAACGTTCCACGGGGAGGAGGGCGAAAGATTCCTTAGTCTTATCATAGACATTGGCAATGAATTTTCCAACAAAGAAATTACCGTTCAAATTATTAATGACCAATGCATACAGGTAAAAGCCAAACATGAAGTGCGTACATCTGATCGCTTGAAAAAATGTAAGTTTTTTAAGGAATACGAGCTTCAAGAGAAAATCGAAACGTATTCAATGCGAGCTGGATTAACTACATCCGGAAAATTAGTCGTTGGCGCACTCGGTAAGGGACACACACTTTATAACTCAAAGTCGGACGTCGGAGATGCCGTAGCGAAAGACATCAAAAGCGCATGCTCAAAGGAATCAGTAGAGCTGCAGTCGTGTAATGTCCTTGACCTCGCCTCGTTCCCCCCTACTGCCGCGCCGCCGCTAGCTAATTCCACATGATGCGGATAGTCGCATCGAGGCGGTTTCTGAATAAGTAGTTCTAATCAATCGTCGGCAACGCCGCATTGGTGTTAATGCTTCCACGAAGGTATATGCTTCTTTAAGTGCTTTTTGAAAGTCGGTGACAAGTTTTAAATCTTACTGGATTATTGTCCTATTATCTGAATAAGATATCTCGGTGTTTACTTTTTTGTGTAAAAATCTGCATCTTGTCATTTGTATTATATTCTCTTTTTTTTCAATTTATTCCTGCAGTTATATAATAGCATAAATGTTAAATATAGCTTTGGCATTCATCTTAAAAGTATTAAGATTTCAAAACCACTTTGGGATTTTTATATACGTAGATATGCTTGGCTAAGATTAATTTTGAAAACTTCTTATAATCGGGCTGTTTTTTGCAAATACCAATACATGGGAAAACACGTAGTGAGCGAAATACAGCATGTTTGTTAAATGTTATGTCTTTTGCAAGTTAAGAATATTTCTCTCTGCTGTGTCTTCAGAGAGAAAAAAATAGACACTTTTCCGTACATTGTCTAAACGAAGTCGGAACGGTAATGACAATTTGCTTTGGAACTCCAGGGTAAGACGAGGTACGGAGTTCAGAGATGCCGTGTTCTAAAGGTCTTCCTAATTCATAGTAAAAGAAAACCATATTCGACAGGTTCCTAAGGTGGCCATATTGTTGAGGTTCCGGTGTCGTTCTTTATCAAAATACTTTGTATCATTGAAACGTTTGAGTACAAATTATTGCATTGTGTAGAATATAAGGAGTTGCTGTAAATTAAGCGTTTAGAAGGTAAGGAAGACCAACAGAACGCAAAATGACGCGCCAGTTTTTGAGACCCCTAAATTCTCTATTTGTTAACACCATCCTTTCATATATACCTCCAGTCCAGAACACTCACTGCGCACGAGGTTACCAACACAGTGAGCATTGCTTCATCGATTGCATATAGAAATCTCCATAAAATAAAGAGATATCCTTATGTCTAAGGGACGTTTTTGGTACAATGTTGAATAGAATTTGACCAAACAACGCATTTTATATGTTGCTGTTTGGTCACGACAAAGCATCAACTTTCCCAGATATCCGTTCGAAGCCATTGGAATGACTCAGCAAATGTGTTTACACATTGCCTTTTGGTTTACACCGTATATAAACTTTTTTCCGAGGTACCTTCGATGTATCCAGGGCAACATGGGATAGACGTCAGAAACCAATTTGTTATTTAATAGCTGACCTGTGGGGAAATCTGTCTGTTTTGTACTACAATACAGCGGATGAATTTAAGATGTAGTTCCTGTGTTGTACTGTGAGTATCTTTCATGGAACTACCAGTGGGTCATACAAACAGCTTCAGTTGTTCAACAGCCAACCTCTGTGGCCGTTCGGTCTGTTGCGTATAACACCTTATTATTCCACAGACCCACTGGGGATTCCGCGAATATAGTACTCATAAAAATGGGAACATATACTTTTTAAAATATCCATCCTCTCTGGGATTATACATAACAGACAAACACAGCGCAGTCAGCTGTTTTATGACAACGCTATGCAACATACCCAATCGCCGCAGAGTTTGGGTGTCGGACAACATCGCAGATAATCGGCGTTGTTTCGAGTTTGGGGTCCGAAGAAAATAATGGCATGATCGCAATGTCGGAATTGACACTATGATAGGTCATTATGAAAACCGGCGAAAATAAGTTTGTAAAAAGTAAGACTTTAAAGAGGACGCCAGATTTTGTCAACGGTACTTTTAGAAACCATGCACATCACGGAAGTTGACTTCACGCGCAGATAAAGTCAGCGGATGACCCCATAAACTGTGACAGGTAGGGAGCGGTGATCGTGATTCACTAGGATTTTATCTCTGTCCACACGTCAACATGACGTCGCTATCTCAACGTCTACACAACGTCTCCCCACCCCCCTCCCCACCTCAATACACAATCCGTACATTTATCCAGACTCTAAGGATCGTGTGTCGAGTCTCGGCATTCGCTTGCTGACGTCTATACAATGCTACATGTTCAATGAGGAATGAAATATGTCACTATAACCTTAGGAACTGAAGTACAGCGACATTGGCCGTCGCTGTGGGCAACAGCAAACCGTTGGTGCTTAAGAGCACTTGCTTCCAGCCACAGTTTGAACAACGTTCAGCCTAGCGCAGTTACTTGGATCGGTTGGCTCTGGTTTATGATAACTGATGGAAGCACAAAAACTAAGCATTGACATGTGCGCAAAGTGCGGACTGCGGTGAGTTCGCGCCGAAGGCTGTACGACATCAAGTGGTCACCTTCATTCCACTTCATTCGAGTGTAATTTTTTGGTACGAAAAATTTTTTTGATAAAAATTAGGAAAGAACGCTAGATATTCTTATCAGTCTGAAAAGAGCGCTGAATATAATTGAATTTGGGTGGGGCGGGGGGGGGGGAGGGTTGTCTGTACCACCTCACGTACTACCAACCCAACCCAATCATGGGAGTGCCCTCTGGACAGAGAGGAACATATACTATTTGCCAAGGGATATCGCTATTCTACAATGTTGTTTGAGTGTTTTATCCCCACGCCCCCTTCCCCCCCCCCCACACACACACAAAAACAACTAACAGGCTGTCAGACGTGTGTTTTACATGTGTTACCATACGTGTCTAACTCAGCGCCGTATTAAATATTTATCACTTTAACGTAGAGGCGCTTTGTCGCTGCTGTGGGTTCTAAGAATTTATCCGGCCATCTGAGGTTAATTTTCCTTAATTGTGAGTGTAAAACATTAAGAGTACTATATTTTTTCTCCCTGGTCTTTGTTTTTGCGAGAGGGTTTCTCTCAAAGGCGCAGCTACCAAACTGCTTACTAATTACTTATGAATATTTGCTTAGGGCTGTTACACTTCAAATACATAATGTCTTCAAGACAAAAATGCAGGTTTCCTAGTATATAAAGAAAGTGGGTGAAGTGATTTTATTCTGTGCTCAACGGAAGTCTGTGACAGAAAATGATGCGCTTCGTACTTTGCCGCGTAAGTCATTCATCTCATTTACTGGCCTATTATTCGCTTTACTTTCTTTTTTGTGTCCTGGGCCAGGAAATAATTCCAGGCAAATAACGGCCATAGTCACTGCTTACTTTCTATCGTGTTTGCTGGGAAAACGCTGTTGCGTCGTGCCATGGGGATTGTGTTTATGGCGTAATGAGAAGATGTAAATGGATAGCCGTGTCTCTCTTTATTCCTCCCTATTCCCCCCCATGCACTGTCGTGTGATCAGAAACAAAGAATCAATACGCCCGCAAAATTCATCGCGCTAGTTTTGTCTCTTTTCTCGTACTGTAGCCAAAGGTTAGGGGCTACCCATTTGGTTTCGGGCTGTCTATCTAAGCTCGAAATATTTACTGAACAATAAATTTGTTTTAAAAGCAAAACAGTGTCTAACATTAACGTTTTGAGGAACATTTGTTTTATAACGATGGAAAATTGCTGCACCTTTGGCCGAAATCTAAGGTTTAGGGCGACATTGTGCTCGAAATAAACTTAACAAAAAGGTTCAAAATGAACGAAGCCCCACCCCTTCCCCTGGCAATGAATGAGCATTTCTGGAGCGGTTGACTGTGCCTGCTTTTATCAGACATACTCCCATCAAGGCCCTAATCCAATTGGCTAACTCAGCAAAGGCCAAAAACCATATGTCGCTTTTTTATGCGCCTGCCAATCATGTAATTGTCGGGCTGTTTTCTGTGTCTGCACCAATGCAGAATCTGCTTCAGAATGGCACCCACAAAATGGCACCAATCAAAACGGCACCAATTAAAATCGCACACAGTGGTACAAAAACCAAGGGCAAAACGGTGCCTTCTCGAAATAACGTTTTTAACACTCTGTTTTTTACCCAAGAGAACAGGATCAAGGTGCGCAAGCTGCAATTAAATTCGACCTAATATCACTTGACCAGATGGCGCTTGATGCTCTGTCCACTCACAAACTGCAAGAGTTCTCCTTTTATAGACGCAACCATAGCATTCCCCTTTTGTATGAACCAATTCGTACTTGCGGACGTTCCCGATGGAGGTGCTGCTTCGACAGCAAATTTATTGGCACAAAAGCGTAATCTGACATTATAATAAACATAGCATAAAATGTATCTATAGTAATTTTAGTGAATGAACTACTCTTGTCAATATATATAGATGAAATTCCCTATATAAATAAAAAGTGGTGGGTTCCCTTTCACCAACCGATCGGCGCAGTTTTGCTTTTGATCTGTTCGTTATTCTTGGCCGGTACCGTTTTGTCTTGGTACATTTAATGGGATACTTTTTCAAATGGCCTGAAGCTCTTTTATGTAGTTGCTCTTTGACTTTTAACTAGAATCTTCTCAAATATTATTGTACTTTTAGAATATTTTACTTTTTTCATTTTCTGGCTATTTTCCGTGTATGATATTGATACGGACTTAATAAAACAATCTTGAATGTTTTAAAATTTGACGCATATCACCAGACATTCTAGATACTAGCATTGAAAATTTATTGTCATTCAGTTTTTTTTTAAAACTTCAAATGTGCCATAACTCACACAGTCTGAATCCGGATGCTAGTTCGTCATGTAGATTGAAAAGCCAGCACACCGACAAAACGTCCACCTGGACAAAACAAGCACAATGGCATCCAAACACTTTCCAACTGGACATTTCCCAACCAGCTATTTTCCAAGAGACAATTTCCAACTGGCCATTTTTTCCAACCAGCTATTTTCCAAGGGACAATTTTCAACTGGAAATTTTCCAACTGCCCGTTTCTCAACCATTGGACTAGTTGGCAATTGTCGGTTGGACAATGGGCGGTTGGCAAATGTCCAGTTGGAAAATGTCCGTGCTTGGAGAAAAATACTTTTAAATCGCTGTTTTTTATGTTTTCTGAAGTTTTTGCATCTGTAAATAGGCATGTAAACCTCGAGTTTGTTGCACTTCTCTTTAAAGTTGATTGATAAAATATAAAACAGTCTTAAAGAAATTAAAAGTGAAACAGACATTTCTCTAATTAAAATCAATATACTAGAGATACCAAATAATGACATTTATTAATAAATCTGTATTGTAAAATACAGCGGAACCTCGACATCGGACCATCTCCCTATTGGGACCATCTCTGAAATGGGGCACATTTTTCTCGGTCCAGAATGCGCTCCATAGACTTCAATGGTTAAGAAAACTCAAAATTGGCACTACCTCGGAACGGACCACTTCGGGTCACTTTTTTTCGGTCCCGAGCAATCAAAATGTCTGAGATCGGACCACTGTTGGACACAGGGGAAATCGCTTTATCTGTGCGGCACATTATTCACAACATGAACATGGACATGAAAGTTGAATCTATGGTCAGCCCACAACATTTTACCCCAGAATTACCAAACCTCCCAAATGGGACCACCTCTGAAATAGGGCACACTTTTTCCGGTCCCAAGGGTGGTCCGATTTCAGAGGTTCCGCTGTAATTCTTCTTCAAAAATAACCCATATTAAAGATGTTGAGCAAGTAAAATAATCTATTAAAATTGGCTGTATTTTTGAAAGATCGACTAGAAAAGTGACTATACAATTTGAAAGGTTTTTTTCATAAAGCGTTCTTCGTTTGTGGGCACACAATTGAGTTTTGCCAGGTTTATTCTCAGCGAAGCGCCCGCTTACATTGTCCAAGCATATATGTGGCCGTTATGTCGCAATTTGAGGCTATGAAACAAGCGAGAATGTGACGTCATGGGGCATTGTGGGATTTCTGTGGACGTTCTGTCGGTGCTGTTGTTAAGCCGTCAGCTGGGGTGTGTCTGGATCTGCCCCCACTCCCACCATTGGAGTGGGGGGGAGGGGGGGGGGCAATCTCACGGGATATCAATGCGTGTCGCGTTGCAAGAAATTTATTTGGTGTCCCATGCAGTTTGTCACACGACATTCATTCCAATGACAAATAGCCAAATAGAAAAAGCAAAACACATGTCATTTGGCCCAAAACTGTTTTTCAAATATCATCTGCGAACTATTTTTTCGGAGCCCAACATATCCCATGACAGTACATGTAACAGTTTTTTGGTCACTTTAATACTTAAGTAGGGTTGTCAAATCCTACTAAAGGTAAACGGTAGAGCCTTTAAATATGGTTTAAAATCCTCAGTATAAAGAGGACTTGGAATCATGGGGTTCGCACGTATTTGTTATACTATTTACCTTTTGTGCTATGCCCATTCTACCTTAACGTAAACAAAACGTTGTGTGAATAGTTTCGTCATTTGTAATTCGCTGTAGTTGTAGTAAATAGCTGTTTACATTGCAGCTGTGTACAGCTGTGTGCATTACAGCTGTGTGCAATTTACGGATTATAATGTTGAACACGTGATGAGCACCGATATTGTTTTCATGATTTCCAGCTCATACAATTTTATTATCTTACTGTAATGTACGGTGTAGCTTATAATTAACAATTTGTAAATTCCTTCCACGTACACAACGCTTATGACGGTATTATAAATGTCGTTTCCGAAAATTGATTATGTAGAAAAGGGTGGGTACTTTATTTGTACAGTAAAACCTCCATTAGTGGACGCCTTTAACAAGCAGAGAATCTCTGATTAGTAAATACGGTTTTCGTCGCATTTCTAACTATCATTATTAAAATTACATTTAAGCTGCTCCCAAAGGTGCTCATTATGAGGGGGTTTTACTGTACTTCCAATATTTGTTTCTCTATGAACTATTGCTGGGTTCTTTGTTTTTACTTCTTAGTTCTAATTTTAAAATCCTGCTTTCTAACTTTTTTCTTGCTATAATCGCAGAAATTCTCCTGAATCCACGGATCTATTCCTAACATCTGTATTTTGAATTGGATTACAGTCTACCCTCGTTATACCGCCATCATTTATTCCAGTGAAATTATGGCAATATAACGACAAAACCTTAATTAAGAACATATTTATTGGTGTTTTTCTTTTTAATAATCCATCACATCACATGCTGTTTTAAGTCGTTATTTAAAGTGCATGCAAAGACACAACGAATGGTGGCGTTTGATGGCGTTATAGCGAGAATGGCGGTATAACGAATGGCGGTAAACGAGAGTAGCCTGTATATTATTTACAAATGCCTTTTTTTTGCTTCTCACACGTTAATTTTTTTTCCTCAGCTCTAACATAAACATGCTTTCGAATGAACAAGGGCTGTATACAAATAACTGCGAAGAGAAATAAAATCAAACCGTAATTAAGGACACCTTTGACCCCTCCCAAAGCTGGTCTCATTTTCATGGCTCCTTTGTATGTATCTTATTCATAGATGTCAATATTTGGTAAAAGGAAAATAAGTAGGAATTAAGAATTAGGAATTGATAATTAGGAAATAACAGTTGGCGGTATAAATTAGGAAATAAGGATAGAAACTGTGAACTAACTCTTTGGAAGTGAAAATCTGATCTCTAGGATCAAAATTAGAAACAAAAATGTTTTGAACTGCAGCAAAAATAAAAATATAGGAAGTAGGGATGAAACAAGAGAAGCCTGGAGACTTTCAACGGCAAATCTGTACCTGTATGTATGTGTGCCAAATTTCAACCACAACCAATAAAATATTAATTTAAAATTACTTGAAAGGACTCAGATTATATTTTTAATTAATGACTAAAATTAACACCCTTTCATTTATCTGAAAAGTTACATGTATCATCACGCATAAATTGAAAAAAAGCTTATTTAAATTGTATTTAATCCCTCTTTTTGCTTTGTACCAAAAATTGATTAGTAGGTTTTTGCTCATTAGGAATTGTATCTCCAGTAACTTTTGCACTTTTATTGTAGATTTCTGAGGTATTAAAAAGTATATAAAAGACCGAAATACAAAGTCAAGCATGACCTTTGACCTTAAAATCGCGAGTTCGTTAAACAAACGTTTTTTCATGCCTCTGGTTATTTTTTTAATATCTTTTAACCCACTTAGCAGTGACGACCCCCGTAGTGTTAATATAACTCATTCTCAAAGTAGCTTAAAAATATAAAAAAAGTCAGGTTGGAATAAACTATATTCGGAAGCAACGGCCATTCTATTCGTTAAACACAGGCAAGAAGTTTTGAAGCGGTTAATTTACTGCTTAACATACTTTTTGCATATTTCCAGTAAATTATGTGTACAACTTGTGTATAAACAAATTTCCTTTTAAAACTTCAATGTGGGTGGCTTGATCTGTTCCTACGGGTAACTGTTTGAATTCATATAATTTTTATATTTTTTTGGAAGGAAATCTCTTTAGTCAGTTCGACGAACTCTGCTTGGAGTCACTTGAAGTCATTAAACTGCACATGGTGGTCAGGTATTGCAACCCCATATAAATGCAGATGTTGCTGGAAAACAGGGCGCTGTTGTTTCTATAAGGGTCATTCACAAAGTACGTTCGTATGGTGGTAGGGGTTCATGGAGGTGGGGGGGGGGGGGGGTAGGAGGGGAATTCTACTGCTTTGTTACACCAAAGACTGTCAATGTATCTATTCATTGAGTATCATGGACTGGTGACGTCAAAAAAAGTCGAAACATTTTACACACGGGCTTTGCGAATGCCCCGTTTAACGCATCTTAACCACTGGTCTTTAAATCCCGATTTCTTTTCATCAAATTTATTGACCTCACATAAAATTCTACGAAGTACCTCTTCCGCTCCCACCCCCACCCCCTCCCGGGCCGGTGGTGAGGGAGAGATTCCATAGACTACCAAAATTATCTCAACTCGGAAGCACGCTATTTTGTTCAATAGCTGTTGTAGTTTTAAAGAAAAACTAAAAGGGGAATTGAATCGATTTTCATTGGTTGATGGCGCTTGTGGCATATCGCCGCGTGAATGACAACTAATCAAAACAAGGGTGTGTCGCCATTGTACTACCATGTGTCTGTATTTCAAATGTTGGCTACTGACACGAAGCGCATCCAAATTCCTGCGATGTGTGAATGCATTTCCAACTCACAGTGTCATTCAAACAAACAAAAAGAAAAAAGGGAGAAAACGAAAAATCTGAAACTGATTTTTATTTTTGTTTTCTCGTTGTATGTTTTATTAGAAACTTAGAATTAATTGTGCTTGAAATGAAGTATTCAATTAAAATTGATTAAAGTAGAAAATGCAGTATCAAAGATGTTTTGGTACATCTTAATGTGATTTTTCCATTTATTACTAGGTCTAATGATTTGTTTGTTATTTGACTGACTTAAAACTTAGATGCTAAAGAATATAGTTTTTTTCGAAAAGGGCTGTTCCAGACATTGTACCGCGGCCTATTTCACAACATTTCTTTTAATGGGGAATATTTTGGCCGAGGATTTGTTTTAAACAACCCCCTCCCCAACCACTACCACCGCCTTAAAGCTACAGAACCTAACAGTCTCATTTTAAACTGACATTTTAGACTGATATTTCAAACAGCAACTTTTTGAAAGTCTCATTCTGGACGACTACGCCAGGGTAACCTATCTTTCACCGCCGATAACCAAGCACTATGCCGGGCATTTGTTTTGGACAAAGTGATCTGTTCATATTCTTTTTTATCGCAGTCCTGAAGAGAAGTTATGGAACAGCCCTTAAATGCAATTGCATTGTATAAAACCCGATAAGTAACAGATTTAAGGCATTACTGAGATTTGCTATGTTTTGTACTACTATTAAACTAACGAAAGTACTGCTCATTAAGTATGTGTAATTGTGATATGTTTATGAGTCTGCTTTTCATAAGCGCTAATGTTGCCTAAATACGTTTTTATATATTTCCTTTTACTATGCAGCTTTCATTATCTGTATGTTATATAATTATTACTAAAATATTCAGTTGGAAATAAACGCTGTTTATCTGCATATTTTATTTAGTTTTTTTCCTCAAATTTTCAACAGAAGCTATTGCTTTAGTTCTGTCCATATATGGATAGTACACACATTTAATATGGAAGCAGGTTAACCAAGAAAAACAAGGCCCCGGTGTACCGATTTCAGATTACCCCCCTTAAATGCCGCCCCCCCCCCCCGGAATCTGAAATCGATTTCAGATTCCTCCCCGGGAATCTGAAATCGATTTCAAGTTATTCCCCCCCCCCCCCCGGGAATATGAAATCGATTTCAGATCCCCCCCCCCTCCGATTTCAAATCCCCCACCCCAGGCATACGTAGAATTTTTTAACTTTTACATCTGTCAATGTATGTACTATAGCGGTGTATGCTCTGATGGCTGCTTCCATGTGCCTTTTGTGGGACTGGCTTAAGCTTTGGTCTTTAATGACACTACTGCTCCGACTCCGTCTTCCTGTACCCTCTTGTACACATCAAGCATTGTTATATTGTTTAACCTGTATCTGGTGGATTATCCTCCTGTAGACGAGGAGTCCAGGCCTGTCTGACTGAGATGAGTATAAATAAGGAACACTCTTTCCAAAGTAAAAAAACATGCGGTCAGAGAACAGTGACTTGAAAATACTAATTCTAGACAAGAGTGATATGAATAACTAGACCGAAATTCGCACAGCGAATTAGCCCCACTTGGAATGATAACTTTAAACGGAAGGTAGATGATATTGCAGTTTGTTAACAATTTTCACATGTCTGAATGTAGAATATCCTCCTAAATGCTACTAACTATACCGGTAAGGTCAAGGACAAAAATTTGCTCTATCTCTTACCGTTTTCGAGATAAAGGCCAACTTCCGGTTTGGGGCTCGAAAGTGACAAGGAGGTCAAGGACACCGGAAGTTATACCTTACGTATCGTCGTATAGGGGGTAGAGGTCGAAAATGTGGTCAGAATTGCTCTATCTCTTTCCGTTTTCGAGATAAAGGCCAGCTTCCGGTTTGGGGCTCGAAAATGACCTGGAGGTCAAGGACACTGAAAGTTATGCCTTAAGTATCGTCGTATAGGGTGTGGAGGTCGAAAATGAGGTCAGAATTGCTCTATCTCTTACCGTTTTCGAGATAAATCATTGTTTTTCTTAAAAAGCGTTTTTCGCGATTTCAAGGTCAAGGTCAAGGTCAAAAACTTTTACCGGCTACTTCAGATCACATCGCCCTTTATATATGTGCCAAGTTTGGCTTTTCTAGCTTCAATGGCCTTGCTGTAGATGTCTGGAAACCGATTGACCTTTTTCACGATTTGACCTTGACCAGTAAGGTCAAGGTCAAAAATTTTTATCAGGTGCACCACTTCAGATGACCCTCCATACATGTGCCAAGTTTGGTTGGTCTAGCTTCAGCGGTCTCGGAGGAGATGTCTGGAAACCGATTCGGCGGAAGAAGAAAAAAATTTTTAAAAAAGCGAGAAAAAAAAGGAAAAATAGGTGAAGAATTCGAGGCAATCCATCCCCATTTGGCATTTTCAATGCCAAGTGGGAATGATAACAGCTAGATATGGAAAACTGAAAGACGGAAAATAAAAAAGAAAATGTAGATCTTATTTTTTATCTTTTTTTTGTAGTATATAGAACCTATCATTGCGTAAATGTAGACATTTTCATAGTTCGGCACAAAAAAATTCATAAAAAAACTTTATTTTTTCTTTTATTTCTGTCTGTTTTTAATTTTGAGAGGAGGGAATTTGAAATCGGAGGGGGGAATCTGAAATCGATCTCAAGTTACCCCCCCCCCCCCCCGGAACTTGAAATCGATTTCAGATTCCCGGGGATGGGGGGTGGGGTGGAGAATCTGAAACTGGGGGTAATCTGAAATTGTTACACCGGTAAACATTGTTTTCCTTTATCATGGTTCCTTCTGAAAGGCGTGTGCAGTGTACAAGAAAACAAAATTGTTCTTAAAGGTATTTGACCAAGTTATATTTATTTATTAGCCACAAGACGTTATTCCTATATCATTGTTGCAACACCACGCTACAAATTAACTGTTTAAGCGAGTACACAAAAAATCTATAATGGCACTATAAATGGAAGCAATGGAGTTTCTTTTGACACTACATTCTACAAATTGAGAATCTGTTTATTTGGCAGTACAGTCCCCAATGCTTAAGATAAACACACACACGTCACGTAACAGTGGCAAGAGAATCTGTCTGTCTGTCAATTAGTACGATAATGGCGATGATGGAGGAATCTCCGCTGTTCTTTGACACCCTGATTACTTCATTTTAGCAACTTCTTTCTTTAAATAAGCTACCGAAAAACGTATGGTTACATTTGTTTAGTTATAAGAAACTAAAACAACAGAAAGGCAATGTAAAGCGACTAGTTTGCACATGTACTTACAATTAAAAATAAAACGCAATGGCAGATCTGTGATGTTATATTGAAAGAAATATTCAACATAACTTTCTGAAAATTTCTCACAATAACAAAACAATACAAATACGAAAAGTATTAGTCCCATACAAACTTTACAACGACGGTCACTTAACAACATTTTGAAGTAATTTTGCACTTTCCAGTTTTCAATATCTCATGTACCCTCCTCTGGCCTGTATAAGTGCATTGACACGTGGTGCCACCCCATTAGCTCGTATCTGATTTGCACAAATATCAGCCACGTGAGGGCAGCGGTTGTTGTGAATGAAAATCGCTGTATGGTAGTTTGTGCAGTACAGTTTCGCCTTCTGAGACGGTTGTGGCATAACGCCTTTCCATCGATTACTAACAGAGGTGACTTTCAACCAAATCTAAAAGTTCCCACACTATCGCACTCCCACCACCAAATCTATCTACCTCACTAACGCAAGTTTGTGTGAATAGCTCTCCCCGCCGTCTGTATACTCGTTGTCGGGTTGCATTTCGAAACAACAGCAACCCCGACTTGCCGGTATAAGGAAACTTTTTGACCCCCATAATAATTATATCCCCGGTAAGAATATTATAGAAATAATTATACCCTATGGTACAAGTATTTTATAATATTTATACCCCCTACAATGTTTATACCCCCCCTGGTTTTTTTTTTCAATATTTATTCAAAAAATAACTAAATACACTAATAATATTATCCAACGAGTCTATTAGAAAACAACACATCTTACAAAAGAAACGCTTCATAATTTCACCCAAAATAACAAGAAATCAAATATGTATCAAACTGCATATTTAAAGTTACAGTTTTAGGTGTTGAGCAGTGGTAGTGGTCACTTTTGTTGGCAAGATAAATGCACTCATCAGCTTACTGTTTTCACTTTCGGGCTTAAAGATAAGCCGCTTATGTCCCGTTACCATATATGCTGGACATGTAAATGACGTTTTTTCATTTCTTTTTTTTTTTTTTTTTTTTTTGCGGAGTAAAAAGGGCTACTTGCTTAACTTTTATCATGTCTTCTGTTTTACTTTTGAGTAATTTCAGATATCCTTCTGATATAATAATATATA
Organism: Protula sp. h YS-2021; assembly: GCA_949752745.1. NCBI lineage: Eukaryota > Metazoa > Annelida > Polychaeta > Sabellida > Serpulidae > Protula > Protula sp. h YS-2021. Next base: position 77,851,411 of record OX457026.1, read on the forward strand.
TTGCAAATACGTATCGACTAATTATCTTATTTTGGGTATTCATGACACCCATGACACCCAAAACTTCTCGATTCATCGCTTTGTCCAGAGCAACTGTGAGCGTTAGCTACAATTTTTGCTGTGCTTCATGATCAATGCAATTTTATATACCTGCATTGTGACATCTGATACTCAACCGGTGTAACAGTATATCTTGCCCCCTGTATAGTTTCCCCCCCCCCCCGGGGGAAGCTAGACTAGGCTATCTTGCCCCCTCTGGGATATTTTGCCCCCTGTTCAGCTTCCCCCCCACCTGGGATATTTTGCCCCCCCCCCTAAAATAAAAGTTTTTTTAGTTGAATTTTACATAAAGGGTAATCCGTCTGTATACTCGCTCTCTATTCACAGTTATCTGGGGATTTAGAGTTGCCTGCAGTAAAGGCACATCTCTTTTTATAATCCATTTTGATTGATCAATTGTATTCGACAATAATGCATAAGAGTACAAGCAATCTCAGGGAAATGGATTTTGCGGTAAAAGTTTACTCCGAATTGAGAAGTTTAAAAGGGTATGCAAAAGGGTATGAGCATTTCATTTTTTTATTTTAATCGTAAATTAATAACTTGATCAGTAGAGGAAATATCGAAAAGAAGTAGTGAATGAAAATAAATAAAAATAAATGAAAATAAATCGGCATTGACCTGGTTGGACCAAAAGCGCAGTGAACTGCAGTGAATTGTGTAAATGACTGTTGAATTACGCAAAAACTTGATAATTTTCAAGCAGAGAAGAAATTGTACTGTATAGAGATCATTTACCATTAAAATTTCTGTTGCAGTTAAGTATTTGCTTCATATATTCGGTTTTTTATGGAGGGGGCAAAATATCCCAGAGGGGGGGGGGGAAGATAGCCTAGTCTAGCTTCCCCCCCCCGGGGGGGGGGAAGCTGTACAGAGGGGCAAGATAGCCTGTTACACCGGATTAAGCGGATGTTAGCAGGCGTTATCGAACTCTGGTAAAATTCTGAAGCATTGTCTCCTTTTTTTTTGAAGTTTCGTTTTGTGATGAATGAACTCAGGAGCAGCAGTTCTTTGTATCGATGAAACCTCGAAATGCCATTGATTTCTCCGAGTGAAAACCTAATTTAAGCTTAACATTTTACCGAGAAAAATTTTAGGGGAGGTGTATGTTTCTTTCGAAATATTTATACCCCCTGGGGGTATAAATATTATATGACACTTATACCCTCCGGTAAAAGTATTCTATAATAATCATATCGGGGGATATAGGCGTTGGGGGGGGGGGGTATAAATATTTCATTACACCGGTAAACACTACGCGACAAAAAGAGGCTAATGGACATTGGTTTCCCAAATGGTTTCCTTGCACTTAATACTGAGAAAAACGAATTTTTACCAAAAAGGGCGAATAATGAGTCACACCATTCCGTATTGTAATAAGTACTAATATAAACGTAAGAGAAAATGTTATCATGATGTGTGATCAGTCGAGATCACCTGTTTTTTCATGCGTTACAGTCATCTATTTCGCTATGATTTACAACCACCTCTCTTTTCATGAGCTACAATCACCTGTTTTCCACAGGTTACAAGCAGCATTTTTCGTCATGAGTTACAACCACTTGTCTCTTCATGAGTTACAACAGTCTGTACTTTTTGTGGGTTGCAACTACCTTTCTCTTCAAGAGCACCAACGAACTGTTTCACGATGAGTTACAACCACTTGTCTTTTCATGAATTGTAGCTACCTATTTCATGATGAGTTACGACAACCCATCTCTTCATGAGTTTACAACCAACTGTTGCGTAGTGAGTTACAAGCACCTGTCTTTTCGACAAGCACGGCGACATGTTTTCACGAGGCAAACGACGATATTGTCACAATATTTCGGAGCCGGGTGTGTTTTGATAATACGCAACTATTGCTGTACCGCGTACGGTAAATTGCATGTTTCCGAGCTTTTCTCCGAAACAGTTACATTTTTCAGTATTTTATTTATTTTCAAATGTAACACATTTAGAGTTGCAACAACCCTAGCCCGCTAAAGCTCGTTACAATTCCTACCGCAACAACGTTTTTAGATTATATTTTTTGTTGACTTATAATGCAAAATCCAATTGATGTGCTGCTTTCTACCTCAAATTGCCTTATTTTTAATAATGGTGGAAAAATTCAATAAAGGAACACATCAAAAATTAAAAACTTCAAAGCTCCGGGTTACTTTACTGTTGAAATTCTTGGTCACTAAATTATTCATAATGCTTCTCTATATAAATAAGTGAAGCCTTACTTTTGTTAAAACTATTAAGGTGAGAAATTATATGCTATGGACGGGGACAGAAGTAGAATTCTATTCTTTCAACCCCTTAGAGAATAATGACAAGATACGCTTTGGCTATTAATTTATAGATGAGTAAACTTGAGCTTCCCCTGTGGCATGTACTGACGTCCCCACATCGTCCAGCAGGGATCTAAAAATAGTCACAGACTAAAGCTTGATCCTCACAATTCAACCACCCTCATGCCTCAATTGTTGACCCAAAGCTGGCCGCTGTTTTTTTCCCTACAGACGTCTGGTATGAACACACCAAGTGCAAAGAAATAATAACTCCATAAAGACCAAACAGGAACGTATTGAATAATTCAAGGTAGGACAGTTGTTGCAGGAGGAACAATAACGAACTTTTAACCACAAACTGAGTAGCAGTATACATTTACTAGGCAAATTTAATAAAAAAAAAAAAGGCCAAAACGGTTATGTTATGTGAGGAACAACTCAATGTTTGTAAGTATTCGAAAATATATACCAGAAAATTGTTATCCATACAATAATCGGACTGTCTGACAATGTGCCATGTTTCTGTACACTGGCAATCTATAAAATGCCACCTAATTGAAAAGTAAAAATCCATTAAATATATTTCCAAAAAATTTACCGTATCCATACCGTACATGTTTCTGTGCTGCAATGTCATTTTTTATTAAAATATCTGTACATTCGTAAAAAACATTTGACTCCTTTTTGCGTAGACTTTATGACACAGGTTCTGTGGACAGATCAAACTCTCAATGGAATAGAACCTGCCCCATGGCAAAAACCTGCAGGCTAGATCTGAACCCCCTGATGCAATTTAATCCTTCCTGTATGCCCAAGCAGCCCCAAAACACGAAAATATAACCTTTAAATGAGGAGTGGATCATAGTTTATTAGGTCCATTGGTAGGACGTAGATTCTTTCAATGTGCTCACAGTATCTATTCTCTGCAATGCAGTTTTGCGTCCTGAATATGCAGTGTGTGCGGTATGATTCTCCAGCATAAATCACCACGGTATTTTTCCTATTGCCAGTTTTTAACGTAATCAAAATATGAATGGCGAATTTTGATGGCTTGTTCCACCGTATTTTAGGAACCAGTCAATTTTGAATCTTAAAATGTGAAAACCTTGTATGTTTATTTTTAAACTTAACCACCTCTACATTTGCAGCTCATTTCCGACTAGGAATGTTACACTTTACAGGGTATTTGAAATTCTGGAAAAGGCAACTGTGTCAGATCAGTTGAATCAGTTTTGTCTATTTGAAGTCAAGTGGACAAAATCTGTGTGACTGAGATTTAGTTATATCAGTATGCTTGTATGATGCAAGCGTTTATTTCATAACATAAAATAAGGAAAACTTAGGAAACTTTAATAAGGAAACTTGAAACCATGATATGTAAAGTTCGATCTAATTCATTCTGCAAAACCTTTTTTAAAGTTAACTTATAGCACAAAATCAATTTGATCTGCTGATTTCTGCAATAAATCGCCTAATTCATCAGTTATGATGGTAACAAATTACAACAAAGGAATGAAGCAAAAATTTTAAATGTTTTTTAAAACCAACTTTTTCTTTGTGCACTTCTGATAAGTTTAGTCAAAATACTCCCCTTTATAAACACATCAGGCCTTAGTTTGATTGGAGTATTTCTGATGTGAAATTAGATGCTTTGGTCTCGCACACAAGTAGAATTCTGCCCTTTCAACCTTTTCACGGACAATGGGGTAAAATGCTGAGATCATAAGTTCAAAGATATGAAGATGAACAGCATTGTTCAACATGGCTATGATGACAGTTAGAGACTGAACCTTCATCGTCGCTATTTGTCCCCTTATCCCGCTTTCGACCAAAATCTGGTAGTTTTTTATGCCACAGACACCTGGAGCGGCCACAGATTTAAGCATTTATAGAAATGTGAAAGAAACAATTATTCCAACAATATGGTATTAATCCTAAATTAAAAGGACAATTTTTACTGTGACACGGTAATACAATGCTATACTACAACACTTTCTAACCCATAAAGGGAAGGTAAAAAGGCCTCGTACTCTAAGACGGCTCTTTCAACAATACATGGTGGCAATAAAATGGTCCTTACTTGAGTCGCTGTCTTCTAACTATAAGTAAGAAACAGTTCTTTACAGCTTTACTATTTTTTCAATTCCTTCACTCTATTGGCGGAATGCTGATTAAATTATGTGTTTAGCCAGGCCACATTGACATTCACCAATGTATCTGAGTATCTGAGTAATAGAGCAGCTGAGCAACAGGAATGAAGCTTCATTTTGATGCCAGAAACCTATTGTTCTTTCATTGCATATCCAAATGAAATCCATGCTTGTTGACTGCAATTATATATATATATATATATAGTTCGCGTAATGACTGATTATGTTTAGTAACTGTAATTATATATATATATATATATATATATATATATATATATATATATATATATATATATATATATATATATATATATATATATAATTACAGTTACTAAACATAATCAAACATTACGCGAACTATTCAGGCATTACTCGAAATGCCTGTAACTGTCAGTGATTTCACGACATACTTAAAATGATCAGCTATTGCCCGCAATGACTGAAGTTCGAGGCCCCAAATTACACAAGATATCAAACAAAAATTCTTTCAATAAGCGTGGTTTTTATAAATGATATCAGAATCATTTTTGATGGACAGATGCATACTGTACCCATTTTAACGACGGTTATAAATTCTGACATTTAAAAATGTGTAGTGGATAGACTTCTACATGCCACTCTGTTCTGAGATTATGAACACAGCGACACAGTAATTTACTGACTTGCTAAAATGACTGCACATATATATTTCTGACTGATTGCAAGTAATAATTACTGTTCTTTAGACTATACTGTACTGATTCTTGCAATGGTTGTAAACTTTTTGGCATTGTTAAAATATTAATATAAACATTCATATAAAGTTTCAGAATTTATATTTAAAATTATAAGGTGTTCATCATTGCCAATATTCAAAATACAAGATATAGGATTTTTTGTTACTAAAGCACCTCCCAACCAACCCCCGTCAATTTTGCAGTTAGGACTAAAGTCCAGCAATTTCTCCCGTCTAAACTGATTCTTCTATTATATTTAATTTGAAAATATATCTACATGACAAATGATTTTTATAAGCTCTTGTTATTCTCGCAAGTAAAGCTATGACTCTTTAAAATATGTTTATGCTATAGAAACACAATGCTTATGCGACTGGTTGAGTAGACGGAGATTAAGCACATAGATTTGCACACCCCTTTCAAAGCGGATTACCGTCAGTGTAGTAATGCATCATTTTAGACAACCATGAAATTGATGTTTCAATCTGAGATACGGAGTTGAAAAAGCTTTGGGTTAGTCCGACCCTAAAAAAATGAAAAAGGTTAGCGGAGGGGAGGAGGGCGTTTGATCCGATCCCCAAGATATGGTGCTATTGTCATCAGTAAAGGAAAAATAAACTTGAAACCATATCGACATTGTTTGTAAATTGGAATAAGACCTTGTATATCGGTAATAGCTTAGTATATATTGTAGAACTGTTGCGTACATTGTAAATATATTTTCAAATTTTGACAGAGATATTAATTAAACACGTTTGTTTTATTCAAATTTACGGGACAGCTTTGCTGCAATTGAATAATGAAACTTTTCACCTTGTGGTTACTTTGCTCCTTAAAAAGCAAACCCTTTCCTTAATAGACAAGCTCCATATCCTTGACGCGTTTGATAAAATTGCTTAAAAGCCACTTGCTGTTATTTTATTATGAACAGATTATAAATTACAATTTCAATTAAATTTAATTTGGCTGAAATCTTCAACGTGTAGCTTGGGATAGTCTATCAACCATCCTGAATATGTTTCATTTTAAACTTTGCGCTTTTAGTGTAACCTTATATTATTAATTTCTAACAAGCAAAGTAGTGGTAAAATTTTTTGGTTTTGCTAAACTTCAAAAATCATAAGTAAGAGTAGACTTTTTACAATTTTTAAAACTGAAATCAGAGTAGAAAAAGGAGCAGTACATGATACATGATGAAGCGTAAAATTACTATCAATTCATCTGTGGAATCAGAACCTGCACAATATCGAAGCATTAATATAAGTACCGAAACGATTGAAATTAGTATCTTACTTGTCGTCGGTCAGAAAATAATACGATGAAATTTATCAAAGTAGTTTTTGTTATTTTGCAGCACCGAAATCTCCTTTATGATGTTTCATTGCTAAAGTAAGTCTTATTTTAATAGCATCACTTACTTCAGATTGCTCATACAGTAGGGACAAATTAAATATGTTAGTGTCTCAATGCTGTATGTCAGGGATAAAAGTCATTGTCCTCAGAGAGAAATACACAGACATACAAAGAACTACACACATCTCAAGTATTTACTGAAAGTACAGCGGAACCTTGACATCGGACCACCTCCCTGTTGGGACATTCTCTGAAATGGGGCACATTATTTTCGGTCCTAAATGCGCTCCATAGACTTCAATGGTTAAGCAAACTCCCATTTGGGACCACCTCGAACGGACCACTTCGGGCCACTTTTTTCGGTCCCGAGAAATCAAAATGCCCGAGATCGGACCACTGTGGCACACAGGGGAAATCACTGTATCTGTGCGGCACATTATTCACAACACTTAGTATGTTGCAGTCTTGGATATTGTTGCTGGGGATTATGGTAACAAGTTTGTAACCAGAAAGGGGCTTCATTTTGTTACCTGTTGTCTAAACAATAGCACCTGACAATATACAAACTCATTGCCATTCCTCTGAGTACTTCTTAAGCCACTATTGCTGCCCCCCTTATTCTTTGAAACATGGTGTTTAAAACTTTTTCGGAGTTCGAACAGTCAAGCTAATTTTTGAAGCTATATACAATGGACCCGTTTGCTAAACATAGTCGCGAAAGTATGCAAAATCGTGTATGTCAGTAACAGACAGATTGTTGGTCAGTTGAGATCAGTAATAGATATTATTGTAAGCGAATATTACTTTCATTGTGTTTGGACATGAAAGTTGAATCTATGACCAACCCACATTTTACCCCAGAATGACCAAACCTCCCAAATGGGACCACCTCTGAGAAAGGGCACATTTTTTCCGGTCCCAAGGGTGGTCCGATTTCACAGGTTCCGCTGTATATGGTATTGCGAGTATGGTAGGTAAGTCAGCCTCGAAACAGCTAGCCATAAAAATGAACCCAGCAAAATATATACATTTAATTTTCTGCAAACATCAGTGGCGAAAAATACTTAACAAAAGTACAACATAGTGGATTTTATACATAGAAATCCTATAAAGATGTATTTACAATGCAAAGGATATTTGGTTTACCAGCTATCTCCCCTTTATCCTTTGCTATTATTAATATTTTCTTTACTGTTGTCCTTATCTTCAAAAAGCTTGATAATTTATTTCAAAATTTTAAGTTCATTGTTCTTTGTTTGTTACTCTGATATCTATTTAACGATGCTTCAAAGACGTCAATTAGGCATTGATCTATGGTCGTGACCAATTACAACCAAACTACAACTAGCTTTAATGTTATGGTATAGTCGGATCGACATCACATCGACGTTAGAACGACGCTTTAATGTTTACTGAGATATACCTTTTCAAAACGTGTATCAGGTCGAGTGTGAGTGCAACTGACACTGCAACATTTGAGTGTTCTAAATTTTTAAGTCTCCATTATCGTAACTTTTGTGGTCCCAAGTGTAATTTTCGCTACGCGGTTACGAAACCGGTCTAGTTTCTTCAATAATAATTTGAATGATAAAATCGTGTAGCCCATCCCCCCCCCCCAAAAAAAAAATGTTTTAAAAATAAGTCGTCTAACGAAAAGCTGGATCGACATTTTCAAACCATCATTTTGCTTTAATAAACAATAAAATAATTATATTGTTTATATTAAACTTAATGCATCTTATCTGACCCGTGACTGCGTACTTGATGTTCTCAATAACAATTTCCCATTGTTCATCTGGTATCACCGAATACTGAGGTATTGAAAACTACAAGATATCAGTATATTGAAGGCAAAATAAGATTGTTAGAGGTCCTTCAATGTGTCAAACCAAGAGTACATAACTGGTGTCTACTGTCACATGTACTTATGTATTTATTTATCAACAGGTTCACAAACTTGGGTCAAAGAGGATTATCTGTGAACTTTGTATTATTTGTGCAATCTTCTCAGTGTAGTTCTTTTTAAAATGAACGAAAAGGACAAATGACTGCGCATTGAATTTTTCCCTCATTCAGATGGATTTATCCAGTTTAAAGGTGTCCAAGAAAAAAGACATGGATGGTTTTCAATCACAGAGTTTATTAACACGTAATCAAGCTCTTGAATTCCTCGTTGATAAACTGGGAATACAGGGACCCGATAAGGAACTCCGCGACCAAGGCAACAAGAGATCGTTCTTAAACAAAATTACTAAATCATGGATGGAAGTGATTCCGTTTCATTCCGTGAAGCAGGTTTCGATGGAGCGTCCAAGGACATCGCCAACAGAAAAGGAAGCTGTGGATGATATCGTATCTGGGATGGGTGGGTTGTGCGGTACTCATGGAGTGGCTATGTACCATGTATTATTGGCATTGGGATACACTTGTTCCCTTGTCATTAGCACTGTGGGTGATGATTTGAAGGACCATGTTGCTGTCCTTGTTTATAACTTAGAATCAGAAGGAGACATCTTTTTGGTAGACACGGGAACGGGATATCCCACTTTTAAGGCAATTCAGCTCAAGTCAAAGGATGGTTATGTACAGGATACCGGACCAATCCACGAATCTTTCTGTACGTACAGATACGTGAAGGACGGCGACACGTATGTGAGGTACCACAGGACTCAACGTGGTGTCGACCAAATTGAGAGGCCTTACTTCCGTTTCGGTGATCAAATCTGGGGTCTGATTCTGAGAATGTGGCTTACACCAAAGTCCTTTGCATATATCAAAGACCAACTCCATGAGAACGTTTACAGTGACATGAACCATCAGTTCAACCGAGAACTCATTTCGTGTAAATATCCGAACGGTCGCTTCATGGGATTAAGGAATGCAATATGTCGCAATGAAGTGACTTCCGGGGCGTTAACAGTTAGTGAATTGCCCAGCGATGAAGCTGTGAGACGCTATCTCCAGCAGCAATTTCCGGAATTCACCCTTGCAGTTATAGACAAGTCATATGAGCACTGGAAACATTTAAAGGCTGAAGATGAAAAGAAGTAGCAAGCGTCGGTCAGAATGCGGAGGAACCAATTAAATGCATTTGGCTACTCAACTGCTTCTCCGCGATTGGCGTAAACCAGCGCAAACATTCACTAAAAACAAAACAATTTACTTTTTTATTTTGCGTTATTTTTAATTCGTTTGGCTTCGTTTTAAATACAATGTGTAATCACACTCAAAAATATGTGTATATTTGTTGCAATATCTTCATACAAATCACAAAGGCATTGTTGTTCAATCATTCACTTAGCGCCAGCCATAAACTAAATGCCAGTGTGGGCGGGGGAGGGGCGAGCGGGGGGGGGGCTGGTGGTGATCCAAGGCTTTGTGCACTCTTAATGTTATAGTGAATGGGTGAAGGCATAATATTTGCACGCAGGGGGAAGAGGTAGTTTGTTGGGGGTGGGGGTCAAAGAAGTGGCGCTTCGCAGTTTGTATGTGTTGGCTGTTCATAAAGTGTATGGAACAACTCTGTATTGTAGCTGTTCTGTATGAGGACATGATTGCACTATTAATTTGGGATATCACAGTTGAGAACGTCAGCCGAGGAGAACCCAAAATTATATGTTTTAAAAAATTGCATTAGCCACTCGCACAAAGATAACTTTGCTAGCATCGTTAAAAGCATGACCAGACATTGCTCACGACATAAGACCAAAGATGGGTAGACTTTTTTTCATAAGTAACAGGCACATGGTATATTTTACCATTTAGGTGTCATCTTTCGACACACCCAATGTCATCACTGACTGCGTATGTGTGAAAGGGGTGAGTAACAAAGAGAATCTCTAATTAACCCTTAAAAGCAAAACAATTCGAAAAATATGTTTAGGGTGTTCTGTTCTCCACTGCATTCTTGTTTTTTATCATATGCACGGAGTAACTTAACAGATTCACGGTTTTTTCTCACAACAATATTAAGTATATAAATAAATTATTCTTAAGCAATTATGTAGTAAATAATTATATAGTAAACAATTGTGTAGTAAACAATTGTGAAGTAAATAATAAATTAAAGAATGAACTCGAGTCAAGGAACAAAAAAAATGTATAGAATTTGGTCACACTACGTAAAGGATGGATCGGCACTGTCAAACTGGCGTCCTTGGAGGCATCAATACTTATACGGTATCGCCTTTCTTGTACATATTTGTAATGATATTTCCGGAATGCTCGGACTGTGAAAATGTCACCAAGGGGTGGAACAGTATAATGGCACAAAAGGTTATGTCCTATATGAAGAGTAAAGCCGACAGAAGAAATAAGGACGTTTGCTCTTTCGTCAAGGACAACGCGTGAGTGCACATAATCTGTGCTTTAGAACTCGTGATTTTTTTCTACCTTATTGTCAAAACGGACAGCAGTATTTTGCTAATATTTTTACTCTACTTAACGACTTTCTTCAGACCTTAGTCAAAAAGATATACTCGTGATTTTGTAATGGCGAAACCCAGCAAACATTGCGACGTTGCATTAACGTTGGATAGACGACGCACCCGATGTCGGATCAACATCGAGTTTTGATTTTGGTGTGACCAGTCGATGTTACCTACCATGATACGAACAACTTGCGTTTTTGTTGCGATCAACACCAACGTCTAAACAACCTTGTTTACTCAACATCAATTCAACGCTGTGTCAAAGACATTAATAAGACCTTGATCTGAGGTCACGACCAGTCTCAAGGAAAGTTTTAACTTGGCAAACACGATTCAGAAGTATAGATTACTTCTCGAATAATATGCTTTGACAAGTGTTATTAAGTGCACTGGTGTAATTAAACATGTTCCTGATCCCTTGTACATATATCAATTGTTTTGTTCACATTTGAATTGGAAAGTTTAGCAATAAATATCCCTCATAAATTTGGATACATGTGACTGATTCGAATTAAGTCGCGTTTGAAATAAGAACATAATAGAATGCTATTCATACTTCTTTACAAACACATGGTGAATATTTACTCGTTTTTATTGAAAATAAATTTTACTTCTTGCAAAACACTTTTTGCCGAAAGATTTCTTTTCATGTCAGAATCTTCTCAGACGTAAAATTTGAAAAGTTAACTTCTTGCAAAAGATCTGTGGTTTGGTCGGGGTGACATCGCAACCTCAAATTGATGTTGACGGACGTTGAGATGTTTTACTGGGAAGCGTTGTTCGGAGATGATGCAACATGTTTTCAGTGGCCATATTCACCAACGTTAACTCTACTGCAACGGAAGTAAATTTATAAGTATATTATGCTTAACAAACAAAACAATTCAAAATATTAGCGTCATAAAGCTAGACCGATTGATTTTCGCCTCTACGAGTACAGTTAACTGTAGAGTTAATTTTTGTGAATACCAGGACAGGCCGTCAACTGTGTAATGCTAACAAGTATATAATTCCGTAACGATATTATTTTAGAGGCCCAATACGTGGTCATACATATTTATAAGCAGATGTCTATGGCTTTGTCCATATTGTTGCATCCTAGGCGCTTAGTCCCTGTCCTGTCATGCCCTGGGCATTAACACGATGGTATCTACCGCGTTATTTCGGATCCGTACATTCACTCTTGGTTATTTCGTGCCGGACAGTTACGCCCTAGTTATTCATCTCTCAGCGATCCTCCCGCGCATTCTCGTTCAATCGCGGCCTGGTTACTCCTCCCTCGATGCTGTCATGGCTATTTCTTGTCCGGGATGTCAACCCCTGGTCATTTTGCTCCCGGGTTGTCAGGCTTTATCAAAACGCTTCTGTTGATAGTGTCTTTTTTTTCGCTTTTGCTGCGTAACCCCACACGAGTTAAGTTTTTCTAATTTAAGGATTGCTTTATCTGGTTTTGTCGCTGTAAGGAATCTGCAGGACTGTGCGCTCTCAAAATCCGTAAAGTGCCCTGCTGGATATGTTATCAAACTCACAAAAAACTCAGTACGGCAAATCATGCAGTGATATCACCAGCACTCTTGTAAAAGGAGACGGCAGTAGCTTTACTATATTTTTTATCCCTGCCGACTACCGTTTCTGGTCTATGCTCTATGAAATGCCATTTAACATTTATCAGGCAATTATTGATATCGAGAATAAATTTCTGATCTTAAAAATTGCTTTCTTGATGTCAAGAATAATTTTTATCTCAAAACTTCTTTTCTTTTGCATCAAAAATTAATTTTTGCTGTCTGTAATTATATTTTTGATATCTCTAAATATATTCTTGACGTCAAAAAATAATTCTTTATATCAATGAATATTTAGATATTCAAAAAATATTTATCAATAGCAAAAATGATTCACTGATATCTAAAATTGCCTTTTAGAGATCAAAATTTCAATTCTTGATAACAAAAATAAAATATTTGATAGTAAAATGTTAATTTTGAGCTCAGTAAATTATTTTTTATTGATATCAAGAATTTAGTTTTACATGATTTTTTCTTTCAGAATGAGTCTTTTTTAATTTATTATTTTAAATCTCCAAATGAATTTTTTATCGCAAAAATTAATTTTTGACATCAACATATTTTTATATCTAACATTGAGAAGCAAACATCTGTAAATGAAGGAATGACCGGCCCCTATATATAGAATCTTTCTTTTGATTTTTACTGCACAAAAAATAAGCAATTCGTGAGCTCAAAAACTGTGTTGCTTTAACGGTTATCAGTAATTCAGTTTTCATCAAATTTATTTGACGATTCGTTAAATTCTGTTTGAACTTTCGTCTCTCTTAAGATTGTTTAAGTTTTCAAAATTGATTTGTTGATCTCGAAAATAAATTTTTGCCACATTTAATTCAATTTTGATACCAAATATAAATCGATGAGATCTCCATTGATTTACTGATATCTTTAATTGTATTTAGATATAAAAAATTAACATTAAATGTTAAAATGGCGTTCCATAATACTCAGCAGGTGTGGAGAATCTGGTTCTGTTCGAGGAGCGGAGGACTGGTAATCACGAGGTCGTATGTCCAGACCCTTTCTAGCCAAGAAAGAGCCTTTCTTTCTCTACTTCCTTCCCTTCCTTTCTCAAATAGATCTTCAGTGGAGTATGTGAAAAGAAGAGCTGAAGACGCATGTGCTAAATTTTATTACCAATTTGTTTTCAAAACTACTAACTTTGGCTTTTACCTTCAAGGCAGCAATTTTTTTACTAAACTTATTTTTTTGACACCGGTAAGTACTTAATTAAGCCCGGTATCGTCACATCTAACCTTGCCGTGTATTAAGCTCCTTATTCGGGAATAGCACATACGACTGTAAAATGTATTTGCAGGAGGAAATATCATATTCACAGAAGACTGGATAAGGCTTGAGTAAGACTTAGTGACCCTCCCCCCTTCCTCAGCATGTACGTGACTTGCTTCCTTTAAGTGCAATATTTAGCAAATCAAACGAAACGGTACTTTATTGATAGGATAAATGGAGCAAGATTAGGATAAAGCTCCGGAAAAATTCTAACATCATTACAAACAAATTACGATGTTGCTATAAACAGAGTAATTTTAAAAACAGTGATAGAGCTAAGAAAGAATGTATAAGATGGATTGTTTCCGGAAATTGCTACGACCTCCGGGAAATTATGAAAATAAGATCGTGCCCCCCACCTTAAGCAGTTTGAGTAGCCACAAGTTGCTATTATCCTCCAAGACGAAAGGTGTCATAGGTATTTTGAATCAAATAACGATAATTTGAACTGGACTGTGAGAACCCGTAGGAATCCGTTTCTACGTTTCGGACATCCGACTAATTCGAGCTGCAGTTGCAGCAGTTAAGATAATATATTCAGGTCAAGCATGCGCCATTTGAACGCCATGCTAGCTCTCCAATATGGAAAACTCGGGGTTTATGTGTGTACTTACTCTGACGCCGTGCCGAAACGTCGAATTTCAGATGTTCGTTAGGGCACGGATAGACCAAGCTCCGACAACCTTGGACTTGACATCGTAATGTCGGTGTATCAGTCAAACTCATAAATATATAATCAGTTTTGCAACTGCTTGTTTAAAACTAGTTGTTACGAAACATATACGAGGACGAGTACTATGACCAAAACCCAGAGGGGGGGGGAGGAGGGGGCACTCAAGTTTAAACTGTAGGGCATGACTTCTTAAAAACGACCTCTCAACGCGGAATGCCAAGTTTAAAAGTAACTCCTTTTTTAATCAAACGCGCACATCTTTGCAAATATTACCCGAAATGAGGAGTATCAAAATTAAATAAAAAAGTCACGCCTTTTCACCAAATTACATGTTATAAGCACGGAAGCAGCAAGAAGCTCACATTACTGCGATCACACAAGTAAATTAGACACTTACGTTATACAGCACAGTTTTTAGGTCCCCCTTGTGCTGAACGCGGAGTGCAATTCAGAAAGAACCCCCTTATTGTCCAGAACACGTAGTATAAAGGAGAATTAGCCCCTTTTAAAGGAAATTCGTACTTCTTGCAGACCACGTCTGATCCCAAAATTAGCCCTTCTCTCCGTTGTTTGTACATGCATGATGAAACATCTGCTGCTGAGTGCCCCCACCCCTACCCCTCTCCTCTCCTGGACACCAAAATAGCATAACCAAATACCGGGCGATCAGCTGCTTGCTCAAAGTCAGAATACACATCCGAACAAAAATCTCAAAAAAAAAATTTTAACTGAAGTCGGATATTTTTAGTTTGAACAACTATTACATAAACATTAAAATAACTCCAGGCAACACTTTGACTCTATTGAACAACAAGTTTTAGTCTTTCAGTCTTTAATTTTTCGAATAGATTCTCTAAAATATGCCTAAAAATAGGCGGTAACGGTTTATCCTTGCTTTTGCAAAGCCAGCATGGGATAATGCTCTTGTGAAGAACCATAACAAAAATCTTCTTCCTCGTCCGATCCGTCTTTTGATTTTGGAACAAATAACAACGGCACTGGCTACGTATGCGCAAGATCCAGATTTCTTTTCACAGACGTAACTGGCGACTTCTCTTCAGGATTGAACTAAATGGCAGCATCGTTTGCATCCGAGCTAAACGTTTCTCCCTCAGAGCCATCGTTCTTGTCATGGCGAGAAGATAAGCATGGTATATAACGCTGTCGGAAGATCGTTTTATACTATTTTCACTGATTCTAAATTCTTCGGCTTCTGTCGCATGGAATGCTCGCGTGGTGCAATCAGTTTTAAATGGTGCCATTTCAAACTGATTGAACCACGGCTTGCCATTCGATCACCGTCTTTGAATAGAAGGCTTGCCATTCGAACACCTGTTTGAATGGGGGGAGGGGTGCTTGTCATTAGAACACATCTTTGAATGGGTGTGCTCCACAAAGTGCTTACAGCCATCTAGTCTATAATCACTGTAAACTAGACATAAAACTGAACCACACGGTGAAATTTTCATTCAAATCGATTAACCATAACGGAAGTTATCTACTTTTTCACTTTTTAAAGTTGAAATTTTAAGGTGAAACAATTATGCATATAGCCACCTGTGCAAATAGTCTATAACCACTTGACGTCAAAACTAGATATAAAACTGAATCAAACGGTAAAATTTTCATTCAAATAGGTTAACCATAACGGTAGTTATCTAACTTTTTCACTTTTTTAAAAGTTAAAATGGCGACATGTCAAAATTATGGATACAGCCACATGTGCAAATACCCTATGACCACTTTATGGCCAAACTTGATATAAAATTGAATCAAACAGTAAAATTTTCATTCAAATCGGTTAAACATAACAAAAGTTATCTACTTTTTTCACTTTTTTTAAAGGTAAAATTGTGAGGTGAAAAAATTATGCATACAGCCACATATGCAAATAGCCTATGACCAGTTTATGTCAAAACTAGATATAAAATTGAATCAAACAGTAAAATTTTCATTCAAATCGGTTAAACATAACGGAAGTTATCTACTTTTTCACTTTTTAAAAGTGAAAATTTTTGGGCGTAATGAAACACAGAACAGTCAGGAAGTGTTTTATTACGCCCATGAGCGTATCGAAACATTGTTTCATCACGCACATGGGCGTAATAAAACACGTATGGCGTCATTATGACGTCATAGGTGGGGTCTGACGTCACGATGATTGACAGTGATAGACAGCGGGCAGGGCTTCATTGCATTCATTGATTTCATTGGCTTTTCATTGGTCACGTGACTGATGACGGAATTATGACGTCACAAAGTGCATTTAAAGTGCATGTTTACCTTGACGGGACGTTACTTGCATGCTTATTGTCACAGCTGAGTGAGTGTGGACATAAAACAAAAGGGACGCACTAATTAGTAAACAGGTTATGCCTAACAATTGGAATGAAGCTCGATGAATCACACAATATTGAAAACTCTCCATACAAAAGTATATTAACGATAAATTATCCTTAATATTCTAATTGACTGCTTCCAAGCGTTAATTTCGTCACTCGGTGGCGAAATCGGTCTAGTTGCTCAATATGACAATACATAATGCTATGCGCCAGGGTGTTCAGTAGCAGCACAAGTCATGGAAATCCTTATGTTTGAATAAAATTTGTAACACAGAATTAATGCAATATGTGGTCCAAAATTATGAAAATACATGTAATGTAAATAATGTGTCTCATTTGAAATGTTTTGGACTATAGTATAGGAAAAAGGAGAAAATTACATAAGAAATCGATATATAATTTATCTATCTACAAAATAAGTCACACAATTAAATTATCCTGTAAGAATTTTCTATATACTTCAGTTTGCTTTATTCTACGTAATCTTCAAGAATATGATGATAGTTTCTCAATTTATATACTTAAACACGAATCCAACAGCTACCCATTGGTACATGCTGTCTTTTTCTCGAGTTAATTGTTAAATTTCGTAGTGAATGTTGTAATTTAAAACACCGCATATTGTGTAGTGGAATATTACTTCATATTTTTCCGGTATCGCTTATGGCTCAAACAGAGTTATTTTTCAGTACAATTGTCTTTATATTTTTCCTACTGGTAAAAAGGATTATAATTTTCCTCATTCGAGGATCTTCTGTAATGGAGGTATCTTAATTATTAAATGTATCGCTCCTTCTTGTGTGAAGCGCGTATGATTCCTTTCCAAAAGCATGATAACTTTGTCAAAATTGCGAGACAAAATGCCATCAGCATGACTTTGTCAAAAGTATATGGCCAAATGCCATCAGCATGATAATTTTGTTTAAAGTGCCTGACAAAATGCCATCAGCATGATAGCTTTGTCAAAAGTGTATGACCAAATGCTATCAGCATAATAACTTATCAAAAGCGCATGACAAAGTGTAATCAGCATGATAAATGTGTCAAAAAGTGCATTACAAAATGCCACCAGCATGATAAGTTTGTAAACAGTGTATAACAAAATACCATTAGCATGATAACTATGTCAAATCTTATGATAGCATGATCTGATGAAGAACATGCAGTTTAATTTTAAAGAATAATGTGGTTGTATTTAGTTGTGTTTAATTTCAGATAAGATAATGACTTATTGATTAGAATGTTTGAGCTGGAGAACATACAAGTATTTACTCATGTCAAAGAAACTGTACTTAAATACAACTTTATTTTACACGTTTTGGTTGATATTACAGCGGAACTTCGACATTGGACCACCTCCCTATTGGGACCAAATCTGAAATGGGGCACATTTTTTCGGTCCCGAATGCGCTCCATAGACTCCAATGGTTAAGGAAACTCCCAAATGAGACCATCTCGGAACGGACCACTTCGAGCCACTTTTTTCGGTCCTAAGCACTCAAAATGCCTGAGATCGAACCACTGTGGGACAGAAGGGATATCACTGTATGTGTGCGGCACATTATTCACACCACTTAGCATGTTGCCGTCTTGGATATTGTTGCTGGGGATTATGGTAACAAGTGTGTTACCAGAAAGGGGCTTCATTTTGTTACCTATTGTCTAAACAATAGCACCTGACAATATACAAACTCATTGCCTTCCCTCTGAGCACTTCTTGCGCGCTATAATACTTATGCCACTGTTACCACCCCAGCTAATTCTTTGAAACATGGTGTTTAAAACTTTTCCGCAGTTCAACCACGTTGAAAAAATACAACGAATTTCTAACTGCTCCATTACAGTCGCTTAGTGCCTAACTGTCACTGCATTGGCTACCTCTGACTCGTTTGCTAAATAAGGTCGAAAAGTATCCAAGATTGTGTGTGTCTATAACATACAGACTGTTACTCAGTTGAGGCGTAATAGATATTATTGTAAACGAATATTACTTTCAGTGTGTTTGGACATCAAAGTTGAATCTATAGCCAACCCACAACATTTTACCCCAGAATGACCGAACCTCCCAAACGGGACCACCTCTGAAATAGGGCACACTTTTTTCGGTCGCAAGGGTGGTCCGATTTCAGAGGTTCCGCTGTATTTATTAACAGCAAGGCGCTAGATAAACAAAGCAATTTTTTCATATTGAACTAAAAAAACCATGTACTAATTAGGATTTTAAGGCAATGCTATAGCTCAAGACAAACTCGTGACACCTCCCGTAAAACATTCTTAAAATAATAAAATACACTAGCGATTTTATGTACTCTACTGTAGTGGTTGACCTTGGAATTACGTGCTGTAAAGCACACGTCAGTTTCTAGTAAAAAATACCAGCACAACAACATAGAATAGATCTGATTGGACGACACATTGAAGTCCTAAAAATAGCTCAGTTTAGACCTGACTTAACTATCGAAATATCCAAACAAACTTCTTACAATATGCCTGGGGTTTTGTATGACCTAGACTTGAGAAATAAAGGCATACATCCTGACACGATGTTTATTACACTTATTGAACTTGAGCATATTTTATGTCTTGGCCTGTTATTGACGCCTACGACAACCATATTTGGTAACAGAATAGGATTTGGAACGAACCATTTTACACCTACACAACAGCTTAAGTGATCTTTTATGTCCCAGGGTGCTATGTAGAGTTACACTAATCTTCAGAAAACGTTTGTCTTTGTAACAGTAATATGTCTTATTCCAAAGTTTATAGAAACGTTGCCTATTATAATGGCAAAAAGTCTTATGAAACCACAATTTTTTATTTGAAATGGGTTAAAAATTAAAGTTCTTTAAAATTGTACTTTAAAAATAACGAAAATATTTGGTAAGTCAAATAGTTCATTTATTAATTAACGATTAAATAGTGTTCTCTAACTAAACTAAACAAAATTACCTAACTAAACAACATTACGACTCTGCACACCTTCACTGTGTGCTCTATCCGTGTGTGAAAATTCAAAACCACACTGAAACCTAATTTTGCAGTGTCTCGTTTGGCAGGTTTACAGACTACACTAGTAATTCTTCCTCACCTGGCTGTTCCTCACATGGTACGTAGATACGTATAATTTTCGAACTAAAAAGTTTTGCTGTGTTCTGTTAAAATCTTTTAGTGCTTTGAAGCGTTGACGAACCCCAGGGGCTTGGGCGTTTTGATACAAAATGAATGAAATTTAACGTGATCCGCTACCAAAAAATTTAGTAAAAATGTCACCTGATCTCAAATGAGATTGGCGTTATGTGGGTGAATAAATCTTACTAGCTAATAAAAAATACAAATGAAATTATTCTGCTTATTGAAAGAATCAAATACGCTCATGATAAAGCTTCAGATAGTTAACTATAAAGGTGCGCAAATATTCTGAACAGCACCCACGCCCACCCCTCTTGACAGTACACCTTCACAGAACCGAACAAAGTGTGGGTTGAAAATTAACAAAATAAAATATCTAGTGCAATATTCCAAAATAGGTTTGCATAACCCAGATTAAGAAAATCTCTTAAAATAGATCACATGCAAAGAGCAGTGGCTGTTGATATGTTTATGTCTCAGTGACGCCCACACATTTCTTGTTTTTAGTGTTTAACCAAAGCCCACGCAAAAATAGCGGGGCGACTCCCAGCTAGGAGATCAGCGTTTAAATCCTCTAATGCGTTCAGAAAGACTGAGATGGGTGAGTTTTTATTGTTGAACATTGAACTTTTTTCCAAACTTGAAATACTTAAAACCAAATGAGTATACTTAAAAGCAAATGAGTATGCAGCCATGAATTGTTGCGCTATGCAGTCAACACACTTTGCATATTTCCCACTAAGAAACTTTGCTTCCAAATTGGAATGGTATGTTATTATTCCAAGTACCGGTATTGTTCCTTTTTATTTTTACTCATTTATTTATTTTTTAATAGTTTGACTTCAAAAGCCACGATCAAAATATTTTTCCAAAACACAGTTGCGGTCAATGACGCCTGCTACCGGAAATTGGCCATTATTTTGAAAGTGGCTAGAGACAGAGAAATTCTGAGCTTATTTTCGGCACGTATGGCCTAAAACACGTTGCATAAGGAGGATGCTTCTATCTTGTTTTATTTATTTATTTATTTATTATTATTGTTTTTGTTGCTTTTTTGATGGTATGATCAGCAGAGGAGGCATTTCGAGTCGGTCTGCCGACAACAGTGCGCCGCTTATGACGTCCTGCAAAGCCAAGACTAGAAACTGGAAATTGGTCTTTATCTTAAAAAAAAAAACCGGTATAGACAGATCGTGTTTGAGCCCATTTTCGACCCTTTGTACCTGAAATAGATGAGATGCCAAAATGCTATTGACCTGAATAGGTAAAGGTCAAGATCAGAAACCAATTTATCCTGAGAACGGTTAGAGAAAGAACTATTTTGAGTTCATTTTCGACCTTTGGGTATAAAACATATAACATATAACTATAACATGAAAGGCAACTCGGTGACCTTGACCTTTTCCGTCAATTTTAAGTCGGAAACCATTAACCGCAGTTATTATAAGCTCGTTCTCTTCCCTTCTGTTACATAAGAAGTATCTCTGTGATCTCATGTTTTGCCTCTTCATGGTCTGTTAACTGGCGACTTTTGGACTGCCACCCCAGTCAAATGGCAGGGGGGGGGGGGGGGGGGAGCAGTCGAGCAGGTTGTAAAAGAGGAGGGGCAGTTGACTAGGGGGGGAGGCAGTTGACCGGGGGACAGATGACCGTTTACCTCTGCTTGCCATACTCAGGCAAAATGAGCCGAGAACACTGGAATTATCTGTATCTCTTTTTCACTTCGTTGTATAACTTCTGAAAAAAACTTTATATTTTATTTTTTGTGTCTCAGTAAACGTTGCTTGATTTTTAGTTGTGTATCCGACGTCTGTGCAACGTCGATTTTGAGGCGTCTATACAACGTTCATCCAAAGACGTCGGAGAAAGTTGCATATATTTTCAGCAAGCTGGCTGTCGGTAGAATGTCGGCATCGGCAGCCCAGGCAATTTCCAGCAAGCTAGCTGTCGGTAGAATGTCGGCATCGGTAGCCAGGGCAATTTCCAGCAAGATAGCTGTCGGTAGAATGTCGGCATCGGTAGCCAGGGCAATTTCCAGCAAGATAGCTGTCGGTAGAATGTCGGCATCGGCAGCCCAGGCAATTTCCAGCAAGCTGGCTGTCGGTAGAATGTCGGCATCGGTAGCCCGGGCAATTTCCAGCAAGATAGCTGTCGGTAGAATGTCGGCATCGGTAGCCAGGGCAATTTCCAGCAAGCTAGCTGTCGGCGCCATTTCGCGACCTGATGCAAAACGGCGCTGCGCCATTTCGTTACCCTTTACTGCAATTTTAAGTTATTTTGCCATAAAAGAAAATTGAAATAACATTTCTGGGATCAAAGTGATCTGAGTGAAGACAGAAACGATCTGGGCTGCCCGATACTAATCCCGATACTGCAAGTAAGGTGCGGGGGTTCTTAAGAAGGACCCTTTTATAAGGTAATCAGATAACTCAGTAGTTTGCTGAAGTTCTGCTTCAAATTTGGGTGGAAATGAAACCACATCTATTTTTTTTAAACCATCCAATAAAATTATGTTTGCTGAGTAAGCCAATGCCAATCAAAGTTTACTCATGAGTTATTCCAGCAACCAATAAAATTCTGCTTTTGTTGAGCATCTCAATGTCAATCAAAATTTGAAGTGTTGATTGCAACTTTTATAATCGTAATGTAGACAAAAGAAGGTAGGTAATTAAATATCAGTGAACTGGAAGTCGTTTAGAGATTATGGAATTCCAGCAGAGACTTCAGAATGCTTGTATTTAAAAGTCACATCATTAAACAGTTTGCCAATTTTATTTGCATGTAACTATTCACATTTTAATACGTTCTCAAAATTTAGAATAGAACAAAAAAATAAACATTCGTGTTTGTGTTATTCTTGTGCACTAAGAACTTTTAAAGTCAACTGGAAGTTGACCAAAATATCGATAAATTCACATACATCCCCCCAACCTTAAAACGGCGCATGTAACATTTTGAAACCTTATTAGTAATAAAGCGGCGCTGCGCCGTCCCAAAATGGCGCTGCCATTTTACGACCAGCCTTGGTAACAAAACGGCGCATGTGCCGTTTTAAAATCACGCTGCGCGGTTTTAAAACGGCGCAGGTCGCGAAACGGCGTGTAACACATATATTTCATGTGCAATCCAAGTATAATCTATGTGTGCTTTGTGGAATTGTAACAGTATTTAGCTAAATTAAAAAAAACAGGGCGGTGGGGGGAGGGGTATAATCTGGTCGGGGGAGGTATAATTTGGGCTAGCCATGATCATGCCAGGGGATATAAATTAGGCCAGCCGAGTTCAGACCTAGGGCATATTATTCCTCCTGGTTACACCCGAGTTTACTCTGGAAGCGGTTTAATATGCGCTGCTCCATCGGCTGTATACTTTCCTGCTAAATAAATAAAAACAGTTTATTCTTGGCCTACTTAAAGGAACAATATGTACAGACAAAGATTAAAGACGAACAATTTCGGATTAACAAACAACTCGGCAAACACACGCATCTTTTGGGCCATTGCCACCCCCCCCCCCCCCCCCCCCCCACCGCTTACATCCCAGACTTTCACTTCTCAACAGAAGATATGAATCACAGAAATACCAGGCATAGTTGGCATTTAAAATGTTTCTAACATGTTTATATACTGTTTATTGTGTTAGCAGTTAGTCACACACAAGAAAACGAAACTGGTTGCATTTATTTGTGATATAATTTAAGTGTCATTAGTGCCTATATTTATGACTGAACGCGTACCACCGCTATTAGCTTTGGTTTTGCATTTTAATTTACAGCCGAGATGGAAAGAATGTGGGCTGGTGAGGGCTTATTTGTATAGTTTCATGTGCCGTTTAGAGCCATACTTCGCATTTTCGACCATTTACTCATGCTTGGATAATGGAAAGTAGGTTAAACCAAAATTCGTATCACACATGCACTCATAACATCGGTATTAAATACGGTGCTAATACGTCCTTAAGATGTCTGTAATAATTAACGGAATGGGAAATTGAAGGATGAGGAATCACCCATAAAGGTCGTGCACACCTGCGGGGAGGGGGGGGGGGGAGGGAGGGAGGAGGGGGGTGACACTTGGCTGACTCCAGTTGTCGATGTCAGTTTCTAAAATATTGATACTACCCAGTAAACATTCTAAGGTCCATTTGGGGCTTCGACGACGATCTAACCAAACCACAAAGTTATCTCTAGTAGTACTTTGGTCTTAGCAACTACGTTGAAAAGACGTTGGATACACACCGTTCTTTAGAAGCTGCTTTTGATGGTGTGATCACCGTCTTTGGTTGAATGTTGAAACGGACGTCGGAAAATCGACTTTGGATAGAATGGTGTGAAATAATCGTCGTTGCATGAATGTCGCCGCCAAGATGAATTATAGATTATAAGTGTCCTTAGGTCCGCACATCGTCGTTTTTTGACGTCTATACAACGCAACTTTGATTAGACTTCGGATAATCGACGTCTACCCAACGTCGAAAGGTAGACGTTGTTTTGATTTCCATAAACAACCATATCCCGATGTTGCTCCGACGTCGGGTGTGACGTCCATCCAAAGTTGATCAAACGTTACAATCAATATTAAAAAATGATTAAACTTCGCAATCGATATAAAAATTCCGTCGTTTTTTGTATCAGGGGCATGATTAAATAAAAGAGGTATCAGATTCCTGATTAATTTCATTTTTATGTAATAAGTAAAAAAAAAAATAGTACCACTAAATTCGCCTAAAATTGAACCCGACATTCAATGGAAATGCATGTGCAATGGAATCCTGGAAGTAGCACCACCAGTAGAACCGAGATCAAGTATTCGGACTTCCGAAGCAGTCGTACGAGCAGTGGTATTCATTAAAATGAAACACGAATGTGGCTAAATAATGAAAAGTGATTCTGTGCTTGAGGGTTTTTGCCTCATTTGAGTCTGTCCCTGGTTAAGCTGTGTATTACCATACAGCAGTTCGAAAATAGTCCATGTCTTTTTTCTTACCTTGACCTTGGTTCGATGAAGGGGGTATCGAAATGTTTGTCTTCTAAAGAAGACACAAGGCCACCCAACAAAGGGAAACGAGTACGCGGGCGAACTGTTTCTCACAAAGCAAACCCACATGTTTTTCAAATCTACAGTACGTAGGTCACGTGCACTTACGCCATGGCACTTGAGACGCCCTCGTGTTTTTGTTTCAGGTACTGGACGAACAAGAATTTCTCCAAGGGAAGGAATGGTGATGATTTATTGGGGAGGGGGTGGGGGTGATCAAAATTTGTTCTTATCTAAATAATGTATTGTCGCGACAATTTGAAATAAGTCAGGGGGGAAGTTGGGGAGGGGGGGGGGGGCGCACCTACGCAGCCATCTTCAGTGTAGTGTCCGGTGAGGGGGGATGCACTCACGTATCAACTGGTCAACTGGCGTGTCCATGACTTTTTATAAAACCGCTCCTAAATAAAATCGCGTATTGTTGATTTTGAAACAATACATCCTTTTTCACCTTTTTTTGTGGCAAACACAGAGTACTGAATAAAAATTACCCCTCTTTCAAACGGTGTTGGCACTTCGTACAGACCATGTCTGGTCTAAATGGTCTAAGACTTATCCCCCTTTCTCCTCGTTCTTTTTTTCGTTCTTCTCCACCTTTAGATTGGAGTTCCCTTATTTGCGGTAAACGACGAATAATTTGTGAATTGAACTTTTCTACACGTGGAGCTGCACAATGTAAATAAACATTGTCAAATAGTGCCTTATAAGGTAATATTTGAAACACTCGTGTGTTTGAGATCTGGTCACATCAGACTTCCCAGCATTCCTTTTTTATCTCGGAGCCCCTCTTAAAGCGTGTTTGAAAGGGGAGATGGATTTGGGCGGGTTGCCAGAGGTCTAAAGGTGGAGAACTACGCTTTTACTCGTAAAGTAAAAAAAAAAAAACGTTTTACGAAACAAATTGACCGCTTTACTTCGCAAAAGCTAACGTTCGCTTATCTCCACCTTTAGACGGGAATAGAAACGTAACGTTTGGGTAAAACCCGCTAGGCACCCCTGTGTAGAATAGTTCTTTCCAATACCAACTACGCTTTTACTGATATATGTATTGAGCGAAATAAAAGACATCAAAGTACCTTTGGGCGTTTTAATGAGTCTTAAACAAGATAGCACCCTACAAATTCTTCGACGTCGGAGATGCATATAAAATGCGTCGGCAATATCGGCAACATACGTCGGATATGCGCATATTTTTCCGTTTTGCTCATCGTTTATTAGTCGTTTATGCGCATATTTTCCGACGAAGTTTTTTATGCATATATTCGATGCATATCCGACGTATTACCAACCGTCGGCTATACGTCGGTTATACTTTTATATTCCGATGCATTTCCGACGAACTTCCGATGATTTTTATACGTATAAAATGCAGATTTCCGAGGTTTTCCAACGCATTTCCGACCAAGTGACAATCGGAAAATATGCGTTTTTTAGACGTATAAAAATGCGTGTGCGCATTTGAAAAAATTATTGTTTCTAACCTTAACTGATCCATTGAACCCTTACCAACCATTCATAATTCACATATTTATACATACACCATAGCATATTAATATACAACATAGCATAATTATATATTGCAACTGAACACTAGTACTTACTCGCGTTTGAACCGGGGACATCTTGCATCTTAGGCGCGGAACATACCTCTACTCCACGGTGGCTGGGGCTGCCTCGGCAGTGTAATTAAGTGGTCTAATATTTCTATTTCGTCCCAAAAAGTTTACTTCTTACATTTTCGTTTTTTTGTTACCGCTGGCGCTTTTAAATTTAGTTATTTGTATTGTCTTTTCCTCCTTTATGTTTGCTGAGGAATAGTTTATTGAGGCAAATAATAATTTTCAAGAATATTCATAATGCTCCACTATTGATTCTTCATAATGTCCCCTACAAAACGTCAATCGATAAATTTACGACGTCGAATAAGCATCGAAAAATATGCGTTTTATAGACGTATAAAAATACGTATAATACACGTTGGCAATATCGACATCTTTTTTCCGATGTATTTCCGACGTCGTTTATACATAGGAAAATCTGCGTTTTATAGACGTTTAAAAAAATACATATAATACGCGTTGGTAATATCGGCATCTTTTTTCCGACGCATTTTCGATGCATATACGATGTTTCTAGAAATGCGTATATATTCCGCCATATATCCGACGTATAAACGATGTTTCAAATCCGCTGCCAACCCTGCCGATACAATTTAGAGATTAACGACGTCGTTTATGCGTCGGCAGTTTTGTAGGGCAGTCTTGATGCACAATGACATATATACTATAAGGTGACACCAATAATACTGAAAGAAGGATAGTTTCAATCTAAAAACCCATATGAGTAGAACCATAACTAGAAATGGCTCCTGAACTTGAAAGATATACCATGTGGTTTCGACCACGTGGATGGAGCCATTCATAGTGAATGGCTGTACCCATCAGGGCCCAAGTGGCTCATGGGTATAGATATGTGGGAAACACCATAATCCAAGTGGCTCTACCCATTGCCTACTTGATTCTCTTCTTCCCCTTTCCCTTGAAAGAGGGATAGACTAGACTTTTTGTTTAGCATTTACATGCGCACACACAAAGACCGTTAGAATGACCTGACTAAGACATGAGAGTACTCATGTGTGTTACTATCACCTCTCCCCAACCTCCCACGATCTCCCTCGACTGACTGATTTACAAACGTCTAAAATATAGCATAATTTCTTTTAATTGTGGGTAAATCACACGCTCTCTAGAATAAAAGAGTCTGCGCACTCAACATGCTAGAGATCGACTAAAAATGTAATAATTGGTAAAATGAATTATTCGACAATTTTTTAAAATAAACCACATATTCTTTCTCACTCTACTTAACGCAAATGCGGTGAGTGAAAGAAATTTTTTTCCAATACTCTACGACAATTCGGGGTGAGGAGTTGTCTACCCACTTCTTTAAAACGACGACGGTTTGATCGTACGGAGCCATTTAATTCAGAGGTCGTCCTAAAGTCCGAGCTCTTTAGCTGTCTTGGGATTGCTTTTCCCCTCTGGTACTGGATTTTGGGGATTACTTGAAGCCTTGCTCCAGTCTGTTTGCTGTGGCTCATCTCTGGCCCTATCCGTAATTCTTGCTGTAACAGGCAGTGGGTCAGGGTTAGAGATCTTTCTGCTGCTAAAAATGGACCGATTGAATAAAGTCCTGTTAATTCGTTGTGCGTGAGCTCTTTTAGGTAAAACTTAATAAAAGTGTTCAGGGATGATCAACATCCCGTGCGTAGTATATCGTCTAGTGAAACGTTATGTAATTCATTCAACGAGTTAGCTACTTGTCTTACTTGGTGTGCCTTAATGTTATACTGAGACAGTGTTTCAGGGTCTGATTGAGCCTTAGAAAAGGCCTCTAGAATCACACTTTTAATGTAACTTGATAGAGTCTGTTTAGTAATATCTCTGGCTACGTTAAGCCTAAAGGAGATGATTAACGCTCCATGTATTTTCTCAGTGTTCGTACAGGACAGAATGGGGGTGAAGCTTCCTGTGACATGGGCGCGAGGAGGGATGTAAGTATTATCTCTTCAAACGTTCCGGCCTCTATGGTGACTATGTGGGTCTTATACCTAAAAGAAGGGTTAGACTTAAGATCCACCGAATCCCAGGAGTCATTCACTTTGAAAACTTCATGATCTAGGGCATGTAATTCTCCCCTTCCTTTACCCGACGCCAGTGCTAGCAGGTAAGTTTTAGGGTAGCCCATTTTGGGGGAATGGTTATTTCTTCAAAGGTTTCTCTAATGGTTATAAATCTGAGAACTAGTTCTTACTAGGTCCCATTGTACCACGGTTGATCTGGAAGGGGGTGACACTAGCTTAAAGTGCTTGATTAGTTTGGTGATGGAGGAATTCTCTCCTGGATCCTAGCCTGATACTGGTTTAAGCTTTGATGTGATCGCTGACCTATAGCCCTCTATGCAAGGGGGTCTTACTCGTAGTTCTGCAGATAAGAAATTCAGGAAGTCTTCTCGGGAGGCTTTGCACGGGTCTAGTTTCTGTTCAGCACACCAGCTCCAGAATTTGTACCACTGTGAGCGATATATCTTCGCTGTGGAAGGTTTGTGTATTTGTGTCATCTTCTTTATTACGCCGTCTGAAAACCCTTGATATTTCAAGAAGGTGGGGATAGGTACGATACCCTCAAGTCTAGGCGATGGGGTGGGAGGTGGGGTGAATGTGCTCCCAGTTGGGTTGAAGTAGGGGTTGTTGATGACAAGTAATCGGAAGGTCTATCTCTATTTTGAATCGTGACAGGAGGATGAACCAAGAGGCCTCTGGGTGCTAAGGGGCTATCAAGATAAGCCTGCTCCTGGGGAGCTCCAGAGCCCTGAGAGGTGTCTGTTTTAGAATGGTCTGTGGAGGGAAGGCATATAACACCCGCCCGGGCCATTTGAACGCGTTTGCCCTAAGACGAGACGTGTCTGGGAAGCTGGTGGGTTAGGGGAGTTGGTAAATAGATCCAGGTAGGGAGGACTCATGGGGACTGAGCTACTACTCACTGGAAAGAGCCTTGGTTTAAGCACCACTCTGTCTGCACTACCTTGTCCACCCTGGAGGCCAGATCTGCCAAGACATTCAGCTTACCGGATATATGGTCTGCTGAGCGCCATCCCATGACTTCTTGCTACGCAAAGGATTTCCGTTGTCACCTGTGTCAATTCGGCTGAATAGCTGCTTCTTTGCTTGCGAAAGTAAGCCACTGCTGTTAAATTGTCTAGTATTACCTTTACTGAATTGTTCTCAAACCATACCACTTTTAGTTCCAGTCAGTTTATGTGTTTGGACTTCAAGTTGGATGGCCAGGTGCCTTTCCAAAGCTTTTGCCCGAAGTAAAAGCCCCAACATTCGAACGATGCGTCCGTCTGAATTGACAGTACGGGGTGGGAGGTTTGAATGGATAACCCTGTGACAGATGGATCGGGGATATCCACCATTGTAGGTCCTCGATTGCCTTTAGGGGAATGACTACTACTCTGTGACGACCAGTTTCTCGCGCTAGAGCCCTTCTTACTGCCTCTTGAAAACGTCTGTAATGCAGTTTGCCTAACTGCACCGTCTGTTCTGTAGCCACCAATAAGCCCATTCAGGATATTTTCATTGGTTGATGGAGGGTGATGTCCCTGATGGCTAGGATGATCCTCTCCCTTCTTTCTCATGTGGAGTAAGCTCTGGCTGGCTCCAAATACCACCTATCTTCTAGAAAGGTTATTTGCTGTTCGGGCACAAGTTCTGAGTTTGCTACATTTATCAGGAATCCTACTCGCAGCGCCTGCTTCACAAGCAGGAGTGTTTGGAGTTTGGTGTGCCAGGAGCCAGTTGTCCAAATACTGAAAGACTACCATCTCTTGGAGTCTGGCCCACGATTTCAGCACTTTCATGACTTTCAAGAACATATATGGAGCTGTGGCTAGTCCGAAAGGTTATGCCAGAAACCAGAATCTGATAAATATACTGACGTACCTTCTTCGATTACCTGGGTCGTCTCCATCTGTAGGGTGATTGTACGGAGGAACAGGTTTAGACATGACAGGTCTATGACCATTCTCCATTCCCCGTTCTTTTGGGTACCAGGAATACACGATTGAAAAAGCCCCGTTAGGTACGACTCTCTTGTTTAATAGTTCTTTAACCATGTTTTGTTTGGCCTGGCCCTGCACGGAGTCCTGGCTGTAATAGGTGGCTATGTGTTTTTGAGGCTTTAAGTGGAGAGGTACCTTTGGGCACCTGCCGCTGTTGTCCCTCTTGAATGGACGTGAGTAGCCTAGTCGGGGCCAATTGACTACTCGACGTGAGGCTCCCATTTCTATCCAGACTTTGTAAAATTAGCCTAGCCTTCCTCCCACGGGACAAGAGTCTTTCGAGTTCAGTAGCCCTTTTTTTCTTGCCATAAATGAACGGCCTAGAGTTGAGTCCTTCATCTCCATGCGGTACCGTAGTTCGTTGCTACCTGTACTGCTGTGAGGCTTGATGGCCTGAGACACTCAACAAGCCCACGAGGGGGTGGGCAGGTGGCGGTAACCCATGAATCTAGATAGAAACGTATACACCCAATCGATGCTCTGCTAATTCGTGCACAGCAGCCCTGGCAAACCATTGGAATTACTTGGAGCAGTGTGGGGGTCAGACAACGAGAGATCTTACCAGCGCCACCGCCTGTCTCCGTGCCTCTTCCACACTTAAATAAATACAAATTCATTCAAGTGCGTAATAGAGTGTTTCTGAGACCAAAAAGCACCTTTTATCCTGGAAATGTGCAGAAAAATCTTGTAAGATTTTATTTCCAAACATGCGTCTTCAGTGTTACGCGCATAAAAAAGGAATGCTGGAAAATCTGATGTGACCAGATCTCAAACACACGGGTGTTTCAAATATTACCTTATAAGGCATTATTTGACAATGTTTATTTGCATTGTACGCCTGCACGTGTAGAAACGTTCAATTCACAAGTTATTCGTCGCTTACCGCAAATAAGGGAAATCTCGTCTAAAGGTGAAGATAAGCGAACGTTAGCTTTTGCGGTGTAAAAAGAATTTTAGACGATAACTATTTTTCAAACAGAACACACCAGCCCACACACAGTTCCTTAAAATTTACAAATATGTAACAGAATTCTGAAACTAATACTGTTGTGACTAACTTGAAGATTTGTGTTTTCATAGTGTTTTGTTATCCCCATTAAAAACTTCGTTTCCAACTGTGAATAAGTTTGTAGTTATTCTGGAAGTTATTCCGTTGAATAGTTTCCAGAAAACTCCTACACCATTTGACGTGGACGACGAAATTTGGCACACTTGTAAGCGATGTCAAGGTCTCGCCGATTTTTTTTTGATCTCACTGCTCATGGTCAAGGTCAAATTGACGTTAAAATTAGTTTTCCTCAAAATGGTTTCCAGAAAACTCCTCCTAGCCTGTTAGTCCGATGGGCTTCAAATTTGGTACACTCATAGACGTTCATAAGTTCTCGCAAAGTCGCAAATATTTTTTTATCAAACGGAGGGCGGAATATTTTAAAACGCATATTTTTCACGAAAAAGAGCAAGTGAAAACGTTAGAATCCCAATTTGAATAAATAAACGTCTTAGAAGGTGACCTCATCTCCTGAATCTTGACATTTAGGTTACGGTCAAAGGTCGCGTTACCTCTTATATAGTGAACGATAGGCCGACTTATCTCGAAAACGGTTAAACATAAAAGGTACCTTGATGACCTTGAACATCTCGGTCATGGTCAAGGTCAGAAACCGGAAGTTGACCATTATTTCGAAAACTGTTGGAGTGATTTTGAATTTTTCTACCCTTTAGGTTTGAACAAAGTTACATAAGATGCACCTCAGTGACCTTGACTTCCTCGCTCATAATGTTACACACACAGTTTCTCTTATTGCTTTTCCAAGTGGTTATTCATCTGTCTGGCAGAATTCAGTCTGGTTTTTACGGTGCTCTGATGTTCATGACACTCTTATTTTCACGGAGCCCTAATATTTTCATGGTGCTCTATTATTTTCAGTGATCTGGTATTTTCAAGAAGCTCTGTTATTTTTACGGTGCACTGCTTTTGAACTTAAATACAACCGGGTTTTACAAAATTGTCTCATTTTGGGGCTGATCTTTTCCCGCTACTTTGCCCGGGGCCCGGGGTGGGGGCACACTTGATATATATGTGTTACAATACGTGCTAAAAACAAACACTGGAGAAAACGGATTATTTTAGGGGCCAGACGCGGTCCTCGCAGAGTGCAAATTTGATTAAATAAGGGGTGTTTTTAAATTAAATGGGACATTCCAGGATTAGAGGGTGAAATTAACTAGGTTATTTGGTTAAAAAGGAGGATATTATTCAATCTCGACATTCCGCATTTAGAGGTCATTTAAGTCGTAGATAAGCAAGGTAACCGATTTGTAAGAGAGTGTTGCGGGAGGGGACGATTCTGCTCCTTTTATATATAGATTAAAGGGTATTACAGAAAATAACAGACATGGTGAAACACTTCTTAACTGCTCATTAGCATAGAAAGAACACACAGCCCCACCCTAAAAACACTGTTTATTCTGGTGGCAGGTAAAATGTTTGTATATGCAAATACCATCGCCGGTCATTTTGGTGTATTGGCTTTTTTTTCTTTCTTTATTTATTTATTTATTTATTTATTATTATTATTATTATTATTATTATTATTATTATTATTATTATTATTATTATTATTATTATTATTATTATTAATTTTTTGCTTTCTAATCTGAATAAAATTCTGTTGTTAAGTTGGTTTTTAAAGACTTTACACTTATCATACAGCAGCTGACCTTTCATTGTGAGCATTAATAATTGTTATATCAGAGATTCTGTAGTAGTAGTTCCTTTTAAAGTTTTTTCGCCTAGAATGGTTTTCAGAAAAACTCCTTTCAGGCTATTTGACATACCAAGATGAAATTAGACACACATAAAGGATGATAAGACGTCGCGAAATTCGCAAATTTTGCTGGCTTCGCCCATGATGGTCAAGGTCAAATTGAGGTCAAAGTAGTTTTTCCTCAAAGTTGTTTCTAGAAAACTCCTCCTAGAAGGTTTGCCGTTGGAAGACGACATTTGGCACAGGTATAGAGGGAAATACTCCTGAAAAAAATAACTATTATTTACCCTGACCTTGGGTTAAGGTTTAAATATTTGTTTAAACACCTTTTTATCAAGCAAAATGGCTAGAAATAGCTCTCAGATCCTTGTTTGAACACGTATAGGGTTTATGTAGGGAGTGACCTCTCGATCTGAATCTCGACATTCAGGGTTAAGGCCAAAGCTCACGTAATCTTTGTATCTCGAAAAGCATTCGAGAAAGATTCACCATTATCTAAGGAGGTTATATAAAGGCATCTTGGTGACCTTGATTTTCTCGGTCGTGGTCAAGGCCAAAAACTGAAAGTTGACCATTATCTCGAAAAATGTTTTCGATCCTTTGGGTTTATCAGACCTTATATAAGAGGCACCTCAATGACCTTTATCCCCTTGGTCATTTCAAGGTCGAAACCAGAAGCTGACCATTATCTCGAAACGGTTCGAGATAGAACGAGAAGCACCTCTTAGACCTTGACCTTATTTATTTAGAAACACTCGAAATGGACACTTGTAGGCAAATAAGAAAGGCGGTGGAGAGATATGTCAGAGAAACAAACCGACTTATCCGAGGCACATTTCACACACACCACAACAAGTACCTGTATTTCATGTCGGGAACAAGCTGTGCTCCTACACACCTTTTCCGTTCGGGCTGAAATCGCCTCCACGGTTGTTCAAAAAGAAGATAGGACCGCCGAGGAGGGTGGGATGGGGTGGGGTTGGGCATGGGACCGACAACTGCCTATGCTGCTGTTCCAGTACACAAATGATTGATTTAACAGGGATCGAAACAGAGAGCAAGTAGGCAAATCTTACTACTCATACGCAAATGTGCCGGGCAGAGGCAGCTCCTGAACTTCCTCAGATCACAAATCGAGCCGAGACAAGCAGTCCTGCTCCTGCCATATCTAAATATATATTCTCTGGTAAAGATTATGTAAAGAGTAAGATACAATATTGGGGGATATTACTTTAAAATTACATATTCCATTGGTAATAATGACTTCTTTTAAAATCAATTAAAGATGTCTTTAATTGAGTTCAATTGTTTCTTAATTTAAATATAAAATGGAGATCTGTACATTATTTCATAAGGTTTAATGTAAATAGTTGTATGTTTTTTTAATTTGATTGTGCATTTTATGCCTTTTTAATAATGTGAACTTTAATGTTTATTATGCAGAATAAAAGAGTTTTATAAATTGCCAGTGATCAAACGCTTTCGTTTTATAACCGTTTTAAATATGTAAACACAGTGTGAATTAAAGTCTTGCAATATTGCAATAAGACAAAGTATTTGAAATTTGAAACACACACATACAAGATACACGCATGTTACAGTGAATCTGTCAAATAACGAAAGTTTGTTTGAATTTCTCCATTTTAAGGCACAGTTTTCAGAAAATAGAATCATAAACAACAACGACAGTGTTCAGCGTCCAAGAAAAATGTATCACTTAAACATAAATGTAAGGCATACAACCTGCTTAATAGGCAGCAACATCACAGAAATGTTGCTCGGTTAATTTCACAACAAGTTCTTCTAAAATGCTGTTAATAAGAGCCAAAGTCATTTTAACTGCCCCAGTCCATATTTTAAATATATATATATATATATATATATATATATATATATATATATATATATATATATATATATATATATATATATATATATATATATATATATATATATATATATATATATATATATATATATATAAAGGCCACTTAGTGGTTTAATTCTGTATAAATAAATAAATATTAACATTCCCCTGTAGTGCAACATTTATCCCGTTTAAATCTAGTTATTTCTTTTGCTTCTAATTTCCTACCCGCACCCCCTTCCCCTCCACATCAGGTGAGTGGGCAGTTGGAATGCGAGAGGAATTAGGTGAAATGATTTTCATTCGTAAAAAAAATGTGAGAGTGAAAACGAAACTTGGTTGATAAAGTGTGAATGCGAGTCATTCTGCGTGGGATTTAGGCCATTCCGTATTCTGTTGTCAATACGCGTGGGCACGGCGTTGTATAAAAAAAGTCCCCGCGTACACACAAACCGCCATTATCCTACCACATTTTTTGGAGTTTGTACTAAAATAAATAGTTATAAGCAAATAAAGTGAACTGTCTGGAATA
The DNA here is from genome assembly GCA_949752745.1 of Protula sp. h YS-2021. NCBI lineage: Eukaryota > Metazoa > Annelida > Polychaeta > Sabellida > Serpulidae > Protula > Protula sp. h YS-2021. The sequence goes on from OX457026.1 coordinate 77,887,229, forward strand.
AAGTATTAACCATTCGAGACAACGACAGACATGTGCATGGTTTTTTTTAGACAGGCACTGAAGTTGCTAAGTTCATTTCAACCACAAATGTGGGCCACAGAAGCATCACGTTTTTCGTTTGAATAAAACTTGAAAATGTAAGTAACTTTTCAGACCGTGTGTAGTCTAGATTAGCAATATCAGTCTAAAGCTAATATATATCTTTAACAATCAAATTATTATTATTATTATTATTATTATTATTATTATTATTATTATTATTATTATTAAATGAGCATGAACTTGCAGAGATGTTTTTTATCTAACGATGGGAAATAGTAAAGCTGAACTTGATTTTTTGGTAAACACACACAAACACACATATGCATTTCCATTGAAAAAGTAATAGAGTAAATGAACAAAAAAAGTTACTTTTCGTTTAAACATAAAAATAACAATAAAATCACAAAATTGTAGTACTCAACAATAGCGGATCATGTAAATCATGAAGACAAAAACTTTGAATGGTCGGTCCTGTTTGTTTCCCAACTTTCCAGACAACTCTGGTATTAGATTCATTCCAATTAAAACCCCCAGGACTCAGAATTATAAGTTATTATTAATTCAATTATTGAAATTATATTCTAGACCCTATGTGTAGCTTCATAAGACGCATGCTGAACAACTATTAAACGGTCAGGACTTGGCATAAACAAAATCGGGAGCTGCTTGGGCAAATAAATTTCAAATCATCTGCCCCGAGCAGGTGCGTACTCCAGCCGAAGGTGGTGCCCATGAGGGATCCGCACAAATGTGAAGTCCTTTGTCTGAAATTCACATACGCGACATTCAACAAGGTGTTGATACAGAGAGGCGGTCTACTTTAAAAAATATACAGACAAGTTTCCCAACCATTTTTTATATTATTTCACAGCCCATGCCGATGTTGGTTTCGGGGGTTCTCAGCAATCAAGTGGGGGATAAGCGATTGGCGAGAAAGTCTCAACAAAAAATGACTTCCAAGCCTGGTTTTTATGTCATTTTTTTCAATGAAAAGGGAGGGGGTGACAGTTTTTTGGTCACGGCTCCGACAAGTTTCGGAAGATCGTCTCAAAATGTGACCAGCAAGTGTGCTGCATCTCTTCAGAGATCTAGAAATGTCAAAAGAAAAATGGTCTGATTCGTTTTTTTATTTATTTTACAATGAAACTGGTCAGATACGGTGTATATCATTTTTTCGGAATGTTGGCGACCATGAGGCTTATGCCTGTCTTGGTAAATGAAAAAAGTTAATTATTTTTGGTGGAAATGTATGGAATGTCATTTCACATGTTTTATATCATGAATGCATTTTTGCCTATCTGTAATTATATTTTTCGTGTTTCTCTAAATAGATTTAAGAGTTCACAAATTATTTTTTCAGTTCAAAAACTAAATTTTGAAATCAATGAATACTTAGAGGTATCAAAATGTAACTGATATCTAAAACTGATTTTTAGATATCAAAAGTTTCAATTCTTCATAGCAAAAATAAAGTATTTGATAGCAAAATCTCAATTTTGAGCTCATTTTTTTTTATTTTTTATTCATATGAAGAATTTATTTTAGGTAGCATTTTGTCAGAATGTACGGAATGCCCTTTGAGCATTCACAGCATTTTTGTGTATCAAAATGTAATTAAAGACAGAGAAAAATCGATACATGTTGATCTCATTAATTTATATTTTGCTATCAATAATTGTCTTTTTAGATAAAAAAATCTTTACTCAACATTTCTTAGGGGAGGCACACATTTAAAAATAGCGAATCGACAATTAAATTTTAAAGATTTAAAAGTGAATTATTAGTATAAATAACAACAACCGCGCGAATGTTGAGCTAATGAAATGCCACTCATTATTTCATTAACAGACATTTGTTTTTGAATTTTAGATATCAAAATTAGACATGATATGAAAGAGACATTTTTTAGATCACAAAAGCATTAAATTTTGCAAATTTCAAAATATAAATATCTCATTCTGACAAAATGACATCAAAACACGTTATTCAGATCAGTTGAAAGAAAATAAATCATTGAGCCAAAAACTACTGTCAACTATTTCATTTTTTTGGGAAACTTTTGAGGTCTAAGAATCAATTTTAGATATCAATTTTCATTTTTTGATATACTTAAGCATTTATTGATATCAAAATTTAGCCTTTGAACTCAACACTATCTTTAGAGATATCAAAAAATAATTTTTGAGATCTAAAATTTATTTAGAAATATCAAAAAATATCATTACATATAGAAATAATAAATTCAGGAAATGAGTTTATGCTCTCAACGTTAATTCTTGGTATCAATAATACGCTAATATATTTGAAAATGGCATTCCATAGCATGTAACATTTTCAAATAAAAGGACAAAGGAGTAACTGTGATCACGGATTGTAATTTCTGTCATGTGATCTGGCTGGGCTGTGTACTCTTTTCATTGCGCAACTCAGCTATATCACAGGCCTGAAATTTAAACAAAATTATCAGCGAGATGATCAAAACGAAAACAAAGGTCTTAAGAACTGATAGCACCAGCATTTCACCGAAATCAAATATGTTGTTTCAGCTTAAGTTTTGATGACATCTGCCGGAGAAAGATAAGAGAGAGAGAGAGAGAGAGAGAGAGAAAGAGAGAGAGAGGGGGGAGAAAGAGAAAGAGAAAGAGAGAGAGAGAGAGAGAGAAAGAAAGAGAGAGAGAGAGAGAGAGAGAGAAAGAGAAAGAGAGAGAGAGAGAGAGAGAGAGAGAGAGAGAGAGAAAGAAAGAGAGAGAGAGAGACAGAGAGAGACAGAGAGAGAGATAGAGAGACAGAGAGAGAGCCGGAAGTAAAACAGCAGTGTTATGCCATCAGAAGTAGCATGTGTAAGCGTGAACGTAAACGTATAAAAATTTGTGAAGTCAGCCTTTCTGAGCACGAATTTATCTTATTATTTGAGCTTGCCTTTTCCGCTTTCGCTTTTACTTGGTGGAAACACTTTATAATTGCCAAATATCGTTATATAAATAGGTGGTTTCCAATTTTATCCAATATGGAAAAATCAAATTAACCACTTACCATAGTTTGTCAAAAAAAAAAACAAAAACAAAAAAAAAAAAAAACGAAACAGCAATAATCTTACCGATGCTGGGTTAAATATTCTAAAATAATAAGACAGTTGAATTTTTCAAGTTTTTTTTTTTTTTTTTTTTTTTTTTTGTTATTGGCAGATTAATTTTGAAGAATTTGGATGAAAAACAAGACTTTTTACTTTTGGTCAAAAATTTATCTTTTTGATTAAACGACTGAGGCCCTACCACCGCTAACAAACCACAACCAACTAAAAATAAATAAATAAATGAATAAATAAAATTATTTCTTTCAAATTTTATTGATCCATTTAAATTTTGAAAACGTGGCACATGGAACATTCTTTTAAAGAGCAAAATGTACAACAAATCGACTGAATGGAGAAAATACATTTTCAACAGCATCGATACCGCAATCATTTCCCAGACGTGTGAAGATGCCGCACAAGAATGCCAGCATAAACATATACAAAAATAAATGGTCCACACGAACAATTTATTCAGTTTAGTTCGGGGCAAAAATAGCTTTATTTCTCTGTCAATTTTTTTGCATTTTTAAACAACCATCCAATACACGGTGTTTTTGCATCATTATTATCATCGACCGTTTATTCTTACAGTTTGGTAAATATTTTTAAGATTTGTTGAATATTTTACAATATATTAATATTGCAAAATGCACCTGCTGTGGTGCATTTAAAGTAAAGTTTCAGCTACGTAATACTTTACAAGGAAGTTATAAACAGGATCCTGATATCCATATGGATAATTGCTTGAAACGTTTGGAAATGAGTTGTAGCTTGTTTTTATGGAGCAACACATTACCTAGCGTTTAGAGTTATTTGGGAACCTAAAAACCTCTTATCAAATTTTCAATTGAGAATTTGTGAAAAAAGTTGCGTATTAAGATGTGAAGGATTTAACACTTTGGATAGAAAATGAAAGGAAAAAAACGCCGATTGTGCAACAACTTGTCAAAAAATGAATATGTGAAGTCTAGTCAGTGCGGTCTTAAACAGAGACAATGGAGTTTTCAAGGATTAACATGCCTCACAAAAATAGCTCAAAGCAAAAAAAAAAAAAAATAAATAAATAAATAAATAAATAAAATAAAAATAAAAAGGCCAAATCTTTCTTCGTATTGTCTGACAGAATTTGTCGTTTCGGATACAAGGTTCAACCTATGAAAATATGAACGAAGTGAAAAGTAAAAAAAAAACATGAGAATCTCATTTTGTTCAAGTTAAATAAACTCATTTATAAAATTTAAACCAAGACATTTTAAATGTGTTTTTTTTTCTTTAAGGTAAAAGGGTATATGTTATTATTCTTTTTGTAATTTCAGCATGTCTTGCCTATTATTTCTGGTTAATGTTTTAAAGTATTTATGGTGAGATTCTGCATTCGAAACACTGGTATCGTCGAAAACTGTGCTATGCTTGCGTGTTATGGCAAGTTTGCGCAGATTTCATTGAAAAATAGTTCGCTCTATATATCAAGACTAAATGTCATGTAAAAGTTCACCTCTACAGAGGTCAAGTTGTTAAGCATAAACACAAAGCGGACTGATACAAAAAGTAGTTCCAGTCTTTCAGTAGAGCGTTGTTATAAAACAACTGACCTCTGAAGAGATCTATCTGTTATGTATAAACACAGAGCGGATTTATATTTCCATCTATCTAGCCGTACTGTGCATCCCTCGGTGTTGTGTATTCTCGTACATTGGTGAAAAAAGTGCATCTGAATGTCCAAGTCATTAAAATCTATATTTTAGTTACTTTTTAAAAAAGTGATTCCCCTCCTTTATGAGTACTATTTTACGCGGAATCGCCGGTGGGTTTGCGGAGTAAAGAGGTGTTATACACAACAGACCGAACCGCCGTACAGGTCGGCTGTTAGACAACAACGTTCAGTAGAGAGCAATTTTTTGCGGAAACTCATTGGGTCAGTGGGCATTAAAATGGCATTTTAATTGGCCACTATTAAAATATATTTTACGAAAATTTGAACGATCTAACTGAAATGTGGATGGCTGTTAAATAACAGTGCCGGGCAATTATTTTGATCTAAAACGAAGAGAAAATACATTGTGGTCTGTAGATCGCCTGTCCTATAGCAACCGCAGCAGGTTCTCAATAAAGCTCGATCTTTTTCGATTTCCTGTTGCTGCCACAGCCTGGAGTTTACTTCACAGCAAATCGAATCACTCTCATTCAGCTCGAAATGTTTGATGTTCAATGGTCAGTTTATATCAGCTGAGGTGTTCTAGCTCGGTATAGCGCTGTTACTCACCAAACCAAACGAAACACAAAATGAGGCTTCATTTGGGGATTTTCTTTTCTAAAGCTGTGAAGAAATAATTTGATTTTTTCATAATATTTTAATGTTATTGTATATATTTTCATTCAATTCCACCCCTACCACTTCAAAAGGTATCATTTAAACGAACAAAGCTAATCGGGGGGGGGGGGGGGGGTGTGGGGAGGGTAAGGTAAAAGAAAACCTAGTTTCGAAATCCCCAAACTGCCACTGCGGGGGTGGGGGTGGAGGGGTGGGGGAGGGACTTATTGTACTTTTCGAAACGAAATGAGATTTTTTAATATCCAAAGCAAAGGATACACATCAACATATTTCTTCCATAATGGTATCTAAAACAGAGTTTAGCACAATTATTCGGCAAAATTTACTTGTAGATGTCGTTTTCAAAATCTTTTTCAATTTCAATCATTTTGCATCTATCAAGCCAAGGTGCTCCCAAAATGTACCAAAAGTTAAATATGCTGCCCTGCTGTGCGGATATTGTCATTTTATGTATCTGAGATACTTGAAATACCAAGGAAATATACGTATAACCATTTCCTAATTATTTTCGCTATGTTTAACAAGGGTTATTACACATACATTTGAATTATCTTGTGCAAGAAATCACCATAAAACGGTCCTTTGGAAAGCAAAAATACACACTGATAATTCGTTCGTAGTTTTTCAGAGACGGGGGTGTAAATTGTACACCTGTTTATCACAGGGACGGTGTATGAGCTGCACAACACTGATTTCTTACTTCAATTTTTCATGGACCGATGAGTTGACGGGACTGACGTTTCTTAACTCCTCGCTCCCGCACCCCGCCCCCATAAACCACTGTCTGTCGTGCTTTTCTTTTGTAAAACCCCCAAAAAAGTGCGGGTGGATGTGTGCTTCGAAAACTGGGTAAAAATAGGTTACCACTTTTTTCGAGATAATCGATATTTTTATTTTCTTAAAAATTAAAACTTTCAAAAATTAACGCATGCCATTTTAACATTTAATGCTAATTTTTCGAGTAAGCTGTATTTTAGATAGCAAAAAAATATTTTTTAAATAAAAAAATAAAAAAATGTTAAAGGTGGCGCAATTTTATTTAAATTTATCGAATCGCCAATTAAATGTTGAGATGTAAAATTGAATTATTTATATCAATAACAGAACACAGTTGCTGAGTTCAAGAAATGTTTTATTTATTTGCAGCGCAAAATTAAAAGAAATATTCGGTATACCGCAGTCATTCACCACGTCGTTCGCAGACATGTGCTTCTAAATTTGAGATATTAAAAATAGATATAAATTGCATCTTTTTTTGACGTGTCTAAAGATATATCAATATCAATTTTTTTAATCAAAATGCATTTAGAGATATCAATAAATATAATTACAGATAGCAAAATTTAATACGTGGTATCAAAAAATGAAATTTTGCTCACAAAAATTAATTCTTGATATGAAAAATAGCCGAATTAATACGAAATGGGAATAATACATGGTCAAGAGGGAAGTACAGGGAAATATGTTCCTAAGTCGAAAGTATACAGTCACCTCACCCTACGGATTCGGTCAATATTCACTTATGACCTCGGGGCGTATTTCACTGTATTTCTCTCTTGACCATGTTCTATTTCTTTTATTATGTGGCTTGGACTTCTTTTGTACCGTTTAGATCCATTTTGAAATTAATTTAAATTGGACTTTTTTATTAAAATGTAATCACGCCATATTAAGTTTTCTTTTTGGGAAGCAAACCAGTTTATATTTTGGAAGCATTTTTTTCAAGTGTGGGTTTCGTCCTAACTGTACAAAATCGTGATATTCGCACTTCACAAATAGATAACGCCAAAACAATATGCATTACATTTTGTAATGAAACCAGGAACGAAACGGGCGAAGACTAACGTTCAAAATCAAAATGTCGAAATAAATAGAAAGTATCCTGCTTTAATTAACACTTATCAAGACTTTCATCGAGTACACCTAACGTTTTATTTCGTAAAACGTGCTTTTACGGGTAAAAGCGCAATTCGTGTTCTCGACTTTTAGATGGGTTCCCTTTCTGTTTTAACCTTTCACGCAGAATAAAAACAAACTTTTTTGTGTCTGCAGAATAGCCTACCCCGCCATCCATCCATCAACCAATCAAAATGCGGGAATCCTCTGATATTTAGTCATGATTGACAATGGGCATTCCCTTTAAGCCCCACTCGGTGGTTGAATAACGCACCCAGGCTAGTTGAGGGCTGGATGGGTTGGAGAGTAGGCTAAAAGTGGAGAACGCAAATTTCGCTTTTACTCGTAAAAGCACGTTTCACGAAATAAAACGTTAGTTTTACTTCGCAAAAGCTTTGAATTCGCTTATATCCACTTTTAGATGGGACGTGAGTCCGGAGCAGGGGAGCCTGCCATTCTGTACTGCTTCACAAAAAAGGTTTCGAATTGAGCTAGATACGTAAAAGCTCATCGGAAGATGCTAAGTTGAACTGTAGTTGAAGACTGAATAAAATGCTTACTACGTTCCACTTCTTTTAATATTTTCCAAAAAGCCTGGGATGGGGGGGGGGGAACACTCCCAGTTCCATAATAAACACTGTGAGATACGATCACATGGGAACAGAATGTCGAGATCTTACACATGTAAATCAAGCTCGCTAATTACATAAGAGTGGTTATTGCCATCCCCCTCCTTCCGCTCACTGGATGGGTCCCAACCTAACACACTCGAGATCGAGGTTACTAAAAATAATTTGAAACCATCGATATTTTGACAATACGATCGTAAATCTCGAGAGATTTACGCAAATAAACCTAATACTGCCAGGGATTGCGCCTGCAGTATTCTCAATCAAATAACATACTGTACTGATGTTAGACTAAGGCAAACGATAAGATCCAATTGCCTGAAGCAAAGAACACAATATAAAGTGAAAGGTTTTATCCGCAGAACCTACAAAATACTAGATAATCTTTAAATTCTAATACTGATTGGATTTAAACTTAAAAATGTGAAAATCTTTCACTGCAACATGATTTCTCGTGTCTTGGGCAAATTACGGGCCCATGGGCAAGGTGGGCATGGTCATCATGGACCGATCCCCTAGTTGCCGGTGATGGTACGGGAACAGTAGGTACCGTGTATGCCCCCCTTTTTTCTGACCTTAGGGTCCGAAAAGAGAGGACGATGGCAGGTAGCTGAGTATTAAGACCATGGTGACCCTGCCTGAACAAAATAAAATACATCTTAAATGGAAACCATTCTTGAGATTAAACTAACGTCCATACAAGTGAAAATATCAGTTCTGTGGTGATTAAAAAACACTTGCTTAACGGTACTCAAGGTACGACAACAAAGTCTGAAAATGTCACTGCTTCTGACCCTTGCATCCGTTGTTGTGTCCTTTGGCAAATCCCCCTTTCTGTTTGCCTTTGCCTTTCAGTTTTGGAGCGGGTTGCCTGTAACCAGAGTAGAAGGCTTCGTAGTGATGGTTTCCGCAGCAATAAAAGGGCCTAAAGAGTAAAGACCCGACAACTCGTTCTGCGACAAATCTTTAAGATAATACTTAACGAATGAGTTGGGAGAGGACCAACAACCCGTTTTAAGTATATATACCAAAGACACATGTCGGAGAGCCCTGAGGAAATTTGGGCGGACATGATGGGCTTTAATTTTACATTCGTTTTGTAGGCAGATATCGGTCTGTGTCCGTTCATAAGCTGCCAAAAATGACCTTTTCAATATAGTTTGAGATGGTCTGTTTAGAAAGGTCTTTGTTGAATTTTGGAATGAAAGAAATAATGAGGGCTTTTTGATTTTCTGAGCGATATGCTTCTGAAATCGAAAGATATTGACGTAGTGCTTTGACCGGGCACAAAGAAACGCGGTCCTCAGTCAATTGTTCCCCTTTGAAGGGCTGGGAGCGCAATATGGTCGAAGGTGCCCGGACCTTGGGAAACCATATGTGTCTTACCCATGAACATGGCTCTGGGAGTAAGGCACACTCTATTCCACTCACCATTTTCTTTTATTATCTCTATGTCCAGTACAGGGATTTCGCCTCTCCTCTTACCGGACGCTAAGGCTAACAGGAAAGTGAATCTTACCGTGGCGTCTTTTGCGGAAATGTTTTCTTCCGCGAAATTCTCTGGGCACTGTAAATAACGTAGTACCAGTGAAAGATCCTATTGGGCCACATTGGAATGTTGGGGAGGGGAATTTACCTTGAAATTTCTGATTAACTGTGGCAAGGCCGTATCCTCACCCGGGTCATAGCCAGTAGATGCCTTAAGTCTCGAGCCAATGGCGGCTCGATAACCTTCAGTTGACCTTGAAAGGGGTCTAGCTTAGAGGTAGCGCACCAAGAGGCAAACTTGTTCCACTGCGACCTATAAACTTTCGCTGTGGATTGCTTATGGCTGTTTACTATCTTTCCCACTACCTGCTTGGAGAAACCTTTCTTCTCTTAGAAGGATTGGTTAGGCACCACAGGTGTAGGTTCATTAACTGTGGGGACGGGTGGAAGTGTCGCCAATGTGGTTGGGATAAAAGTTCTCTGTGACAAGGTATCTGGATGGACTTGATCACCTTGCACCGCAGGAGCAGGGTAAACCACGGAGCCTCTGGGGGCAACGGGGCTATTAGTAACAGAGATGGGGGTCTCAGTTCTAATATTCTTTGCAACACCTGTAGCAGAATGGCTTGAGGAGGAAAGGCATAGAGTACTTCCTGCAGAGGCCATGAGCATTTAAACGCATCCACTGCCCAGGTTGCTTGATCCGGGCATGGGGATACGAACCTGGGTAGTTGAGTTGTCAACGCGTTGGCGAATAGATCTAACGTCGGGGGCCCCATTGGGATTCCCGTGTTATCCAACGGAAGGATGACTGGGCTAGGCACCACTCTGCGTGGATGACTTGACCCGTCCTGGACGCTAAATCGGCCAGCACGTTTAGTTTCCCTGACAGGTGACGTGCTACAATGGAGATCTTGCATTCCCGCGTCAGAAGAAGGATTTGAGAAGTCAGGGTCGACAGTTGAGGGGATTTGGTTCCACCTTGTTTGTTCAGATACGCTACTGATAGACCGAGAAATTTTCTGATGCCTGTCCGTTGTAGGGAATGCCCGGGCTGCTGATAAGTCCCATCGTTCCTCAAGAAAATAATGTCTTGTTTTGGGGTCAATTCTGATTTGGCCAGATTTACCACAAGACCTACCTGTATCGCCTTTTTGACCAGCTGGATTGTTTGGTGATAGGCTATGTCCCGTGGAGTATGTGCTAGGAGCCAATCGTCTAAGTATTGGAAAACTAGCATTCCCTGGAGACGTGTCCATGCTTTCAGGACCCGCATGATCTTTGAAAACACGTACGAGGCTGATGAGAGGCCGAAAGAGAGTGCCAGAAACCAAAAACGTTTTTGATTTACTTGGAAACATAGGTACTTCCTGGCCGAGTGGTGTACGGGGACATGTAGGTAGGCGTCGGATAGATCTATCGATGTGCCCCACATCCCTTCCCGTAACATTGCTTTTATAACCTGTGCCGTATCCATCTAGAAGGAGGTTATTTGTAGGAACTGATCGGAGACGATAGATCTATCACCAGCCGCCATCCCCCTGACTTTTTGGGTACCAGAAAGACTCTGCTGAAGAAGCCTGCTTGGTTTTCTGGCATTTCCTCTATAGTCTGTTTTGACTTTAAGTCTTTTAGCATTTCTTTCAGGGCTAAGTCTTTTTCTGATCCCTGCTGATAAGCGGTGGCGAGGCTGCCTGGAGTTTGGGGCGTTAAGGGAATGGTTGGCTTGAGTCTCCTCGGGCCCTTCTTGAAGGGGAGGGGGTAGCCGTTCCTGAGCCAGCGGACTACTCTCCGGGAAGCCCCTAACTCTGTCCAAGCTTGCCAGAACTCGCCCAGCCTGCCGCCTTCGGGCAAGGATGTGTTGCAGGACAGTAGCTTTCTTAGATCGTTTAAGCCAGAAAAAAGTATCGCCAAGAGACGAGTCCCTCGTCTCTGAGCGGTATTTTGGTTGGCTGCTACCTTTGCTGCTGGGTATGCTGTCCCTCCGGTTTGTTGTCTCCCGACTGCTTTGGCCTCTTCGGGGCGGGGACTGCACCTGGGAACTGGGCCGGGAGTGATCCGTAGAGGATTGTCGTTGCTTCTTGCGCTTTGCTGGTTGGCGGAACGAGGCACGCGACATCCTTGACATCAAAGCGAAGTCCTGCGACAATGATCTGCTCTCCTTGTTTACTCTCTCCACTTCTGCTGGGGGGAACAGTTCTTTCTCACCCAGGATGGGGGTGTGTCTTAAGTCGCGAAGTCCCTTGACGCTTGACCAGCAGTGCTGGAGGAAGGCGTCCCGTCTTTAGAATACCATTGACGTCATCAGGAAGGTAGAGATTTTCACGACATCACGGGTGGCCAGAGACAGGCATTCCAAAAGCATAGAGGACACTGGATCACTGAGTCGCAGGTTTTCCCACCTTGCCCGTAGTGCTTTCAGAGTGTGGTCCTGAAAGGACATAATGTTAAAAACTTGGCGGGCCGACGACTCAATGTTCCTGGCGTTTTTTTCTACTAATGGAATGTCTGAATCCGGACGAACGTATGGCATCCAAACTGTTCTCTTGGTTGGCTGATCCAGTGTCTCCGTCGGGATATGGTCGTCCGAGGTACGGTATGGGCCTGGACGCACGGAGCAGTGCTTTGAGGCATGAAATCGCGATGACGTGCGGCCCTCACTGGCATCCATCTTTTTAAACTCGTTTGACCGTACTGTCACTGCGTTCGTGATGCCCTCACTCGTGGATAGGGCAATGAATGAGTCGTGGTGGGGCAGAGACGTCTGGGATGTTATCCAAATGGGGGGGGGGGGGGGTCATCCCTTTTCAGACATGGGGTGCCACGGGTAACATTAGCGAGGCGGGCTATTTCCTGTATGGCATCTCTAAACGGGACGTCTTCTGGAGCTATGGACGATGACGTCACGGAGGGTGTTCCCTCTTCCCCCGAAGATGAGAGGTCGGGAGGAAACGGGGTCCTGTCGGGCGACGGCCTGCTGCTGCTGGGTCGGGCCATAGGCGCTGACCACGACCATGGGAACGTACAGAGTCCATCTCCCGTAGGGGTAAGCGGAAGTGAGTCGGTGCTGACGGCTCTTGGGGCACTTCTCCGACCTCTTCCTCTTCGGACTCTTCCTCTTCCAGCTCTTCCTCGCCCTGCTGCAGAGTGTTTGTGGGATGTTGGGTGAGTAACTGCCCCGAGGGCGTGTAGATCTCCCTCTCCCTCTTAGATGGAATACATGTTATGGGGGAGGTGTGAGCTTGAAGTAGGTCGCCATCCTCTTCTCCCACCAAATTAGAAACCTGCCCCGACGGTGGAATGCCTGAAGAATCCTCCTCACTGGGGTCTTCCGTCTCACGGTCCAGAACCGTACCCAAGGCGGAGGGGTCGTGGGAAGTGGACGCTAGGGGAAGAGGTTCTGGTAGTGGACGAGAAACTGTGCCCGACGGTGCAAGGGGTCAATTTTGCCTCTTGCTCTTTAATTGAGCTTTGCAGGTCCTGGATCTGACGTTGAAGTTGTGTCTGTAAAGCCAGTATCGCTGACAAATTTACTGAGTCACCCATGGAGGGGTGCAAAATTGGCAGATCCAGCTGGGGGAACAGATCCTCTGGCGCCGGTATGCCCAGTTGACCCGGGGTAGACGTAAAGGCAGATCCCGTAGCGGTATGTACAACAGTTACTTGTCCTTCTGCGGGGCAAAGTTTTTTCTCCGATCCTGACCTTTCTTTCTCAGAGTCCGGTCGGTCAGCGGAACAGGCGTTACGTAAAGCCGTGCGCTCGTCGCCCCCTACTATGTCCAGTTCAGCTACTGTCTCTGAGAAGGCTCTGGATGGCTTTGGCTTTTTGCGTTTGCGTTTAGTGCCCGCTGTATCTGACTCTGCCCCGGTATCCAAACGGATGGGCGTTGACACCTGCTGTAGAATTACTGAACTGGCCTTTTCCATTGTGCTACAGGTGTAGTCCGGTGCAATGAAAAGGGAGGAGGCTTTGCGTCTGCTCCTTCTACGGTCGTTCTTTGCCCTGTTCCTGTAAATTGCACGCCACTCTCTGCGGGTTAACTGTGCACACTCAGGGCAGATATTGCCTCTACACACAGCGCCAGGTCCCGATCTCTTCTGCAGCGATCACACACTGAATGAGGATTGAGCAAGGTGGGCGGGTGTGAACACGGCAATTCCTTCGTGTTTTACCGTAGGGTGGCCTCTGTCATGTCTGAAAAGCAAGCAGAAAGAAGAGACCATAAGAGACTGCATCAGTGAATACAAGGCAACAGTTAAACAACGCTTAGGCTATCGCTCTCAGTGAAATGCAGTGCTTTAAATTGAATTACATCATGTAAAATGATCACAATGTTGATGATTAAGATGAATAAAGGCGAAAAAACTCTTATTTCGAGAACATATACCCCTACGGGACCATGTTCCCATAGGTCCAAAGTCCCATGCTCCCATATGAGACCATGTTCCCATAAGGACCATGTTCCCCTATGGGACCGTGAACCCATGTTCCCATGAAACCCATAGTTCCATGTTCCCATGGGTCCCATGGGGACAAGATCCCATGCGGAGACATGGGACGTCCCTTAAGCCCGTAATAACCAGTCTGGGAATACGTGGGATTACGGTGGCTGTTGTCACGTGGGCCGCTACTATGGTCCCCAAAAGGGGCGTACGAAGGGACTATGCCCGTTTTGAGACCCATAACGGGCGTGTGGTCCCAAGGGTGCCACAAGCTCGATAAAACGTCTCAAAACAGCTTTTTTCGCCCGGACAAAATTCTATGTTGCAGAGCTTGCAGAGACAAGATAGAAAAAGTTCTGTTTGGAGTGCAAGCTTTAGCAAAAACCGGTCATTTCTGCTATGGCACGGTAAGCTGTAAAATCTTAGAGTCTGAGCAGGCAATGTGGACTGCAAAGACTCGAAACAACTCCTGAGGGTGTGTGCTCGAACCAGTGCGTGTAAATACTCGATCTTGCAGCTTCTGGTGAAGAACTGAGGCACACTTCTCGGGACTATCGACATGTCACCGCTTACGTGCAAACTCAAATTCTGCCAGACCGAAGTTACAAGTGCTGTATTTGCATATAAACTGAACCAAATTTATCCAACTTCCAGAGAATGATAAAGTAGTCCTTTATTAGTTAAATAAACTAAATAAAAAGCAAATCCGCTCCTTTCCACTAGTTCCCCAACGAAAAATTCGTGGAGCACACAGAATGGCGTGTGTTTTCAAACACTTGCTTGAAAAATAAAAACGCTTATATGGAATGCCCATTGTCAATCATGACGAATACCAGAGAATTCCCTCATTTTGATTGGTTGATGGATGGATGGCGGGGTAGGCTATTCTGCAGACACAAAAACGTTTGTTTTTATTCTGCGTGAAAGGTGAAAATAGAAAGGGAACCCATCTAAAAGTGGAGATAAGCGAATTCAAAGCTTTTGCGAAGTAAAATGAAGCTATAAGGGACAATGTTTCGGACCGTTCTTTCTCTGTGTTGCTCCGTCATTTTGTTTCTACTACTCCATACTGGCCCCAGGACTCCCAAATTTCGCACATATGTGGTACTTGATCTGAAGTTCTGCACCTCGCTTTTTGTTTTCGCCTTTGCTTTTATTTTCATGGTCAGAATGCGAAGTAAAAAACTGATTTTTTATCAAGAAATGCAAAGCGCAAAAGCTGTAGCAGCATTTGCACAAGCTGTCGCATCTGCCAACAGCCAAAGTGTACATTTTCTAAACGAGACAAAATTCCGCTAGATAGCGGAGTGACCCATTTGCAGAAAATACTAACAAAATATTCTTGAAAATAACGTGGTAATAGGTGGATATTTAAATGTTATCTTACATGGCTCACTCGATAAAATGCCAACGTCCTCAAAGACGGGGTTGAGCGATTAAAAGAAATTATGGAGCTAGATGATTTAGTTGATTTTTGGATAATAAAAAACTGTGATATTAAAAGATTTTCATGGCACCGTGCGAAACCGGTATTAATACAATCTAGATTGGACTATTGGATTGCGTTGAGTGAGTTGATCTATGATATAATAAAAGTAGACATTGTTCCGGGTTTTAGGTCATAGTGCAAAAGAACATAGTGCAGTTATATTAGCCTTATCGATTAGATGTCAAGTAGAACAGAGGGGGCCAAGCTGGTAGAAATTTAATACAAATTCACTACAAGATATTAACTATACAAGGCAAATTAAATCCTTGATTATCGAAGTAAAAGAAAGCTCCACCAACTTGGACCCCCATACCAGGAGGGAGTACATGAAATATGAAATACATAAATTTACGCTCTCCTATTCAAAACGTAAAGCCGCTAATACAAGAAAAAATAAAAACCTGCTTGAAAAAAAACTCCACACGGTAGAAGAAGAACTGAACCGCAGTAATGACCATAATCCAGAGTACACGTTGTACCAAATTAAAGATTGTAAATTGGAATTAGAAAGAATAGAGGCAGTGGAAACAATGGAGCATTATATAAGAAGTACGGCATACTTTATTGAAACCCATAAAAAAATCAAAATTCTTTCATAATATTGAAAAAAAGAATTATGATAAAAAAATATAACGAAAAATTGTTAATAATAGGGGAATCCAATTCACTAAACAGAAAGAAATTTTAGAAGAAGCCGCTCATTTTTATGAACAACTGTATTCTGGTAATCCTGCCGTTAATGATCAGTTTTATCAATCATTTTTTCATAAAGAATGTTAAAATAAAATGTCCACTAGGGATCAACTTTATTTAAACTCTGAATTTACTAAAAAGATTTATATAAAATAGTTAAAAACATGGGCGTTAATAAAACTGCCGGATCAGACGGGCTGTCCAAGGAATTTTATGAATACTTTTGGGAAAATATAGTAGATATGCTATTACAATCTTGCAAATACAGCTTTGTACAGGGCCATTTGAGTGTTGAACAAAAAAAGAGGAATTATACGCTTAATCCCAAAAAAGAATAAAGGTTTAACAAATTTAAAAAACTGGCACCCCATAAGTTTATTAAATGTTAACATGAAGATTTTAACTCAAACTTTAGCGCATAGATTTCAAAAAGTTCTCCCAAAAATTATCGGACCTGAACAAAACGACTTTATCAAAAATAGATACATAGGACTAAATATAAGAACACTAATAGATTGCATAGACCACTTAAATAGAGAACAAAAAGGAGGATTCCTCTTATTCGTAGATTTTGAAAAGACCTTTGATAAATTAGATTGGAAATTTTTAGACAAA
Organism: Protula sp. h YS-2021; assembly: GCA_949752745.1. NCBI lineage: Eukaryota > Metazoa > Annelida > Polychaeta > Sabellida > Serpulidae > Protula > Protula sp. h YS-2021. The sequence continues at coordinate 77,903,929 of OX457026.1, forward strand.
TGTTTAGAATATTTTAGTTTCGGTCCCAATATTTGACACTGGATAAAAATATTTTACACTGACATAGAAAGTTGTATAATCAATAATGGGACCACAAGTAGGACGTTCAAAATTTTAAATGGTGTCAGACAGGGTGTTCCCCTCTCAGCGTTACTCTTTATTATAGCGGTTGAAATTCTAGCGTGTGCAGTTAACAGTAATAAAAATAGGTAGCATTGAAACTAAAATTAGCTTATTAGCCAATGATACGACGTTACTGTTGACTGATGTGCTCTCAATCTAGAATGCTTTAAATTGGTTTGTGCTGTTTTATTTTACATCAGGCTTGAAGGTGAATCTGGATAAGACTGAAATCTTACAAGTTGGCAAACAAAGAATCAAGTAACTGGAAAAAAACCCTTCCGTATAAAGTGGTCTGAAGGGGATGTGGTCTCGCTAGGTATTAGATATTTTAATGATATAGCTAAAGCAACTGAAGTTAACCTAATGGATAAATTAAAAGCAATAAAAAAATCTTTATGTCCTTGGTCGAAATATTATCTCTCACTTAAAGGAAAAATCACAATAATAAAAAAACCTTTTGCTGCCGAAGTTATTGTATGTAATGAATGTAATGGAAACCCCAGATTGGTTCATAGCGGATGTAATTGATGAATTTAATAACTTTATATGGGATAAAAAACCACATCGCATACAAGCCAACGTATTAATTCAAGATTACAATGATGGTGGCCTCCGTAGCTTGGACTTACTATCATTCTTGAACACACAAAAGTTAACTTGGGTGAAAAGATTAATTGAACATGAAAATTCTCTGAGTGTCAATTTTTTAAAAATATATTTGCCCACATTTAGCTTGCTGGAGGTTCTCAATTTATCCCTTAATGTAGATAAACTATCAAAAGAAATACCACTCTTTTATAGAGAAATATTATACAGATGGTATTTGCTGAAAAATTCTCCATTGAACGTTCACAGTATATTGAAACAGTGCATTTGGCACAATCAATATATCTTAATACAGAATAAGTCTGTTTTTTACATTGAAATGGAAGAAAAAAATATATCCTTGTAGGTAATCTAATAACAGAACATGGTACCTTATGAATCCGTTTGAAATTAAATACCAGTATAAACTTGAACTAAATATTATAACAATTATGAGCCTTAATAATGCTATTCCTAGTGAATGGAAATCTATGATATCACAGCATATAAAAGGATATACATGAGATTTGGCAAAATATCGCTCCAAGGAATGAATTGATGACTGATATTTTAAGTGTTGATATAATTAAGTGTAACTCGAAAGCGCTCTACCGGTATTTTATAAAACAAAAGCAAGTTGAACCTAGCTGTATACGACGATGGCAACAGTCAGGTATAAATCTCCAAGAGCTGGAATGGAAAGAAATATTTTTAAAGACCAAGTACCTAACAAGAAACACCTAAAATTCAACCATTGAAAAATGGTTGAATAAAACTTTTCTGGAAAACTCTCCTCAGGTTGTCTTAAATATTAGAATAAAAATACTAAGGTTGCTAAAAAAGGAAACAATAGAAGCTGTAAGATTCATTCTTGATTATGTTCTCCTTCAAGCCAAGTTGTTATTCATAAATGTAAAAACGCCAATGAAGATGTTTATTTCTACCGTTTCTTAAAATATTTAAAGCATGCAGTAACAATTGAAAAGATGTTGTATCATAAGGTCCACAGAAACCAAAAAAAAATTAGAGACTTTAGACTGCGTCATTTAAAAAAAAAAAGAAAAAGAAAAAAGAATGTTTGAAATTATATCATGTTTAATGTGCCTTATGTTAACTGGGTAGTACATAGTAACAGTCTATGAAACTCTTGTGAAATACTTTGCAGCTTGTTATAGTATGTATACTACTGTACTAGGAACTTATTCTTGAAAGAAAAGCGAAGTGTAAAAAAGAAATTCTTGTATTAAATTGTGACCAAGAAGCTCAAAGTCCCTCTAGGTCAAGGTTCAGGGTGGAAGGTTACTAAGTACGTTTTATATATTTGAACTGGGAACTGAGCCCTTTTTATGGCCACCTTTCGTCATTAATGGGCGTTTTGAAAAATATTTCTCACTATGACCTTGACATTTGAGGTTTCTTAGAGTAAGTAGCAAAGCTTTTCCAGAAGGTTTCGAACTGACAAAAACGTTTCTTAGAAAGGTTTTGAAACTTAGAAAAAACATTGACTTTTCTGCAAAGGAAAAGCAAACTTAAATCAAGCTAAAAATCTCTACTGAAAAGGAGAATGTGATTTTAAAACTTTTATGTTTTGGCCAAGTGTTAATATTTCGCCTATGAGAAATAGGTTCGTTTGGTCTCATTTTTGAACTCTCATTACTGATTTTACATTACTTTGTGATTCGGAGCATATCCTTTTGGTTCCAGGCCAAAAGGTCATGTGATCTCTTGTCTTGAAAATCAAGGTCAGGGTTCAGCTGCGGAAGACGCTGCAGATACAAAATGTATACTTTGTAAGAATTGACTATGAAACCGTGTCATAGCTGTTCAGGTGGTTTTCGCGAAACATCGTTTTTTTAGCATTTGACTCTGAGTTCAAGGTCAGTAGCATGGTCAAAAATTTATAGTCTTTTTTCGCAAATAAATCCTGTAGTAAAAACTTGTTATTTTACTCCAGCTAGGAAAAACTTGGAAACGAAGTGGGAATGAATGCTTACTGCATAGCTTATCTGTTCCAGTGGCATTTTAGTCTTGTTTAAAGAAAAAAGTTCAGCTTGCTAATATATATTTAACTAGACCGAATTTCGCTACACGTAGCGAAATGGCACCCACTTGCAATGGCAGAAGGTCAGAGACACACTATATCTGGTCAAAGAAAAATCTTTCGCTGTTTCGACATGATTATCCGCTTCCGAATTATTATCTTTAACGAGGTCATCGAAGCAAATATAATGCAAATTCTTTTGGGCAAAAATAATCAAGATCAGTTCAAAATCGCTCTAACCGTTTTCAGGATAATGGTTAACTTCCGGTTTTTTACCTTGACCATGGCCGGGGAGGTCAAGGTCAGCGAGGCACCTTTTATATAACCTCTTTTAGGCCTAAAGAATCGGAAGCTCAAAATTGGTCTATTACAAACAGTTTTTGAGATACTGGACAATCTTTCTCCAACGGATTACGATACACAAAGGTCACATGACCTTGACCCTCAATATCGAGATTTGGTCCGCGATGTTACTGCCTACTGACACTGTACACGAGTTGAAATAAGAATTTGAGCCTTGAAGGTCAAGGTCAAAATTTTTTATGGATTTGACAACAACTCATTACTCTCTACGCCTCTGCCAAATGCCGTCTTTCTACGTCACACCCTGTAGGAGTGGTCTGGAAAACACTTTGAAGTCAAAACCACTTTGATTTCAATTTGACCTTGGTCTTGAAGGTCAAGGTCAAAAATATTGGCGGATGTCACGACATCTCATCATCCTCTATCTGTGTGCCAACTGTCATCGTCCTACGTCAAATAGCATAGGAATAGTTTTCTGAAAACCTCCTCCTATGGTGCAAAAAAAAAAACTAAGGGAAAAAAGAGGAATAAACGGGCAGAATTCTTAGCAAAGCATACCTATTTACAAACTTTGTTTGCAAGTGGGAATGATGTGTGCTATATTTGCATAAGCCATATACTGGTGTTAGTTTTATAAGAACGACGCGGGGAGTGGGTAGCCATACTATGTTCTTTTTCTAGAAAGGTATTGAAATGGCAAAAAAGTTTCTTAGAAAGAATCTGAAGTTGAAAAACACACAAAAATCAGATTGAAAAGTTTCTAAAAAGTCCTGTTCTAAATGAAAAAGTCATTTTTATAATATTTTTGGCCAAGTGTTTAATATTTCGTCTTTGAGAAATCGGTACTCAGTAAACAAAGGAAATGTTCAGTGTGTGCTTCATAATTCAGAAGAAAATTTTCGATTCTTTATAATTGCCAGATGGACGTCGACCTTTATGTAATGGACGAAGAAGAATTGCCTGAAGATATGCAGGAAATGCTGGAAAACATAAAACAGACATTGAAGGCCATTAAGTGGCAACAGGACAAACTGCCCTGTGGTTCCAGCCTCAGCCAATGGCTGTGTGAAGATATTCTCAATGCACAACTCCTGTTTGAACAACGGGCGAAGGAAGTGATGAAACAGTTTGAGAAAGACGGCCGCTGTATTGGGCCATGTCGATTGAAAAACTGTCCTCTGTTCCCCTGAACAGTACAAGAGGAAAAAAGTGTCTTGAATTGTTTGGCTCCAGATGACACATGGGCAAAGGATCCACCAATCACAACGTTGTTTTTGACCAGCTATAGCCTGCAACCAATCATCTCCATGCATTCACAGTGGCCTATAGCACAGCACTCTTATCAGTGCATGCCCTGCCTCTCCTCCGTGATCACGTGCGCTCTATTTGCCTATTAGCTGTGCTCCGGATAAGCAGCCAATGAAAACATTACGAGGCAAACACAGCGGCATGGAGCCTCAGTCTGCCATGTATTTGCCTTGTGAATGTGTACATTTTCAGAATGAAACTACAATCATTTAACCAGGATCCAATAATAAAAAACTTTTGCACTTTTCCGTGAACATGCTCACAAGAATTCTAACTGCCGTGCATATGTACACTATGTTATCGTGTATCCCTTGACTAGCTGTAATTTATTAATGGAGAGTCATGCGTAACGCTATCTCTGCCTCGCTTTTTACAGTACATTATCTTGTAAACTATCCACATTACGCGTCATTCGCAGAAACTGTCAAAACTTTTAGATGTTCTTCCTGGTGTATAAAACAGAGAAGTAAATATGGCTAATATTTGCGCTGGACAAAATCTTTGAGAACTACAAAACTATCTTAAAGACAGAGGCGTTTCTGTAGCTAATCGGAAGAAAGTCGAACTTATAAAATTATGTAATGCTGCTTTCAGTGGTTTGGAGTTTGATCCTGACGGTTTATTTGAAGACCGGTCAGAAATTATCGAGGTAAAATTAACAACGCACGATGGTGTTAAACTTTCAAATCCATCACTAAATATAGGGTCATCAAACTTGTCCTCTGTGCCAGTGGTGCATAAGATTTTTGTTAATAGAGAAAGCAGTGTGATGTTCAAAATGTGGGATAAAACCAATTTATTCAATATAAAAGTTGTATGTTATACGTACCAAATTAGGAATTATGATCAGTTGCATAGATCTCTAGGCATTGAGCTGGGCGCGCTCGGGTTTGGGGTGGCGGGAGGGAGGGGGGAGTGAGAGGGTATGAGGATTGATATGTGATCAAAATTTTTGATATGGTTCCAAAGCGGTATTATCAAAGAATGGACGTCGCGATAACATTTGACGTGAATTCAACGTTTTGTCTAAAAATAGTTTTTGTAGTCTCGTACACGCTTGGGCCCATATGAAGACTACTTAGGGGACTGAACAAAAGTTACACGAATTATAAATTTGTGTTGTTTCTTTATATGTTCTTTAAAATAAATTACAGAAAATGATGCATTTTTCTTCCTGCCCTTTAGGTTTCGGGAATGGCAGGTAAAAACATTTTGCATCTCTTGTCGCTTTTTATAATACCGGCTGTCACCATTACATGTTCCCCAAACACATCGGTATTTTCGTTGTTTCTCGAGTAATTTCTCTTTCCATGTCAGTTTTTCATCCATTTTTTTTTCAATTCAATACATAAACAAATTATTACTCTACACACATACAATTTGGCATGCAAAAAAAACCAAAGAAAAAATAAGAAGGATTAAAGATAGATGGGGTAGGAATGTTTGTGTATTTCGAAGGCCAATGCATGTAAATAAGCACAGCACTGCAGACAAGCTTGCCTTGGAGAGGCTGCGTCCTTGCTTATCCAGACCAGGCCTATTCATACTGTACCACATCATTATCCAGGCCACACTACTCCTTGCAGAGTGATAGCTGGGCTCACCCCATTCTGCATATGGCTGGTGCACAACTGAAATAACGTTTATTCATTCAAAGACGATTGTTGGCTTTTGCTTCCTTGAAACATTACTGAAATAGCATCCACTCCTGAGTGATGCAGAAAATCTGTTTTATGGATAACGCACACATGCATACATATGAGATATTCTGAATTCTGTAGCTTGCGGCTTAGAATTTTTAACAGGGACCAAAGATTGCGTCAGTTTGAGCATTTTTGCAAAATGGATAAGTGCCAGAAAACGATTCATTTATATTTTAAAATAAATTTAAATTACACATTTTAGTATCAAAACGTGTGCATTCATTAAGACTCTATGTGATCAAAACTCTCCAGAATAAGATTAACCTGGAATAAACCACTTTAGACAGTCCCATTGGTTGGCGAATTTCGGGCGGTTAGTTGCACGCGTACTGCAGGTCTCGTGGTCGGTCTATATGTAAAGCGTAACCGAATAAACCTAAAAACACAAGTGATCCTGACAAATAAAAAAATACCCTAAATAAATAAAAATGGGTTGGTATGAATTCTGATACATTTATTTATGTTCATCCCCGGTGTAAGGAAACGTTTTGACCCCCAAAATAAATCGACTCCCCGGTCGATTTGTTTTAAAACAAACAGACCCCCCGGTCGATTTGTTTTAAAACAAACAGACCCCCCCCCCCCCGAAATGTTTTAACCCTCTTATTTTTTTGTTGATTTCTTTATTTCTTTCCACATATGGCCACCTTATTAGTTTCTTTAATTGAAATAAAAACTATATCCATGAATAACAATTTATTTAGCAACTAACATCTACATTTTTAAACACAAAAACACTTCCAACACCACTAACATACAGTCACCAAAAAAATCTGTCCAAGCTCAATAATTGCATTTTAAAGGCTCAAAATAATAATTTTCTACATCAAGAGGTAGAAAATGTTTAAAATAGTATTTAAAAACCATATGCATCTTTTTTACTTCATTTTATATTTAAACATGATTATTTGGAGGGGGTCATTTTATTATAGGGGAGGTCTGTTTGTTATGGCGGATTTTCCTAAAAGAAATCGACCGGGGGTCTGTTTGTTTAAAAGAAATCGACCGGGGGTCGATTTGTTTGGGGGTCAAAACGTTTTATTACACCAGCCGCGAATAATTAACCTTAGATATCTTCCATGGGCCATTTCATCCCCCGAGGTATTTGTTGACCCGTGTTTTATAATAATAAGATAATATTCATCTATTTGTTGCAAGTATTTTACGGCTGATGGAAAACAATAGGAAGCATGGGATAATCGACATGCAAGATATAACATAGGCCATTTTATCTCAATCTGTAGTTTGACTAAATCTAAGTTCATAGGTGCAAAGTATAAACACGCAAATTACAGTATGCTCAGACTTTTGAAACTTCAAAAATGCATCCTCCCACGCCCTGAGTCCTCGATCATGTTTAAACACATACTGTACTTATGCGATCAGGTATAGCATACTCACTTCTATGGGTACTCTTGCTTTATTTTATATTACGAATGCAAACAAGAATGAAAAAATTGAACAATTAGTGAAGCTGAGTCAATTTCAAAAAAAAAATAAATAAAAAAAAAACAAAACAAAAAACAAAAACAAAAATGGACCCAGATTAATTCCAACGCCCATCCATCGTCGACTTCAGGTTCCGACGTCGAGCTGACTAAACATTGAATCTCGTTATAATTTGGTTGTGTTTCGCCGCGAGTATAAGTCAACATTTAATCAACCCCACTTTCTCCGACGTCTAATGAGCGCCTTTGGTGCATCATTGAATAGATGTCGGGAAATCGACGTTGTATATGCTTCGGAGTCACAACAAAACAACAACCTGATCATGTTATCGCTCACCGGAAATAGAAAATAGAATTTCAAGAGCTTTCCCCGCCTATATTTGAAAAATATCCATGAAAATGGACTTAATAGATATCATGAGTTACCGGATGACACAAGGGTGGTGTTCTTAGACGCAGAAGTGACCACGACACCTTATGATTCCGGACTAATATACATCTGGCGTCCATCAATGTCTTGAGACTCCAATTTTTTCGAGAAGCTCATTACATTGCATTATCGACATCTATCTAACGTCGGCACGTAGATCTTGTTTCTACTTGCATAATAAAAAATAATCCTAAATCCGACTTTGATCCAACGTTGGTGTGATGTCTATCCAACGTTGATGCAATGTTTACTGGGGAGTAGCTTGTAAAATCAAACTATATTCTTTAGAAGCCCTCCCTTCCTTGCTGGAGAAGATATCCTAGAATTCGTGAAAAACTTAAATTCACGATCTATAGCTTGTGCCGCCTTTTGTGCCGCCATTTGCAACCCATGTGTTATCAAGTGATACCACGTTGCCGCGCCTGTTACCAAGTCGCGTCACTCATGTGTTACCCGGGAGCGTCACTTTCCCCTCACGTGTACTATGGGTGCATGTTTCTGTCACGTGCCGGCATCTGCTATACAGAGTACAAGCCGTCGTCTATGTTGTGTTGACAAACAAGGTGGGAGCACATACGAAGCCGCTGTGTTCCTTCTGTCGCTGACTTAGCACACTTCGCACACTTATGCGGCTGAATGCGGAAAACTAAGTCCTTAAATACTACATCATTAACATTGTCTTTGCTCTCTCCCTCGTTTTACTTACGAAAACTTTGTCTATCAGAGCGCGTGCTGCCCTCTGCACCCGTCACTTGACCGCACGTTCGTGCTCTCACTTTACCGCATCCCTTGAGAACTTGCCCTTAGCGCTGCCGTAAGGTTTGGTGGCCCTGCCTTGGGCCTGTAACATAACATTTACTATCGTTAGTTCGACGTGGGAACTGCATATATACAGTTAATTTTACTGTCTGCTGTTAACTCGAAGGGTTAACAGTAAACGTTAAACTCGCCCCTGTCAACGCGTTCAGACAGAAGGTGACTTCTTTGGTGTGCATCTTGAATTCTTCAACTTCCGCCGCTGCTTAATAGGCCGCCACCACAGTCCTCTGCATATAATTCGAAGATGGTCGACTTACTGTATCTCTAATGTGTGCTACAAAGAAACGTTAGTTTGAATGTTAGGCACGCTGTTTGTCCTGGATTACGACTCGCTAAAACTAATGTACTTGGCTGATGGCGGCGTGTGTGAACGAAAATTTCGTGTTAGCTTTGAAATGAATTAATCCTGCTTTGGATCGTTCTAAGGACTGCGCCTAAGATCGTTCATACCCCTCTGCTGTTCTGGTGGTTACAGTTTCTCTTCGAACCGGTGTAGCATGAGGAAATCGGCCAGCAACGGCGACCTCGTTAGACACCACCTCTCAAAGTCCTTCCAGTGAGATTATGTAAGTCAAACGAGTTGACTTGAACGTCCTGCATGCGGACCAAGAAAGCCTGGTTCGTCAGGCAGTTGGCCAGAACCACATGTGGTAGTTGGTCGTGTGAGGGTGAGGGTGCCACTGCGACATGTGGTTGTTTTAGAGCATGTCTGTACTTTAGCAGCTGTCGAGTTGCCCGCTTGACCTTCGGCTGTGGCAACAGGAAAAGACTGACGCGGATTTTGCTACGGCTGCTACTACTCGTATAAAATTTTTCTCCCCCCCCCCGCAAATCTTTCCACAAACCGCTCTAAAATTGTGGTTGTGGGAAATGCATACATTACCTCCTGCGACCACACTCAGCTCAGTTTGTCGTTGGCTATATCCACCAGATATGGACCGCTTTACATGTAATTTATGAGCTTCGTGTTGAATCTCGTCGTGAATACCTCTACTTGAGCGTTTCCTTATCCTTTCACAAAAAAACTGCTGCGAACTCGTCATTTCCTTTTGTTAAACCTGCCATTCCCTCCTGCCTTCCTGTTTTCTGATGTAGCTCACCGCGGTCAGGTTGTCAACGAGGCACATGGCGGTCTTGCTTTGAAGGTCTTGCATTATAAAAAGCAGCGCGTCTTTCATCCCTACTTTTTCATGCATGCTGCGTCATATTCGTGGCCACCTTCTCTGAAATAACTTGCACTTTAAAGTGCACTTCCTATTCCACCTTTGCAGCGTCAGTCTGCATTTGTAGTTGGGGCTGAACAGTCGTGACGAGGACTCTCTGCTTCAGGCTTGTCCGTGTTCAGCAGACACTAGAGGTCCCTTTTTTGGCTGGAGTGACAAGCTGTGCTATACAGTTTGAGTGCCGCATGAAACGCTTGTCCCAAAATAGGGGCGACCTATAGGCACCGTCTTCTATGTAGCTACCAGCAGTTCTATAAGGGAATCGCCAGGGTTAATGGCACCCTCTTTGCCTCCAACATGCTCCCCATTATACCTTGTGTCTTTTAGATCCTGTCGGGGAGCGGGAAATTCTCGCCCCTGTGTGAAATCGAAAACAGTATCTAGTACAATGTCTCTAAGTTTACCAGTAGCCCCAGCTTGACGCATTTGTTGGGAGTAACTCAGATTGTTGTACTACGTTTTCTCTGTCTATCCACGCGTTTGACCGGTCGTCGATGTACGAGAACAGCAGCATGCGGCGACACCAACAACTTTATTTTACGAATTGCTTTGTTGAATACCCAAGGGCGGGAGCCAGACCTATCAGTTACGTTCTGTCGCCAGCACTTGGAAACACAGGTATTTGCTGAGTGGCGGCCATATGGGGATATGTAGGTACGCGTCCGACAGGAAAAGGTTGCCCGCATGTCCTGACTGACTACTATATGCTTACAGTTCCTGTACGTGTCTCCCGCTGAACTCTGCAAGAAGTTAACCTTAAAGAGATGTGTTTCTGTACAATTTCTGTAAATTATTGCCATTACGCATCTGGATGATGGTGGAAATCAAGCATGTTGTCCCACGGACCAAACAACTTATCAGAGACCGAGTTCAATTCAATATTTTCAAACTCAACGAATGATCCTGGCCATACTCGCTGTGTCGCCGAGGTCTTGTTCATGCAGTCGTGTCCTCTGGTCGCCCCATGGGTTGCCAGGTCACTGCCTGCTTGGGGTAGGTGGGAGCAGCGAAGTGTATAATGCTGGTGGACGGCTGGTAGGCTGTGCATGCGGAGGGCGTGTGGATGCGGCCGAAATCTGGAATGTGCATCTCTGGCTGGGAAGTCTACCTGTTTAAACTTTACTGCGTTCAGAATACCGTACTTAGTATCATGAATAAGCATAGATTTGGAGAATTTCTAGATTGTGTCTACAATGTGTCAATATGTAATATCCAAGGGCTCTACTTCGCTTATTCAGCTTGGGGAGAATGCTTGTGAGGGGTCCGGAAATACCACGGAATTTCTCAAAATAGTAACAGCTTGAGTAGTATTCAATTAAAATATCTTTGAATCAAGGCTGGAATAGATGTACCTCTAATAATGTGTTTAATTTCACGAATTTAATTTAAACAGCTTTTTACACGCTTGGTTTGCTGTAAAAGCTTATTTATTTATTTGTTACACAGGTGAAGTAATCAAAATGGTGCAATGTCGGAGATAAGGTACTTCTTCATTAAAAGCCGATTCAACGGTTTAGTGCTTGATATCAATGGTCCTATTCCTAAACCGAAGGCACCGGTCATTATGTGGTATAAAGTAGCCGGAAAAGATAACCAAATATGGTACGAGGACAAGAAAACTTACACGATCCGCAGCAAGCTCAACGATCTCTGCTTCACCATTAACGGTTTGTTTATCATTAAATTTGTATGTTCAAATTGCAAAATTGATGAACTCAGAAAAAAGAGGATATTCTTCCGGCCGGGTCTTTGCGATGACGTCACACGAACGCTTAAAAAATTAAGAATAAATGTAGAGAAAGAAACAGCAGGACAAGTTTGCAATGCCTTTTTTCAGTTTAACGTTACCTTTTAAAAGCAAAATATAACTAAAGATGTCAATAAATCAATAAAGATGTCATTAATTTACACAGCAGAACCTTGGGATCGAACCGCCCCATAAATCAGACCAGCTCGAAGATCACCAGAATCAAAATTCCCCAATTCATTTCTATTAAAGAACCCAACAAATCGGGCCACCCCGCAAATCGAACAAAAGGACCACTTTAGCAAACTCAAGTATCGCGTTTACTTCTGAATGAGCTTATCTCTATTTTTATTTTTTCGTATAATTCTAAAAGAATCACGCAATTTAGAACAATTTTTCAATTCATTTCGAGCAGTCTCGGTCCAGATACCAGTTATTCACAATGGTTGTGCAGTGCCAAGCCCCATTCTCTTTTTGCGTGCTGTACCAACCACACGGGTTATATGTGCAAGATACTTCTTTTTGCTACAGCCGGCTAATAGGTGTTTATCACCACTCTTTTCATCCTTTTCACAGCTGGTAAATCAGAGTTTGCATACATTTTTACTTTCCCCGAGAAGTATCACTCCTGGGTTCTCCACCGGTTTACTTGAGTTGCCCATGCTAAAGTGGAGTGGCCCATGCTCAAGACGAAGATTTCTTGCATTCACCCACTCTCCGCCATCAGCCCACGCTCCCTCTGCAACAGTTGCAGGGGAGACCAGGATATTTATCTCGCTAGCACCCGGGATGTGCTGGATAAACTGCGAACCAGGAACATTAAGAGGAGGAACGTTCAATCACTGTAGCTGTAAATCATGCTGAAATCCAGTTCACTTATGCTTGGTCAATTCTCCTCCACAGTTGACTGAGATAGGGGAATAGAGTCGGACGTCGGTAAGATCAAGACGCCCAGAAAGACTAAGCCAAGAGTAAATCCGTACACACTCGCTAAGCTTGACCTCCCTTTGGACGATGAGCTATCAGTTTTAGGCAAGTCTTGCGAAGCCTTGCAACAGGATACGACAAGACACTGTGAGATTGAGTTTGTGTTTACAGCGTCTTTACCAATAGAAAGAAGATGTGACCATCACTCACCCTTTCTGTCTATGTAATCCCAACAGTAGATACAGATTCGAGAGTTGCAGAAGGCGTCGGCGACCATCACACACCTCCACCCTCTTTATGTCGCTGCCAGTGGATGCCTCAATCCCACGTTCGGGTACTCGGCCTCCCACCAACAACTGAGTCAAAGACTGATCCGGAAGCCATCTTAGTCAGTGAGAGTGAGTCGTCCGGTTTACCTCCCTCGGGGCCGGTCTCCTAAACCCAACACGTCGAAGTGAAAGAACTGTTTTAGATTCACACTTCCAGTCCGGCTTCCATTCCTCGTGATAAAGAACGTGCCATTTACAGTCTGGAAACAAGAGTGGAGTAAGGCCCCTGGAGCGAGAAGGAGTGCAGCCAGGTTCTGAGAAGATAACTAACAACCAAGACTCGATAACTCCTTCTGTTCAGCTCCCCCTTTCCAGGTGTCGATCATATCTTTTCTCTAGGCAAGGGCCAGCTCTTAAGGAAGTAGCCAGCGGCAGAAGGCAGACACCCTATACTCACTCCAACCCCACTGGACTTCACCGAAGACATACCATTCCGAGATGTAATCGAGGAAATCGCTAGACTGACAGCATTGGATTTCGAGTCTTTGCTAACAGACAGAAATGCCCCAATAATCAAGATGACGTCTTAGAACGCACCGCAACCACAATCCGACACTTTCATTGCGTTCAACACCGGATGTAGCATACGCGTTCTCAGTCTGCTGCAGGGAATTCAAGCGTTTAGACACCGCCGAGGACCGCGTGCTTTACAGATTTAATCCTTATAGGCACTGTTCAGTAAAACACGACCCGTACCGTTCAGCCGATGATCTGATATACTTGGAACCCCATATAAATCTAGCAAACGCACACTGCCCTCAGTACATGATGAAAAGACTTCGCACTCTCCGACCCCGTACCTACAAAGCTTCTCGAGTGTCTGGACCTAGCGACGGGAGACGTAGTGAAATTCGCGACTTACCCCACCCCTTCTATGGTGTTTCTATGATTTGATGCTTTTCATATCATAGTATGAAAGCTGTCCGCGCGATATGGTACGATAGGTCCTTTCTCCGGTCAGCATTAGAAACACAACCGTCTGCCCTAGTCACACCAAAGGTTTTTTGGTAGAGCAGCAGGACGTGGCCTTCTCCACAAACTGACAAACCCCTGAGATACGTCCTTGTCCGTAGGAGACTAGAGCGTTTCTGGGCTGGACAAGAGATTGGTGGACCAAAGAAGGTAGTGCGTTGGTTCAGAGAAGACTACTCAATACCGTTCAAACGCAACAGCAAGGTTCACACTTCACGCATCACTCTCCATGGCCATGCCCCAGGTTACGAGCTGCGCTCTACGACCAAGGAGCAGAGACGCACCAACCCCTTCACGATGTTGCGAAAAGAGAGTCGTAGAGAAGGTGCGAGAAATCCAGCAAGGTTTCTTCAACAAGTTTTTCTGGCACCAACAAAATCAGAGTTTTATGATTGGTCATCGATCTATCCACTTGAAAAACATTTTAGTATTTTAGTTTCCTAGTACCTGGATGTCTAGTTTTTAACACATATAGAAGTGGCACGTTGCCAGCCGTGGAACAAATCAAGCAAGCAGCAGAGATAGGCTTCTTAGTCAACCTAGCCAACTCAAAAGTTGATAAAAAAGAGATTATGGCTTTTCAAGAGGACGGTGGTATCTGAACCAAGCTCGGGCTTTTTAACACCCACGCTTCAGGAAAGAATCCGGCTGGCTTCCCATCTAATCAAATCAGGACCTCAAGTAAGTCTAACCATTGTGAAGGTTCTACTCGGTTGCGTGACAGTGTCAGTCAGAGGCTGTGATCACGGTTTCGCAGGAAGCTCACAGGGGTTGGCTTGGTGGCTGGGCAAAAGGATTACATACGAAGGTATGTTCTTCTCAACCTCTTGCCCAGAACTGGAGATACAAACCATTGCGTTTCTTTTGGGTGGGAGGTTCAGTTCGGGCAGGATTTGGTAGGGGTCTTGGTCAAGTCTACAAAAAATCGCCAATAAATTCGTTAGAGTTCGAAGTAGTTTAGATCGCTGTAAACAAACTGACGCAGTAAATGCCGATGAGTTGAGGCCGGTGAGTAGAGTTTCACCCAGACAACTCCAGAGCGGTAACTTACTTAAGCAAACAGGGAGGCACCAGGTCCCTGCAGCTCACTCAGGTAACCAATAACATTCTATCGATAGTCCAAGAAGTGATACATGTATCAGCGCGTCATCTGGCAGGTCGATTGAACGACCCGGCGGGCCTTGCGTCTAGAGCCCAACCAGATTATACTTCTCACTTCTCACTCACCTTCGATAGGGAAGATGAATTTCCGTGGGGAGCCTCGACGCTGGATCTATTTGCCAGTTCAATGAGAACCAAGCTGGGGAGACCTTAGACTTGAGCGGTCGACGCATTCCCCTGTGTGTGTGGCCGAGGTTCGAAGTTTTGCCTTTCCAGAAAAAACAGGGGTTTTCAAAGAAAGTGATAGGATGGTTAATAGCCACAAGGGATCGACAGCCAAGGTATGTCGGACTCAGAGAAATAAATTTTCCAGCTGGTGTGACAAGTCTCAAACATCAGTTTCAAGCATCCCCAGCAGTGGTAGCAGACTTATTGAATTACCTTTCTTATATCAGAGCGACTAAAGATAGATTATGCTAAGGGGTACTGAGCCGCTAGCGGGCCTAAAGGCCTTAAGACTTTTGCGGGTTACAACCAAGGCGAAAGTTTGGCGTTGTCTATGTTTCTGCAGACTTCAAAGTAAACTTTCTCCTGTAGGGGACCAACATGGCTTTGTGAGACCTTTCTTTGTTAAGTACAGTAGCCAACTCATTAAAAAGGGTTGTTGGACATCTCAAAACTAATGTATTAAATATTATCTGAAAATTTTTGTTAGTGTGAACTCTCGGAGTAGTGTCTTTAGGCCCAATTATCGCAGGTGAGTAAGTGGTATCTATTTAAACTTCCCTTTTTATAGTGGACCGTAAATGCAAAGCCAGGCAGAAAGAACAATTTCCGTCACTCTGGTAACAGTGCTGGCAAGAGCAAGAAAGACCAGAACCAAGGTCTGGCTGTTCTGCGTCCATGGATTTGGAGGCTCGTTACCCTCCCACTCCCTTCATAGACTGATTCTATGTTTTGAGCTTTTTACTTATATTTGCTGGTCTCAGTGCATAGTTCGCTCTAGTTTGGTTCACTAATAAAGCAGATCTGTGGTTGGTGGATTAGATATGCGTCGAGGGAGATATGTGTACGTGCTCCCTCGAGTCCGTTTGTTCCATCCCTCTAGGGGTTGGTCTTACAAGGATCTAAATACTTAGTTCTGTCTTGGCCTATCACTGTGCTTTATTTAGTTCGAAAGCACACCGTGGATATTTAACCTTATGAGTACATGATTTCAATGCTCGGTTTTAGTGTGAATAGCCACAGAAATGTGTTTATTTTGGCTTGGTTTCTTGGTTTAGTTTTATCTTTGAAACTGAAGCTCGGTATTCTAGCGTAGTATAAGTGTCAGTAGTTAGTTGGTCCTCCTGCAGTATTGCTAGTGACCAAGCCGTACGCATGGTTCTTCAGTGCTTGGTCATGGGTTTTCGCATGTGATCTTGGTTTGGCAATCATGATTATAAAAGAATGAATAAATAAAGATTAATTAGGATTCTTTCGTATGTTCTTTCCCATCTTGACCAAAGGTTGGGCTACCATCCTGCAGGTGAACGGAGGGGTGGTGTCAGCAAGTAGATAATTAGGTGTAGCATCCGGTCTTCAGGGTCCGCTCCGGACCCCTGTCAGCCACCCCCACTCCCACTTCTTGAATCTTCAGTTTATTAGCGTTGTTAGCCATCTTGTTGGAAATTACGACGTATTAAAACACTTGAACTCATATTGATAGTGTTTTATTTCTTTTTTTCTTTCTCTCCGTTTTTTAGAAGTCTCTTTTATTAGTAAAAGCTGAATTCTTTGAAGAAATTTCTCGGCTTGGCTCTCAACTCAGGTTACCCCTGCATCAGTTTCTAGTGAATACAGCAAAACTGAGGTTTAATTTTTCTAAGACGCCCTTTTGTACGTAAAAGTGTAATTCCAGTTCTCCACTTTTATTTTAGCTACCCGCCCAACCCCTCTTAACAAGGGTGTGATTGGTACCTTTGAGCACAACTCGTATAAAGCCTGGTACTATGGTACAGTCGGTGCTGAATGGCCGATATTTAGGCCAGGATTATTCGAGCCACAGTGAATTTTGTTAAATTGCTTGAGTTACATAAAAGTGGAGAATGTGAATTACGGTTTTACTTGCAAAAGAGCTTTTTATGAAAATAAAGCTCAGTAATAACCCAACACCCTCCCCAACTGAACTGTAAATAAATGTTCCTCTTCGAACGAGGTGTCCTGCAATTTATTAAAATGTAACGTAAAACAAATGATGAATACTGGAAAGCATTCGGCAGTGATCTCGTATATCTCAAAAACAATCTTGACAAAAAAGACAGTTTTTAAGATATATGAAAAATAACATTTGAGAATTTTATTTTCTGGTGCATGAAAAATTTAAAACCGTTAATGCGTGATTCTTTCCTCTTCTACAAATACGATACTGGGATCTTCTTTCTTATTATCTCATTTTAAGTCTCTTGTTACAGGAAAAAAACTCGCCTGCTGAAGAGATCTATCTATTATGTAGGAACACATAGCGGATGTAGACAAAAAGTAATTCCGCTCTTTTTAGACGCTTTTTTCCAGGACCTCGAACAAATTGGTCTAATAGAGTACAGACCGACCCGCGGTAAAGATTGGCTGTTGGACAAACAGCGTTGTAACTGCGGCATTACAGTATTCTGTGCTGAATATTTCCCCGGTTTCTCTCTGATGTGGTCATACAATTCAGCTAAAATAAACTGATGAAATGGCTTTTGGTATTTGTCAGGTGGCGAACCAACTTGAAACGTAGCGATGTGATAAAGGCTCCATGTTCTTTGTGGACACATTTTTATAACAATCCCAGCCAAATAACAAGATTCTCAGTGACATAATGGACTCGTACAAGGCACATAGAACAAAACTCCATCGAAAGCTAAGAAAATAAAACTGTTTTTTTTTTCGTCCATTTTTAACGAAACCTTTACAAAGCCAGTTAAATTAAATTTAATGAAATATAATGAGACCAATACAATGAGACCGACCTTGGCCACCCTGGAAATAAAACCACTTTATAAATAGGATCAATTTAGAATAGTTGTAGCTAACGCCATTATAAAAAAAAAACAAATATAAGACCAACCTGGAAAATTGGATTGCTTTAGTTCTGTTCCAGTGTGAGAGGTTTAGACCTCATTTTTTAGACTCCAGCCAGATTTTTTAGTAGACAAAGGTACATGTTATCTGTACTTTGAAGTGTCACTAATTTTCTGTCTTATCATTACAAAGCAACCGAATTTTGCCAAGAATCTAAGCAAAGACTATAAACTAGTAGTAAACAGTCTTTGATCTGAGTCAAACAATTCAACTTGCGAATTTTTGTCCAACTTATATGTCATAAAATTCTTTTTTTTTTTATATATTCCAGATAATAACAGACTTGTTGTGGAAGAATACAGGAAGAACAATCCAAATCAGACATGGATTGTGGCTGAAGGCAGGATCCGGAACAAGACCAACCATGACGTGCTCTCCGGGGTGAGTCGGGGCCCCATGACAAGCATATGTGAGAGCAAATTCACCGGTGCACTACATCAACTATGGGACTTCATATATTTGTAAGAAATATTCCTTTTTTATGCAGGAGGACCCAGGGTGCTGGGTTGTAGGGGGTAATGCAAATATGGAGGCGGGGCTAGGGGATGCTGGTACATCTGAGCGTAACAGAATTTGCCCGTTCCCTTCAATAAATTTTTGATTAACCTCGTAGTATTCTTGACATTTTAGCCATATTTTGGTATTACTAATTTCTTTTTAAATATCTAAAATTCAGTTTTATATATTTAACATAAATTTTAGATATTAAAAATGTGAGCTTATCATAAATACCTCTAATGCAAATTAACATATCCTAAATTAAACTGAAGATACCTGAAATAATACCTTAAATATCAAAATCAGAATGGTAAATTTCTATATCTGAAACTGTATTAAATTACTGTGATTAAAAATGCATTTCATGGGACAAATATGAGTCCCAATGAACAATAAGAAAAACAAGAAACGGACAAAAGCAACATAAAGGATTTATATAACGGAGTTCTGTGCAGTTTTAGATATTTAAAATAAAATCTTAGATATAAAAAATGCAATAAAATTGTTGACAACTAAAATAAAACTTGAGATATCAACAGTTGTATTTTAGATATCAAAAACTAATTTATATATTACAAATTAGTTTAACATATAAACAATTACATTCAGCCATGTCTTAAAAGAACTTGAGATGCCAAAAATTATTTTTGATGTCGGGAAATGAATTTCAGATATCTAAATTAATATATTATTATAGCTTATCGTATTGTTTGGTTTGTTATAAGGGAAGCAAAACATGATCCAGAACATGCGCACTCTGTTCAGATGAATCGGCCCAAGACTGCAGTGAAAACTCCACGTGAGTATAACCACGAATGATAATACAGAATGTGATCATCAAACATTATAATCCCCAGCACCGATAACTTCAATTGATGTTTGTTTACTAAGTACATGTCAAGTGCATAGGCTGGTCTTATTTCCGGGGTTCTGTCTGCGTTTTGGATTCACAAAAGTGGTCCTATGGTTCGATTTGCGGGGTGGTCCGATTTGTGGGGTTCCTTAATAATAGAAACCAATGGGTTTCATTTAGTTCTGGCGAAAAGTGGTCCGATTTCCGGGGTTCTGGTGTTTATGCCAGTCTCAGATACTGGAGGAATTTCTTTATTATTTTATGTTTTATTTATCACATGCCTGCTGGGCTTGATACCTTTCCTACCTTTATACGCAAGGACACGGGTTAAATATTGAAACACGAGGATTCCTGAACACTTCAAAAGAACGCCAAAAATACACTATAAATGAATAACAAAACAATCAGAAATATTTTTTTCTATTGTGGTTTATACTGACGTTTTATTTTCATAAAAAATCTTTTAAGAGTGAAAGCGTAATTCGCGTCCTCCACTTTTATATAAGTTTCTCGTAAAGCTCTAAGTATCACACAATTTGGAAATAAAATAAAAGAATAAAATAAAAATAAAAGAAAATCAGAATCGCTGGTGCCCTAGTGCCAAGCCTCATATTGGAGTATTGCTTCCAAGTTCCAACCACACCGAGGTAAGAGGACTGGTGGACGGGAAGCTATGATAAAAGTGGAGTAAGATTGGTTGAGGGGGGAAGGCATACAGCACTTCGTCCCTCAGCCACTTGAAGGTTAGGGCGTCGATCGCCCAAGCATGAGGAGACATGAGGAGACATGTCTTGATAGCTTGGTCGTCATTGCGTTTGCAGCAGGTCCAACGTTGGTCTTCACCACGGAGAGTGGTTGGTCACCCATTCGAACGCATGGGTTGTCAGACACCGTCCGTGCTTATTACCTCACCTGGAAGCAAGGTCTGCTAACACATTCAGAAAACAGGTGGATACTTTCTCTCGTGCTAAGCTCAAAATGCTGTTGGTCATTTTTGTGAGTTGCTGAGATCTGGTGTCTCCTTACTTGTTAAGATATCCTCTGCTGTGGCGCTGTCTGGGTGAAACTCAACGCCTATGCCTTTTAGGTAATGTGCTAGGTTGGTTAGGACTATCCACACTACTTGCAGTTCCAACTAATTTATGTGGTGGTTTTTATAACTGTTTTGGCTAGGGACCCTGCCACATCTTGCCTTAAAATTCCCCAACCCGATAGAGACGCATCGGTTTGTATGTCTAGTTCTAGTTCTGTAGTAGTGGGTTTCAGAAGGGCACGTCCCTTCGCTTATGATCCGAGGGTGGTGTTCCGTAAGTTTTCCCTGTCGTAAGATTTGCACTTCGTAAAAAATGCCTTTTCTACGCGCAGGGAAAACTTACGCTCACAGTTGCATAAGTTTTCCCTGTGCGTAAATTTTCCCTGTGTATTGATTGGCAGCTTTTTGTAATTTGCTTGTTGTTTCTCCCCATGAAGCTGCGTACACTTCTTCAAAAGCATGTACCACTGAGTTTTCCACAGGCCAGACTCAGTACCACCGCGTATTACGGATGCGCTTTGGTGGTCCTGGTGCACTTTTGTGGTACTGAGGAAGAAACTGGTTAAATGAATTTTATTTTAGCAAACTCGTTTATCGTGCTTATTGCCTAAGCATCACCCCTCATACCGTCGCCCCACCCAAACCCCCCCCCCCCCTCTCCCGAAAAAAATATTTCAATATTCTATGACTATATATCGAACGCTGTGAGAGTGTTTTTCGTCATAAATATTAACTGGTCGGATTGCCCACAAATTACTTTTCAACATACCATAAGAGTAATCCGTGCTTTGACAAAACGTCTTAGTAAGGGTTGTCGTCTGCTCGGGACCTCAGTATCACTAGTGGTACTGAGGTCCCGAAGTGGCACTGAGGATCCGACAAAATTTTTCATAAGAACTCCTCGTCCCCGCCCCCGCCCCGCCCCCATCTTTAATTGTGTCTTAAAATCACTGCTTCTACCGCCCCCTGCCACCCTGTTGGGCGACGCCGTCAGGGGTGGCATGGGATCTTTCATCTTCTTGTATTCCCACCGTCCCGCCCCCCCCCCCCACCACCCAATATGTTTATCTCAATATCTTGCAGTTTTTCATAAAATATATACAAATACATATGTCTATTCATAAAATTTTTCAAAAAAAAGATGGGAAATTAAGTTTCTCTTTTCGGCATCGGAGGGGGGGGGGGGGCGGAGAGGAGGGGGGCTAAAATATAATTTGTCTTTTTGGATTCAGAGGGGGGCATATATGTATGGGGGCGGGGGCATAAACAATTTTTCGATTGTTAAATTTAAAAATGCTTCTTATCCCACAATATTGGTCAGATTTTCTTTAAATTTGTAAGAATATTTTTAGGTAGGCCTGTCTTGAAAAATTACTTCATTTGTAGATCAGCCAAATATTGGCTAAGTGGGGGCATTTTTCTTTTTTAATTTTTTGGCGTCGGATTTTCAAAATACTTTTTTCCCCACAATTTTGATTGGATTCCTTTCCAAGTTTGAACGATTGCTTTCTAGATAGGCCTCTCTTGAAAAATGACATTTTTTGGCGACTGGCCAAATATTGTAAAATTTGGGCATTTTTTAATATTTTGATTTTAATGTTTTCAAAATGTTTCTTCTCTCACAATTGTGATCAGATTTTCTTAAAATTTTCAACGAATACTCTTTACGTAGCCTCTCTTGAAAATTTGCATTTTTGGCGATCTGCCAGATATTGGCTAAATTGGGGACATTTCATTTTTTGGCATCCAATTTTCAAAATGCTTCTTCACCCACAAATTAGATCGGCCTCGTTTCCAATTTTGCGCGATTGTTCTCTTGAAGATTCTCTCTTGAAAAGTTACTTTTTTGGAGGTCCGCCGAAAATCATCCAAGTGGAGGGGGGGGGGGGGCATGTACAATTTTTCAGTGGATAATTTTCAAAATGCTACTTCTCCCACAATTCCTTTATAAATTTATAAGATTTTTCTGCGGCCGGGTTTAGCAATATGATCACTTTCTGGCGACCATACAAGCCTACTGATACTTGATTTACTAGATCTCGGTTGGTCACAATGTCCCTGGACATTCTTACTTTGTTTTCATTTTACATATTAGATTTGTCATTTTTGAGAGGGAAAATAAACCATTGTAACAAAAACAAAAATCATATTTTTCGAAAAAAATCTAAGTGGTGGCAAGGATGATCTGTTGGTGGCCCTGAGGCTTGGTTGGTGGTACTGAGGATTCGGTGGTGGTAGTGAGGACCCTGTGGTGGTAGTGAGCACCCGGTGGTGGCCCTGAGGGCCAGATGGTGGTACTGAGGACCCGATTATTATTTTATTTTAGATTATGTATTTTCAGTGAGAATAAACCGTTATAATAATGACAAAGCTATCTTTTTATTTCGTAGAACGCTTTTTACGAGTGAAAGCGTAGTTCGTGTTCTCTGATGCATGAATTGTGACTCGAACGTTTCCTTCAGCCCCCTAATATAGCATTTTGAAGCGAAAAAAAGTTTGAGTCCTCAGTACCACCACCGAGCCTCAGTGCCACCACCAGGTCTTCAGTACCACCACTTCACTTTTTTTCGGAAAGTAAGCATTGATTTTTGTTTTTGAACGTTTCTTTCAGTTTAAAACAACCTAATCTAGCATTTTACTTCGTAAAAGCTTTGAATTCGCTTATCTCCACTTTTATATGGGTTCCCTTCTGGATAATAATATCACGCAAATAGAAATGAAATTTTTCTAGTGAATAGAATGGTCCCTCTACTCTCCATCCTGTTTTCCCTCCAACTCCAGCCAATCAGCAAGCGAGAATGAGAAGACTTACGTCATTCGAAGACATCAATCATTCCCTTCAAGCGTGGTGTTGACAACACACGCAATTCTGTGTGCTCCACTTTTTCGTTGAAAAAGGGGAACTAGGCAAGGTGCGATTTTGCTTTTAACTTTCTATTTCATTGCATTTAAGGATATTCTTCATCCTCTGTAATGTTGGATTAATTTGATTCAGGATTAGAGCAATACGGTCGCACTCGTGACTTCGGTCTGGTAGTTGTTGAGTTTACACGTAGCGGAGACTTTTTGTCCCGGGAAGTGTGCCTCTCTTCTCCACTCGGAAGCTACAGGACGTGTCTTCTTAGTCTAGTTCGTGCACACATCGCCTCGGAGTTGGTTGAGTCTCTGCAGCCCACTTTGCCTGCTTTGATTCCCAGTCAGCTACAGCTTAGGTGTCATCGCGTTATGGCCCGTTTTTTGCTGTATCAGACACTCCTATGAGACCAGTTAGTTTCGTCCAGTTTCCTCTAGACGCTACTTTCTTTGGTCCAGACTTTCAACGTTTTTTGGCGTTCTGGCGAATTTTGGTGAATTTTTAAGTTTTAGCCCGTTTATGGGACTGCTGTAGCCCATAAACGGCACCAGGGTGCCGTAAATGGCATCTGGAAGCCCGTTTATGCCCCCCCCCCCCCACGTAGGGGACGGGCCTAAGTCGGGATTAGGATCCCATCCATAGAGGATCCCATCTTTAGGCACCAAGGACGGGTACCGTTTTCGGGCTCATGGGCAGATCCCGTTTTCGGGATCGACCGAGGATCCCGAAAATGGGCCCATGTGTCCCGTTTCGCGTTTTATCTGGTTCTGAATTCCTGAAACGCCAATAAATACGTTAGTAACGTCTGGATGAAAGAGAGTGGTCGTCGTACTGCCTACTGTCACTCGTTAAATGCCCAGAATATTAATATCTGTTACTTGTATGCTTTACCTGTCTACTGGGGACATGTACAGTTTACTCATCAGTGTTTTTTCTTCTGCTTGTTTTTCAGATATGACAGAAGCCGGTCTGCGGGACCCACCGACGCTTCCGCAGTGTACACATCCGCCCTCAGCTCTTAACCCTCATTCGGTCTGCGACCGTTGTAGACGGAGAACAAACTTGCCCCTCTGCGACGAGTGGAATACGTGCGCTGAGTGTCACCACCTTTCGGGGAAGGAGTGGAAACTCATTTACAGAAACAGGGTTCGCAACGACCGCAGGCGGGATAAAAGGAAAGCCTTATCTTCTGCACCGTTCCTCACGCCAGAATTTTTAGAGGGGACTATGCCTAAGGCCAGTTCAGTGATCTTAGAACAGGTCTCCACACCGGTGCGAATGGATACAGGCTCTGAGTCGGATGCCTTCGCAGTGGATAAGAAAGGCAGAAAATCCCGTAAGCGGAGAGCATACTCGGAAACGGTAGCTGAACTAGACGTACCAGAGGGTAAGGAAAAAGAGACTTTGAGGAAGGTTTGGGCTCTTAGTCCTACGGAAGGTGCTAAAAAAGAAACAGTTTCGGAGACAGTACCCACACCAGAGCCGGTCACGGTTACTCACACGGATTCGGGTGCAAGTTTCTCGACGATGTCGGGTCAACTGGGGATCCCATCTCAGATGGAACTCCCCCCTCCTCCTCAGGTTCCTCGTTTGCCCAGTGAATTTTCTGCGTTTCTGTCGTTACAGACTCAATTACAGAAACAACTCCAAGAACTACAACAACAGTTCAAGAAGCAGACCTCTGAATCGCGGCGTAAACGTAAACCATCGGCTACGATTTCACGCCCTCCTCCGGAGACGCATCCATCTCCGACCCATTCACCACCTTCTGGTTTGGGCCCGAACAGTCAGCCACCGGAAGTAGAAGTTATTAGCGACGCCGGTTCTTCGGAGTTTCCCCCGTCAGGTCAAGCATCAGGCCTAGCCGGGGAAGAGGATGACGACTTTTTTCCTTCGGTGACCTCGCCTCTGTCGTCGATCCCACTTAATCGAGAACGGGAGATTTATACTCCCACCTGCGCAGCTCCCTCACGTTCGGAAGCTGTGGAGAATAGGGAAGAGTCAGCGCAAAGCTCGGAAGATCAGGAATCCGAGGACGAGGGGCCGGATGAGGAAATGGGAGATGCGCTCCCATCAGCCCAGTTTCGACTTCCTCTCCGAGAGATGGATTACGTCAGGTCTCCGAGTAGTGGTCAAAAACTCTGGAAAGATCCAGCAGCGGCTGGAAGACGCCCAATTAGGACCCCGTCTCCACCGGACCTTGCGCCTCGTAGTGAGAATGCAACGCCTTCAGTCACGTCGTCTACGATGACTCCGGAAGATGTACCTTTCCGAGACGCAATCCAGGAGATCGCTCGCCTGGCGAACGTTACAGTCGGTTCTCCAGTTCTCGACAAGGAGGATCCCCCGATTCGGATGACCTCCCAAACAGCTCCCATGAATCAGGATCCATTCATCGCACTTCCGACTAGCGAGGGCATAGCCAACGCCATATTAGTGCGATCAAGAGAGTTTAAGAAGATGGACAACGCGGAAGGGCGTGCTTTGTCCCGTTTTCACGCTTCACGACATTGCGCAGTGAGACCGGGCCCATATCGGCCATCGGACGATTTGTTGCCGACAGAAGCTTTAGAGCAGCCCGCCAAACGCACAGTCTGGATGCCGTCCGTCCGTAACGACTCAGACATACCTCTGGTGGAAAAGGACGCCAAATCTATTGAGACAACCTCCCGCCACGTTCTCAATATTATGTCTTTTCAGGACCATACTTTAAAAGCTCTGAAAACGCGATGGGACGATTTACGCTTCAGTGACCCGGTGACCTCCAAGCTACTGGAATGTTTGGCCCTGGCAACTAGAGACGTGGTCAAGTTGGCAACATTTTTGATGACGTCCATGGTTTTTCTTAGACGGGACGCATTCCTACAACATTGTTGGTCCAGCGTTAAAGGACTAAGAGAGTTACGCCACGCCCCCATCCTCGGCGAGAAGGAGTTATTTCCCCCGGCTGAGATCGAGAAAGTCAATCAGGAGAGCCGTTCCCTGTCGCAAGACTTTGCACTCATGTCGAGAATGTCTCGGTCCTCTATCCGACGTCCATTCAAGCGCAAGAGGTCCCAGCACCAGAGCTCAGAGCAGTCAAAGCCCAACGCGCAGCCTCGGCCGCCCCCAGCCAAGAAGCCGAAACAGAATTACGGCACCAGGCAGGAGGGTCCATCGCCGCAGCAGAGCAGGTAGCAGCCAACCAAAGTACCGCCCAGAGATTCCTTGGTCTCTTGGCGATACTTTAATAAATGCAGAAAACTTAAAAGATTTGCAATCCTACAACGACTGCTGGCCCGTAGGATGAAGGCTAGGCAAATTTTGGCAAGATTGGGCGAAAATTGGGGCTTCCCGCCGGGTAGTCCGTTGGCTAAAAAATGGCTACTCCCTCCCATTCAAACGGGATCAGAGGGGACACAAAGTTCCCATACCTCTCACCAGTCAGGCTCCAAAAAATCTTGCCACCTCCTACGTCCAGGGTTCAGAAAAGGATCTGGCTCTGCAAGAGATGCTTTTATCACTACTAAGAAAAGAAGCCATAGAGGAAATGCCCGAAGCTCAAACAGCTTTCTTCAGCAGGGTTTTCTTAGTTCCCAAAAAATCAGGGGGGTGGAGACTGGTCATAGACCTCTCCACCCTCAACGAGTTTCTTCTGACAACGACATTTCAAATGGACACGGCCCAAATCATAAAAGAAAGCCTACAAGCAGGGATGTGGGGTACTTCGATAGATCTATCCGACGCTTACCTCCATATCCCATTACATCAATCAGCCAAAAAATTTCTAGGCTTCCAAGTGGGCACAAAACGTTTCTGGTTTCGGGCACTTCCCTTCGGCCTCTCCACAGCCCCATACGTTTTCTCAAAAGTAATGAGAGTTCTGAAAGCGTGGGCTCGTCTAGAAGGCATGCTAGTCTTCCAATATCTGGACGACTGGCTGTTAGCCCATCGGGACAGGGAGATAGCCCACCGACAGACGGTAAGGTTGGTACGAAAAGCCCTGCAAGTCGGGCTGGTGGTCAATCTACCCAAATCAGAACTCTCTCCCAAGCAAAACATCATATTTCTCGGGGAGAAATGGGATCTAAAAAATGCCAGAGCATTTCCCACCGAAGAAAGGTGCCTAAAAATTTCTCAAGCCATAAATGCAATTCCCATCGGTCGAAAAGTACGTTTGCAGGCAATGGAATCCCTTCTAGGCCTTTTAGTGGCAACCGAAAAGACGGTCCCCCTGGGCCGCCTACACTACAGACCCTTCCAAAGACGGGTCAAGATTGCACTAAGGCAAGGAAGGTTCCCACAAGCCAAAACGGAAATTCCCGAGAAGGCACAATCCCTTCTACAATGGTGGTGCGATCCCATCGTAATGACCGAGGGTGTCCCTTTTCATTTCCCAGCCCCAGAAATAGAACTTCAAACGGACTCGTCACAAAAAGGTTGGGGGATACACTGTCAGGGCCAAGTATGGAAAGGGATATGGTCTCCCTCTCTGAACAAACATCATATCAATTGGCTGGAGTTACGGGTAGTCTGGATAGCCCTAAACAAACTGAACCATCTACTCAGAAACAAATCAGTCCTATTTCTGTTGGACAATTCCACAGCAATAGCATACCTGAACAAACAGGGGGGGACCAGATCCCTATCACTCTCGAAACTAGCTTTCAAGATCCTATACCGAGCCCGTCAATGTCATATCACCCTCATAGCCCAACATTTGGCGGGAAAACTCAATGTTCTGGCAGACCTAGCCTCCAGGGAAGGCCAAGTAATCCACACGGAATGGTGCCTAGCACGCTCATCTTTCCGATGGGTAGTAAATCAGTCACCGTGGGGTCCTCCCACCCTGGACCTGTTTGCAAACTCCAGAACGACACAACTACCCAAATTTGTCTCTCCCTGCCCAGACCCATCGGCATGGGCTGTAGACGCTCTCAATTGCCCATGGCCATTACAGGAGGTACTGTACGCCTTCCCACCACAGGCAATCCTACTCCAAGTCCTCCAGAGAATAATCAAATTGAAACCCCGATTTCTGCTCCTGGTAGCTCCGTGGACACCAGAAGCCCCATGGTTTGCTCTGTTACTTCAATGCTCGGTGGTCAAGTCACTTCCGATCCCATGCCACAAGGGTCTTTTATCCCAACCACATTGGCAACACTTTCACCCGGCCCCGCACCTACTGAACCTGCATCTATGGTGCCTGGCCAATCCTTCTTGAAGAAAAAAGGATTCTCGGAAAAGGTAGTGGATAAAATAGTCAATAGCCACAAACAATCCACAACCAAGGTATACAGGGCCCAGTGGAATAAATTTGCCTCATGGTGCAGTAAGTCTAAATTAGACCCATTCCAAGCGTCCCCACCTGTAGTAGCGGACTTTCTGGACCACTTATTTTCTAACGAACACTTGAAAGTGAGCTCCATTGAGGGATACAGAGCAGCCATAGGCTCTAAACTCAAAGCTTCCATAGGGTACGACCCAGGGGAAGATTCGGCCCTATCTCAATTAATTAGACATTTTAAAGTCAATTCTCCTCCGAGTGCGCCCAACATAGCCAAATGGGATCTGGCCTTAGTGCTTCGTTTCCTGCAAAGACCGGATATATTTGGGGAAACCTTGATATCTGCAAAGAATGCAACTCTAAGGTTTACCTTCCTTTTGGCCTTGGCGTCGGGCAAAAGGAGAAGCGAAATTCACGCGCTAGACAGAGTAGTGAGCAAGGAAAATGGGACCTGGGATAAGGTTTTCCTCGTGCCCAGGGCAGGCTTTATGGGTAAAACCCACATCAAAACCCACGGGATGGGCACATTTGATCACATAGCACTCCCATCCCTTCCAGAAGAACAAGTCCCCACGGGACTAATCTCTTTATGTCCTGTGAAAGCATTGCGTCAATACTTAGAGATTTCCGATGCTTATAGGTCTTCTAACCAAAATGCACTAATCATCTCCTATATGCCGGGATTTAATAAAGATCTCTCGAAACAAACTATTTCCCGGTACATTAAAGAGATAATTGTCACGGCCTATGAAAAATCTCAGTCAGACACGTCCCTTCATACAGAGTTAAACATCAAAGCCCATCAAGTCAGGCAAGTGGCTAACTCCCTTAGGGCCATTCACAACGTGTCATTATCAGAGATACTCAAAACGGGTTGTTGGGCTTCACCTAACGCGTTTATTAAGTACTACCTTAAAGATTTTTCCCAAGACGAAATTTCGGGTATTTATTCTTTAGGTCCTTTCATTGCAGCGGAAGCAGCAATTAAAACCTAAATATTTTTGTTTACAGGCCCTCTACTCCCAGACCTAAGGGCAAGGGCAAACCGAAGGACCCTTCATCCAAAGGCCGTGGTGGATACCATCACAAATTCAAGAAATGATCTGGTTATTTCTCAGCAACCATGAACAAGATCTTTCGTCTTTTTCGAATGTATTTTGAGATCCAAATGTATGGGTCTGAGGACGTGTTTATGTCCCGTACTGTTTTTATTTTGTGTAAGGTTCCGTCACTGCAGCAGCTCCCCTTCTCATAGAGACAGTCATGGTGTTTCGCCTTTTTCTAGACTCCCTCTAGAAAAAAGAAGGGGGGAAGTGACAGGTGTACGGTCTCTCGTCTTATCCGATAGACAAGGTCTTACCACCACCTGATCCCATGAGAAGGAGAGCCCATCCGGCAGTGACCATATAGGAGTAGTTAGGGTACCGTTTTCGGGATCTGTACCCATAAGTGCTTGATTTGCGGATAATCTCAGCATTTTTAGTTTCCTGTGATAAATTTTACACTCTGTGAGTGTAGGAGAATATTTTATCCACGATGTTACGATTTTTAACAGTATTTCGTTTTATGTCACATTCTGGGCAACACCTTAGTATATGTCCCATGTGTACTTACTCAGGTTCGTTTAGCCAGCATGCATTTAAGGACACAGCTAGAGTTAATTTCTCCTGTGTCAGTTTTTACTTTTTACATAAATCATTTAGATTTAATGTTTTAGGTTGAACTTTTGCAAGATAATAAAATGTTATTATCACTTAGAATTGTACGTTTTAGATGTAACGTAGAGTATCCCAGGTTGGGCTCCATCCAGTGGGAGGCAGGAGGGGGATGGATTGGATACTCAGTCGAGTGGGCTACGTGGTCACTATGTACAACCCACAACTCTCTATTCGGTTATCTCCAATTTATTTTGTTGGATTTTGTCATCAGTTCGGGAGTGTTCCCCCCCGACCATATCTTAGAAGAAAATTAAAAGAAGTGGAACTTAATTTGAGCCTTTTTATTCGTCTCAATTTCACTTCGTTAAATGTCCAAGGACATGCGCTCTGACGAGCTTTACAGCGTAATTCGCAGATTTACTTTCATGCAATTTTACAGAATGGCAGGCTCCCCTACTCCGGACTTTAGTCCCATATAAAAGTGGAGATAAGCGAATTCAAAGCTTTTACGAAGTAAAACTATCGTTTTATTTTCGTAAAACGCGCTTTTACGAGTAAAAGCGCAATTCGCGTTCTCCACTTTTATCCTATCTTCCCTCCCAGCCAGCCCGCAACAAGCCTGGGTGCGTTGTCACCAATTTTTGGGCTTGAAGGGAATGATTGATGTCTTCGAATGACGTAAGTCTTCTCATTCTCGCTTGCTGATTGGCTGGAGTTGGAGGGAAAACAGGATGGAGAGTAGAGGGACCATTCTATTCACTAGAAAAATTTCATTTCTATTTGCGTGATATTATTATCCAGAAGGGAACCCATATAAAAGTGGAGAACGCGAATTGCGCTTTTACTCGTAAAAGCGCGTTTTACGAAAATAAAACGATAGTTTTGAAGTAAGAAATAGTTTGGGTCCTCAGTGCCACTTCGGGACCCCATTACCACTTGTGGTACTGAAGTCCCGAGCAGACGGTGACCCGGCCTCAAACGTCTTGGGGAAGGGGATAACAGAGTAACAGACCCTCCCCATTTATTTATTTGCACTCTACCCTCCCCCCCCCCCCGAAAAAAGCCAAAACACACACACACAAACACACACAGACACACACACGCACGCACACACAAAGTTCTAGACTTAATTTTCTAGAATTCAGATATATTCTGCAATGAATTTATCAGGGGGAGGGGGGTGGCGGGGGTGCACTCACGTACCGAATGGTTACTATGCGTGTCTACATTAGTTTTGAAGTTGATAGTTAAAAGAAAAAAAAAAGGATTTTTTTACGGAAAGTAGCGTAAAAATGGCCTGTGCGTAGGAAATTCACGTATTTCGAAAATGACTTTTCTACGCCTTTAAGGCGTAAAAATTCCATTTCAACTTAAAAAATCGATTTACAAATATATAACTTAGAACCTGGAGAGTTAAAAGAGAAAAAAGGACTTTTCTACGGATTAGTGGAGTAAAAATGTCGTATGAGTCAGAAATTCATGTCTAGTTTTATTTTTAAAATGAGTTTTCTACGCCTCTCTATGCCATTTCAACTTACAGATAGATTTACAAGTATATTAACTTGAAAATGATAGCTCAAAAAGAAAAAAGGACGTTTTTACGGATTGATGGCGTAAAAATGCCCTGTGCGTCAGAAATTCATGTCTAGTTTTGTGGTTGAAGGGACTTTTTTACGCCCTTTAAGGCGTAAAAAATGCCCTTTTCACTTACAGATAGATTTTAATATATCTTGCTTTAAGGCTTGATAGCTAAAAGAAAAAAGGATTTTTTTACGGATTGATGGCGTAAAAATACCCTGTGCGTCAGAAATTCATGTCTAGTTTTGTGATTCAAATGACTTTTTACGCCCATTAAGGCGTAAAAATTGCCCTTTTAACTTACAGATAGATTTTAATATATCTTGCCTTAAGGCTTGATAGCTAAAAGAAAAAAGGACTTTTTTACTGATTGATGGCGTAAAAATACCCTGTGAAATGACAGGCTGTTTTTACGTAGAAAAGGCCTTTTCTACGGGCAAGACTGTATATTTCACCTGTGAGCGCATTATTTCAATGATTTCCTCTCCATATACTGTTTTTTTGTTCCTGTTTCCATAGGGAGACACAATGTCTAAAGCTGAATTTTATTGATGCAGAGAAAGATTACGCTCCTGAAGCGTAAGTTTTCCCTTTATAGCACCGTAGAAAAGACCTTTTCTATACACAGGACAATATTACAGACAATGCGTTGACAGGTAGATTTTACGGGTTTGGCCGTAAAAAAGGCCTTTTCTACGTAAAAACGGATTGTGTTTACGCGCAGGGAAAACTTATGCAACAGGTGGCACCACTAAGCTAACGCTCGGCACACCTCCTTAGATACAGTCATAGCGGCCTTGAGATGTCTCCCTTGACGCAGAGCTCGTCTAATTTACGCCTGTGTTCTCTGTTACTTCCAAACAACCGAGAAGAGATTCCATCTTGGCTAAACTTACCTTTGCTCTTGACTTGATGGCTTAGATTGCAACTCGGACCATTTCTCGGAGCTCGGTTAGTGAAGTCGAAGGGCACCTTAGAGAGATCGAAAGGGAGAACCGGATACTAGTATTCTTTTGCCTTATCTGGGAAATACAGGTACTTTTGGCTGAATGGTGCAGTGACACTTGTAGGTAATGCTCATACTCAGGGACTCCTCTACGATCTGGGCTGTTCAATCTGAAAATAGGTCACTTGGAGGAATTAGTTTAGGGTACATAGGTATATGACCAAATGCCAGCCCCGTGATTTTTTGGGTACCAGAAAACCCTGCTGAAAATCCTTTTTTGGTTTTCTGACATCTCCGCTATTGCACTAAATCTTTGATCATGGCTCGCAGGACTTGGTGCATCTCTGAGTCAAGGACGCAACTAGGTTACCTGGAGTTTAGTCGCAGAAAGGTATTGCTGGGCTGCGATCCCGTGTGTTGCATCTGAAAGGTAGTGCGTCACCTTCTCCCTGCCAAGGTACAACTCTTTTGGAGCACACATCTCTGCCAAGCTGTCCAGAACCTTCAACAACCAAGGACTCTTTGCAGGGTCAGTAGCCCTATGTACTTTCTGATTTAATAACAGTATCTCTTAG
This sequence comes from Protula sp. h YS-2021, assembly GCA_949752745.1. NCBI lineage: Eukaryota > Metazoa > Annelida > Polychaeta > Sabellida > Serpulidae > Protula > Protula sp. h YS-2021. Next base: position 77,937,354 of record OX457026.1, read on the forward strand.
GGACAAGTCGTTCGCCTGAGAGATACTTTAGTTGGTCGTTACCTGCACTGCTGTGAGGCCTGTAGAAGCGTTTTGCCGCTGCCTTGCCAGACAACCTAGGCTTCTTCGGAGGGGAAGCACTCGTCTTGTTACTGAACCTAGACCTGTTCTGGCCAGTGGACTGGATAACTCAGCTTCTGCAGACAAGAGTACAGTCGAATGGCTCTGGCTACGAGGGCTAAATCCAACGACAGCGACCTACTCTTGCTTCACTTTCACCGCTTCTTCAAGGGGAAACAGTTCCTTTCGTCCCAGAATGAATACTGACCAATAATGCTGCAGAGAGGCATCGCGTCTCGAGTAAGCCACGGAAGTAGTCAAGAACGTAGCCAAATTGACTACGTCCCTTAACGCCAACGCTAAGCACTCAAAAACAGTTTAAACGTCATCGAGTTCGCCAGACGCAGATCACCCTGGCGCTTCTTGAGCGCTTAGCGTGTGGTCCTGGAAGGACATGATACTCAAAGTGTGCCTAGCTCAGCCTTCTATGCACTTTCGCTATTCAACCAAAGGAATGTCCGGGCTATGACGGACCAACGGCACCAAGACTTAATCGGTTGCTCCAGGGCAAGTCGGCAAGTCCATTTGTCCCCTTTTTGGCACTACAGATTGGCTTGATTTGAGCTAATATTTTAGTGCAAAAACTGGATAAGTCTACTTGCCCCCTTATTGGACAAAACATGTGTTTTCATAAGAAAGAAGTGCTTGCCCCCTTCTTGCACCAAACCGACGATACTATTCAACGAATAAATAGGAGAGAATCACCTTTTCGCTGAAAGCAGCAAACAACAATTTGCTCTTGTTTAGAAACGTTTGTGCTTGTGTCGCACGCAGTACGAGAAATGGGGCTTGACGCTTGGGTACCAACGATTCTGATCGGTCGGTATCTTGGCCAGGACTTCTCGAGTCACTGTGAGAAAATTTTGTCTCCAAATTGCGTGATTCTTAGAGATAAAAGTAGAGATAAGCGAATTAGGGACTTTTGCGAAGTAAAATGACGTTTTTGCAATATGTGTTTACCAAAATAAATTTTACCATTACAGCTGTCGCTTGCTAACTGCCAACACCGGGGCTGTCTGTGGCTATGTGCACAATAACGCGCGGGATGGGTGTTCCTCCTACCCTGTGCGTGTGTGTGTATTGGGGGTGGCAATTTCTACTTCATGGACTACCGCCCAAGTATGGCAAGTTGCAAAATCGATCATGATTGACCGTTTTTAAATTAAATTGATATATTCAATTTTTTATTCTTTCTTGGTATCCTGTTAGAAACAACGGCGATATACCATTGAATTTGTTGAAGGCACAAAGAAAGCTGCAGCAAAAGTAAGGTCAAAGAGGTCAACTCCAGTGCTGACAACAAGAAAAAATGCAAGCACAGCTCCAACGATTCCCTGTGTTTTTGAGGTAAGTTTTGCTATGGAGCGTTTAAGTCGAGTTTTCATTCATCTTTCTTGTTTGTCTTTTCAGCAGAACTGAACCCTGTGCTTTTGATAATCTTTCAACTCTTGAAATTTTATTGGATAATATTTTTGTCATGATAACAAGTTTAAATAATAGGGATTGGATAGAATGATACAAATCGAGAAATTAATTAAGCTGAGTCAATCACAAAAGAAAAAATAGATCCAAAAACATTTCTACCCCCATCCAATGTCTACTAAGAAAGAAAAAATCAAAACACTCATATCTTTTATTATTTTTTCTCTCGATCATTTAGATAGCATCTCCACTGTTTCTATTGTTGTACAATTGTATTTTACCACTTACAGTAACTATTTATTCTTGCTGTTTCACTTACCAACTTTTTTCGCGCAGTATTATTAAACGTAACATTGAAAGAACGTCTGCGAACATGCGCTTTATCGCTAATTTGTAAATCCTCATCTGATTGTTGGATATGTGATTTTGGAACGCAAAAAATTAATTATGTGGGACATAGAATTATACGTGACAATGCAAATTCTGCAGTTTATTTTTGGAATAATAAAAACTACGTGTAGAAAATGGTAGAGACTTGGATAAATTGAAAATGATTCGAGAAAGGATTTTCTGATATATTGACTGTGCATCACTACCACAGCAATAAAAAGCCTGCTGCAACGTGAATGGCGTGAAATTTTTATTCAACTAAAGCGCCAAAATTTGAGGTTGAGACGTCGACCAGAATAAACTGCCGCATTGAATATTTTTGTAATGTGGTTGTGATTGGTTGCGACCACTGAAGAACGTCTAATCGTCTTCTCTAAAACAAATTGGGCAGACGTTTTAGGTTGCAAGCAAAACCCACTTCCTCTGACGTCTAATAAACACCTTTGGTGCAACGTTGAATAGACATTGGAAATTTGATGCTGTATAGACGTCGACTAATCGATGATGCACAGGCGTTGGGGTCACAACCAGACAAAAATCTCGTCGCGTTATCGCTGACTGGAAATGGAAGCCATGACATGTATTGTCGAATAATGGACCAGAACGGGGACGTACAATATGGAGTTTCATAGTGTGCAAGTTTCTCCCGCTTATTTAGAAAATAATCAAGACAGTTTACTTCATACATGTCTTGCGTTACTGTTTGACTAAAGGTTGTGAGGTAACGTTGGCGTAGGGGCGAAAAAACATCTTATCATTGTCACTTTCAAGATGGCGATTCTAGACTATCCCGACTTCTATACAACATCTCTCTCCGGACGTCCATACAACTCTGGGAAACAAATGTTGTTTCTACGTCCATTAGCAACATATTTACCAATGTTCACTTGCCATTGGATAAACGACGTCTATTCAACGTCGGCAGGTAGACGTTGGTTCGACTTCCATAATCAATCAAAATCCGATATTGTATGCAATGTCTATCCAACGTTGATCTAACGTTTTTGGGTTGATTTACAGAATGCAAACAGCTCTATGAACCCACCATCACCATTGCTTGAGCCTCCAGAGGTGCCCCAGACTTCTGTCTTCATGAGAAGTTTTATCAAGTGTAAATATGGTCAAAATGACGTGTGTATCTTCAATCTCAAGCTGGAATTAATGTGTAGCATTGTTGAAGATGTAGGAGAAATAAATGACCTTGCTGACGTCAGCAAAACCGAGATAGCTCTGGCAACAAGCAAAGGGATATATTCTGTTAAATGCACTGGTAAGGAACTTTCCACTTCTGCCAATTATATATGAGCAATAGATATGAAAAATTGAAGTGAAGTTATATCAGTTTTTCTCAGGCATGCCCCTTTGTTAGTTGTTAATTGCTGAACTTCTAGGGACATGCGGGAAAATGCCAAGGTGAAAAATAAAACAAAACATGAATAACTGATTGAATGTAATGTTAGGATAGCCCGACCGCTCTTTTGCAGAATAATCAACTGCATACTCTCTCGGGCTATCGTGTTTGTTTGAGATCCTGAAACCCTTTTTTATCTCAAACTGATTGTGAGTGAGTAGAGTATTAAAGATTAACGGATGGGTGAAATACTGCTTCTTATTATCCTTTTTTAGAAATGGAGTTTGAATACCAGAAAAAGCAAAGTTTGCACTTTTGGACACTCAGCTTTGCGAATTCAAGGGTTGCGGTATAAAAGTGGACGTTTACTAGTAAACTATTTGATAGTGCAAGTCGGCGCAATCTCTTAGCATTTTTCTGAATAATGGACTCTCGCATGCCTAGTTCATGTCTTCTTTGTGTTGGTACGCAGGTAATGTGATACGCCAGATCTCGGAGGGCGATTTCACAAGCGTCGTCACACACAAAAGTCAGAGTTACGCTGCTGAGAGGTGTAATGGTACGCCTGCGACACCAGTCGTCATCCACGTGTATGACGTCATGGCGGATTGTTGGCGGCGACGCTACAGAATACGGCTGCCATGCACCAATAAGTTCGTCACGCTTTGTGTCACAGATTCACATATATACGCCGGCTGCAGCGAGGCTAATATAGTGTACGTAATGTCGCGTGATCAGAAAAAAGAGGCCAATGAAAACAAGCCAGACTGGATCAGCCAGGAAATATCTCTTTCAGATTCCATACAATTTCAACAGGCAGATTGTGTTTTGTTTTCTGAGTCTCATACTCCCCCTGAAAAACGAACGAAGAGTTGCTTGCAGCCTCCGTAGTTCTCGAAAGAAAATTTAATAGAAAATTCATTTGATCTAGAGATTTATATAAGAAGTGATTGTTCAATTATGGGCCATTTTCCATACTTGTTTGTCTTTTCGTCTAAATTTAGGAAACAAAATACTACTATAGAATAGTTTAGTTGACGTTATATCCCACCATTAATTGTCCCTACAAAACAGTATACGTATATTAAACCTATTTAATATCCAAAATGGGTATCTTTTCTCGGACGTATAATAAACATATAAATTATGTATGAAAATATCCGCATTTCTAGAACCATATATTATACGTATAAAATGCGTGGGAAAAAAGATGCCCATATTGAACCCGCATATTATATTTTCCCACGAATAATATGCGCATATCAAGGAACGTTTATTACGCATATAAAATACGCGGGAAAATATATGCCCATTTTCAATGCGCATCTTATACGCATTTTTTTCCTACGCATATTATACGCGTATCTACGGACGCATATTATGCATATATTTTGCATGATAAAAAAGATGCCCATATTAGAAACGCATATTAAGCGCATTTTTACTCGCGTATATAAGACGAATATTTATTACACGCATTTTCGCCCATGCATATTATACGTGTAATATGTGGCGCATATTAAGTATTTATTTTACGTGGGATTTCCCATGTGGGTATTCCCATGTAAAATACACGTATATAATGCGTGAAAATTTCCACGTAGTAAATGCATGGGAAAATATACGCATATTATACGTAGTCTTGCAATGTGGGCCTATTATCGCAGACCGGAAACAGCCGCAATTGAGGGATAATATATTTAAATTTTGCTAAATTCTGCATATTTTGGTGGAGGGCTGCCATTTTTCTAAATATAATAGAAAGTTAGACGTGGGAATACCAATTTCACTAAAATTTTTGTGCTAAGAATTGTTTGAAGGAGTACTTTATAACTGCACCATAGTGATAAAGGTTCATGTGCATAATGCATGTAGGACTGCTATCTGGGTCATTACATTGGTGGGCAAACTCTGAAATGCATATAAAATAAGTTTAAAAAAGGCGTGAAATCCGTCTAATATCCGTGGAAAAAAATACGTGTAAAAGGCGTTGAATAATAGATGGGAATTACGTGTAAAGTGCGTGTAAAATGCGTATAAATTTTTACGTGGGAAAATATGCGTATTTTATACTCATTATCGATGAGCAAAATGGCCAAAATACACGTATATTACACCTAACTATCCCATTTTGCCCACGTATTTTACACGTATATATCCGCTAAAATTTTGTCGGGATATACTTTTTTTACATGTTTTTTAAACTTTCGCTTGTTCAATAGAATTTCCTCAAGTAAGAAACACCGTAATCTGATTGTGCACAATATGATGAACTACAATAATAAATTAATAAATCGGACACAATCGGGACTAAGCTAATTTGCCTTTCTAAGCAAGTTGCCCCTTCCTCATTTTCCACACTTTAACGCGATTACAATATTTTGATTAAACAAATGAATTATGTATTCCACATTCCATTTTTTTTTCAAGTTTGACAGATGCGGAGAAAAGTCTCCCCCAACCCATCAGATTTTGCCATGCTCGGATAAAACACCCCTACCTAAAAGCATGCAATCTGTACAAAGATTTGTGCCCCCATAGGACTTTTCTCATAGGGTCTTTTTCCGCGGGGATTTTTCTCCGGGATTTGTTTGGAAGTGCTCTTAAGAACAACCCAATTTCATCCATGTTAAATATGTTCGTTGATTCATATCGGTCAGCAATAACTTGTAATATTTTTCTTCGGCTTTCTTTCACCAAGTCAAGATTAAGGCATGCTCCCCACCACACAATGACTGAAATCTAATGGTGTTGACTTTTTCTTTCCACGAATTAGATGCCTTAAAATCAAGCCTTATTCTATTGCAAATTCTTTTGTATTTGTCTGAAATGAAGGTCTCGAAAGGGCTGCGTTGTGACACATAACCAACTGCTGATATCCTAAAACAATGGGGTTATGTGAGGCATGCATACCAGTCCCGTAAAAAAAAAGCAAGAGCAGATATTGCATGTTCTGGTGCACAAATACAATGGTCTTATCAGAGGGGAATGAAATTGAAAAGGGACTGAATAATCTGTCCGATGCAGCGAGTTGTCTGGTTTTCGAGCCTGCCCGTACCTGAAGTTTTACTGTATATTTTAAGTGGTCATCCGTGAGGTTACAACCCTTTGTCTTTTTACTTATCTCCACCTTTATATGAGTTTTCTCTTTTTCGGTGTTAAGATGGCATACATATCGAACTATAGAAACTGTTTTATACATGTGTGTCAGGCTTACGAAATGTAAGCAAAACTTAGAGTCTGGTGACGCACCTGATCATAAATTGTTTTTTAATAATCTAAGAAAAGTAAGTGTGAAAGTGTTTTCTGTTATGGAAGTACATATTTACTCTAATATATTTTACTGTATATTGTCTTATATTGCTGCCGTTGTGTCTTGAATAGCTTGACATTTTAGCTACAACTGGAGTATTTGGCAATGCGATGCCTCGTTGTGATCACTAGGTTGAAGTTATCGGTGAACGTACCAGCTCAATGTTTCTCGTATTCTCCATCGGGCAAGGGATGCGTTAACCTGGTGAATAATCGGATCTTTCAACCTTCCTAGTCTTGGTTGATTGTACTTGGCAGATAAGATGAACGTTGACACAGAAAAATGGTTGTGCTTTTGACGTTTTCTGCTGAACCTCACCGTACGCCACGCAAACCCTAACGCCCTTTGCTTGCCAAGGCTGTGTTGCAATTTAGTTGATAGTCGGGTGAGCACTTGTATGCTTATAGCTATGTTTCGCGTTTATTCCTATCCTGTTCTTTGCTCATAGGGCTGAGAGGACTGAGTGACCACCATCCGCAAAGGAAGAGGCATCTGGAAAAGGTGAGAAGTCCAAATTCCCACCTACCCGGTTTGATGACACGGCTTGACACTTCCTTACCCACCCTAGCCTCTGGGCTTTAGAGTGATAGAGTGACGCAACCACCATAGAAACTGGGAGATGTGGGAAGTTCCATTTCGTTTTCCCGGCAAGTGTCATGGGTTGGTACTACCTTTCCCTTACCACCCTGGGAGTATCTCTCACTGCCAAGGTACTTCTTCGATACCCAGGCATTTCACATGGACCACAGTCCTACTAGGCTTTGATTCGCTGCTTAAATCTGCATGTTTTTGGTTGTGCACAATTTCACATGTTGTCTGGGTTTCTCTTTACATCCTTTCCTTCAGCAGTCATGCAACAGCAGATATACCAGTTTCAGCTAACCACTCTACACACTCTTTTGGAGCATTTTCCAACGCATTCTGAGCCGCCATGTCCCAGCCTTGACGACATCCCAGTTGGTCCCATCGGATCGCCATGTAAATTCCAGGTGTCAGGACTTCCTTTCCCAGGCCATGTGTCTTTGTTCATCCCAGGTAGTAGTAGAATGACAATTCCCCTGCTTATGGTATCCAAGAACAGGCATCCCCCTTGGGACACCCCCCTTTGGAATATTTCCTCGGGGGTAGCAAGAATCAGAATATGAGGGAGAGAACTAACCCTACTTATTGTCCTCTGTAAAAGCGTCGACGTGACGCATTCCTGCTACACTGCTGGTCTTCAGTCAAACGTAAGATACGCAGACATTCGGACATCCTGAGTCAACCTGAACTCTTTCCGGCCCAGTACACAGGGCGTTTGAATGATGTCTCGCACCTCCCGTCCTTTTATACGCCAGCAACCTCATTGCGGGACGATACCATTTTTATATCAAAACAGGAGCTTGGCCAGTAGCACGAAGGCCAGGTCATTTTTGCGAAGTATAGGAAGGGATGGGAGTACCCCGCCAGGCCATCAGATGGCTGATAACTGACGGCAGCTTTTGTTGATTTGTATAGATGATGGTTCGGGAATCCTTGCTAGTGCCATAAATCCTCCTTCTCTTCAAATTCAATTCTATCAATTCCCATCCCAAGGCATTCCATCACTTCCCATCCTAGGCCTTCCATACCGCCGTACTGGTCGGTAGGAAAGATGGGACAGAAGGTCAAACTAGGGGATTCAGGCCAAGATCAGTACACCCCCGTGTGCCCATTGGGATGAAAGGCAAGGAATTCGCTTTTGCTTTTGCTTTTGCTTTTGCTGATTGTGTTCCTAGAGGAAACTGGGACCTCAATGTAGCAAGGGCTTACCTGACATAGGAAAGTTCATGAAAGAGGTAGCTTTATGGTCCCTCACCCCTTCTTGTCCTTTGAACCTAGATGTAACGGAATCCCTCTTGGGTCTGTTTGTTGGCACAGCTACATTTAGTAAACTTTTCCACAGAGAGTTTCAAAGGCATTTAAGAGAGGCACCAACACCGAAATAAATTTCCTCGCTTATTTCCAAGACTGGATGGGGTCAGCTTTTGGCTCTCCATTCAAATCTCCTCCTCGTCCCTCTCGATTCAAACAGGCGCCACGACTTCCGCGGGAGATAATGGCAAAGAAAGTGGCTTAGACCTCCATGCAGCAAACATATAAATTAGCTGGATCTAAGTTGTATGTCTAACGCTCACCGGCTGCAACTGCCCCCAGAAAGTAGGTCAGCCGTTTCTGGTATTATACACTTTCCCCACAGGCCATCCTGTTGCAACTTCTCGTCAGTTTCATCCCTTGTTTAGGGGATGAAATAATCCTGGCGGTTGGAGGCGCCTTGTGCACTCTGCTGTCTCTGTGCAAAGTGTGGAAATGTCTCCCTATCCTATTCTCCTTACGCCTCTTACGTCAACTTCACTAAAACCACATCCACCCTACCCTCACCTCCTGGACCCCAGGATAAATGGCGGCATATATGGAACTAGCCCCCGATCTTTCCACCAAGTCTAACGTAGAACAATTTTTGTGGCAGACGATTCCGCATTTCGGGATGCCGCTATATCCCTCACCTAGCTACCTACAATTTACCTTCTTATTGGCGCTGGCATCAGATAAAAGAAGGCGAAAGTTGCACGGCGTAGAGCAAGAGATGTTTAAAGTTAACTCCTCCTGGTACCCAGTGGTGCTAAAATCTAGGACTACCCTAATGGACGAGACCACATCGCACTAGTAGACAGGGACCTTTGAAGAGATAAGACTGCCATTCCTCTCACCCCTCCACACGACCAATCCCATGCGTCCCCTTGCCCAGTATGAAATAAGTGAAAAGACTACCCTCCACAGAACAAAAAAACTTAATCATATCTTTCACTCTATATATCTCGAAACAGACCATTTGTAATTATGTTAAATATACTATCGTAAAGTCCTATGCAAAGGCCAGCCAGATCACAATTTTCAAAAAGTCAAAGGAAAAGACTATGATGCTAAACACTTTAAACGCCCTACACAAGGTGTCTAAAGGTACTGGTACTGGTTGCTGTGCCTTACGTACTGGTTGCTGGGCCTCACCAAGTATTTTTATTAAATTTATGAAAAAGCGTTTAATCAGACTAAATTATCAGACCTATATTCCATCGGCTCATTCTTTGTTGCAGAAAAAGTCATTTCTAAAACCTTTCAGGGATTATTTCCGGAAAAGTACTGATCCAGGTTCTATTTGTTGGTCACCAACGACACAAGGGTGCAATATCAATTCCAGTTTCGGTTAACTATTTAGTATGCCGTATTTTGATCGCATTTATTATTGTATGTTACCACAAATGGATTACATACGGATATAACAGGTAGCTCCTGACTTTAAGCGGAATATCTCGGTAGGTCGACGGAGCAAATAGTCTTATAAACAACAGATTGAGCTGTCGTAAAGGTTGACTGTCCGTTAGCAATACAAAACAGTACACAGATTTGTCTTCTCACTTCATGGTTGATTTCTGTTAGCTCTTGTTATTTCATATTGTATTTTACCACATATTTGTGAAATATATATACTTAAAGACAAAAGTTCCAGGACACAGTTATAATGAGTTTCCGGTTTAACGACCAAGGGTATGAAGCAAATTGTGTTACATTTATGTTTTTTGAAAGGTCTCTAATTGTCCTATTAATTGGAGTTCACTCAACCGTATCAGTAGGGTGAAAACGTTGGTTCTGCCACACTTGATGACGTCATACTGTCTGGAAGTGACGTCATAGCGTCTGGACCGGAAGTGTTGTCTGGACCGGAAGTGTTGTCTGGACCGGAAGTGAGGTGATAGGCGTCGTCATGGCAACGTATTGTTGTGATGGCAACGAAGCATAGGCGTCATAGGCGAAGCCATAGGCGTAGCCATAACCCTGATACCAAAGTGAGGACCCCCCCCAGGCGGCAGTCCTGACGGACCCCCCCCCCCCCCAGGCGGCAGTCCTGACGGACCCCCCCCCCCCAGGACATACTATGTACCGACCCCCCCCCCCCCCAGGACATACTATGTACCGACCCCCCCCCAGGACATACTATGTACCGACCCCCCCCCCCCAGGACATACTATGTACCGACCCCCCCCCCCCCCCAGGAGAGCAAAAATTGTGCTGAATCAGCATGATGAAATCGTCGATTCAGCATGATAAAATAGTATATAAGTGTAGTGACTCGAGGCTCAGACATCGTCAGACATCGTCAGACACATCATGGACAACACATCAGCTACTAAGAAAGTGACCATACAATGCTACAAGTGCTGCGTGAGGTTGGAATATGAAGGACAGTCACACAACTGCCCGGTGCACCACAACGCACCACGGCATTACTGCTGCAAAACCTGTGGTGGATTGCTCTGGTACAAGTTTACTGCAAGATTGCCAGGGCCGGAGCCATGCACGGACTGCTGGTGGTGCGGTGCGATGCTGAAAAACTTTGGCTATTACAACTTTCATCCGTTCAAGTGCTCGAGAAGGCCTTTCTCCATGGAGCAGTTTTACAGATACCAGTGTGATTGTGGAAATCCTACTTGCTGGTGAAGAAGTACTAACATCTTTCGGCCCTTTTAAGGGCCATCCTATATTATGAAATGAAGCAAAAACATGTCTGTCTGTGTGTGTGTGTGTGAGAGAGAGAGAATACATTTTATCACATTTCAGGTCTAGTTGGCGGATGAATACCATTTAGCAGACTATTTGACTTCACCATCAGATGTCTCTGCTGTGCAGCAGTACAACTGTAAGTGAGACATTCATATACACAAGTAAAATTCTGCTGAGTCAGCAATTTTAACAATTTTTGAAAAGTTACACACCATATTTTGATTACATGGAAGTAGCATAAAAGCATGAGTGAAACATGTCAACTAGTCAACTAGTGATACATTCTGCTGAGTCAACAATTTTGAACGAGTATTGAATAAGTTTGAACAATTTACACACCATATACCATCAAAGTTTTATAAAAGGAAGAGTGACGAGAAAACTTCACAATGTCAACATTACTTCTTCACAGATGTGTAGAGACCATGGATGACGTCTTCAAAGTGAATTATGCTGACTATGTGTTTTCAAAGCTTCCTGCTTTTGAATCGGATTGGATGCTACAAGTGAAGAACTTACATCAGCATTGGGAAGCTGTTGGAAAGACCATTCCAAGAGATCGTTTCATCCGCTCGTTTCTACGTGAATGTGAAGATCTACATTTACCGTTAACTTATGACATTGATTCAGCATTTATCAACGCGAATACAATTTGGGCAGTTGAGCTCATGTTAGCTGTAGCTGCAAGAATCATTTTACATTATGATGATGATGTTTCAAATAATGTATCAGAGCTTGTTCGATTCAACCATGGACGAGTTGAAGTGAACTCAAAACTTTGCAAGGGAGCCGACTCAGCAAACAGTTGGGTATAAAAGGGAGTGGACTCAGCAGAGTGAAGTCATTTCTCAGCAGACAGTTGGAGGGAGTGGATCATCAGTACATTGTGGCAGTCATGGAGAACAAGACAAGCAGCTTTAAAATTAGTGCTAACTTAACCATTACTGTGGAGCATGGAGAATATGGGCCATTTCTACGCATCACACGTGGAGAGAGATGGTGTGCTTATTCACCATCTTTGTGGAAGATTGTGTGCCAGAGCTTGAAAAATTTACGCGACATTGGCTTCAAACTATACTTAACGCAAACGAAGTGGCTTGAAGTCATTTCATACTTGGATATGCGCTATGTGAGTTTTGTGCGCACGTCACGGTTTGAAGGGAAAGAATACACACATCACATCAACATGAATGATGGTGAATGGGAGACACTGCTTCAGGAGATGGACAACATCAACTCAGCCCTATCGCCATGTGAGGAATGTCATGTCATAACTCCTATCAAGCTGCAAAAGGATGGCCGGATGAAGGTGTCAAAGCTATCCAAGAAAAGGCTGGCTGAAGTTCAGTTGGAGAACATGAACGTACAAAATCAACTTGGACTTACCTGCGACTATTGTGGTGCTTGTGGATATGTGAAGGATTATCATTGCCACTGTCACAAGTATAATTGCAAGATGTGTGAACCAAACAACTTCTGCGGCAAGTGTGGAGTACTTAAAGTCTGTGAAGCAAAGTAAAAGCCCACAAGACACTGAAACAAGATGGACGCATGTTTTAAAAAAGCTTATGTTGACTTGATGATTGCTAAACTTGCTAGCTGTGGCACTCCAGACTATCAACTTTATCATTTGGATGCTTTTTGGGATGTTGTACATCATAGTCTTGATGTGATTGAACTGCATTCAAGATTTCTTGGAGAATGTCATAAAATTGGAATAGAAGAAGATCCTGACTTTGACTTTGATTCTGCACTTTATTCTGCTTGCACTGATGTTGAAGTATATTTCACCGTGGTTGACTATTTGAGAGATTGTTGTAAAGAAGAAGTGGAAACCGAGCAGCTTTATCAGGTAAGTTATATAAAACCTTTTTAATCATCTTTGTAACAACATAGTGAATTGATAACCATGTTTTTCTTACTAGCAAATTTAGTTTTATGTGAGTGGTTTCAACGTAAACAAAGAAAGAACATGATAGAAGAGGCAGCAAATATATTAAAAGATATTTTATTACAGGAAGAAACCAACATGTCAGAATAAAGAAGCAAAGTCAACATGGAGAATCTTGTACTATTCAGTGGTCACAAGGACGTTCTTTCAAACATGTTTCCAACACGACTTGAAAAGTATGGACATGTGTTCAACTCAAGTGAAGCGTTGTATCAATATGAGAAAGCAGTGTTTCATCACCGTCAAGATATTGCTTCAGCCATTGTGTCATCCAGAAATGGATATGAAGCAAAACGTATTGCTAAAGGGATAAAACCATGTCCTTTATGGCATACAGTGAAGAGAAGCAAAATGCAAGATGTTTTACAAGTCAAACTGGATCAGTGTGTATTGTTTCGCAACAAGTTAAAAGAATGTAAAGATAAAACTTTAGTTGAAGCAACGTATGATCATTGGTGGGGAGCTGGTGTGAAACATGTGTCATCTGAATATCCTGGTCAGAATATTATGGGAAAGTTGTTAGAAATGTTGTGTGAGGGTTAGAGACTTTTTCATTTGCTTGCCAACCGTCATGGTGTGCAGACGTGTGGACATGTAAAAGATGGATGTAGAAACATGTTTCAAGAACAAGTTTGTGGACTATATGATAAGTGAACTAGCACGTTTTGGAACTGTTGAACAACAACTGGAACATATCAACATCTATTGGGAACTTGCTCATTCCATGCTGAACTTATCAAACTTGCGTAAGGATTTCATCAAAGAGTCTGGAGCTGAGGAGTTTGATGTGGAAGCAGTGTATGCTCTATTTGATCCAAAACTGTTTGATGAAGTGAGAGAGCGCTGTATGCTGCACTATAATGGCTGACATGACACTGAGACAATATATTGTGCAAAAAGCTTATTGTGAAGAAATGTTATCAGCTGTAAAAAAGTTTGCATATTTAGTCTGTCCTGCTTGTCAACATGAAGAGTGTTCAGAACATACTTGTCATTTTGCATCTGTTTATGCATATTGGAATGAAGCTAAATATTACATGCATTTATATAAAGTGTTAGAGAATGCAAATCAACGTTGTGAGAAATATGGTGTAGATGCTATTACATTGGATGAACTCAGTCATTGGTTAGTGTTCATTGAAGACCAATGGTCTCCAGTTATTCATACCATTGTATCTATACTTGATTTGTAAAAACTTGTTAGTTATAAATACATGTTAGTTATAAATACATGTTAGTTAAGTTACTATGTTAGTTAAGTGATGTTGGTTGAGTTATAAAATAAAAGCTGTTCTGTTCAGACGTGTTTTTTCATTCATCATGTCGACGTGGAAAGACTACTTGACTGATATTTACTTCAAACCTGGACAGCCTGGAGCATTTGCTGGTCCTTACAAACTGTATCACATCTTAAGAAAACATGATCAACCAGTCACACAGTCACAAGTGAAGAAATGGCTGCAGGATCAAGATGCTTTCAGTTTACTCCAACCTGTAAAATACAGGTTCAAAAGACAACGTGTGATTACACGTGGAATTGATGACATGTGGGATATTGATTTGGCTGATATGGGAAACATAGCTCCCTATAATGATGACATACGCTTTTTACTCATTGTCATTGATGTGTTTTCCAAATATGTCTGGGTACAGCCAATACCTAATAAATCACATACCAGCGTCATACAAGCTTTCCAAAAGATTTTTCATGACACACGACGAAGACCGCGAACTCTAAGGTCTGATAAAGGAACAGAATTTAAAAACAGATGGGTAAAAGCATTTTTGAAGAAAGAAGGCATTCATGCTTATACCACAAAGAATGAAACCAAAGCCAACTTTGCTGAAAGAGTCATTCGTACTCTAAAGGGAATGATGTATCGGTATTTTCTACATAATCAAACTTACCATTACTTAGACATTCTTCCAGACTTGGTGTACAATTACAACCATAGACCTCATGGTTCTCTTCCTAATAAATATGCTCCAGCCGAGATTCGTAAAGACAACGAATCAAAAGTGTGGAAGTATATGTATGTCGACAAACTGAAATTGAAACCGAAGAAGAAGAAGAAGTACAAATTTAACATTGGTGATCATGTTCGTATTTCCCACATTTTAAATACGTGTTTCAACGCGATTATCACATCAAATGGACGCAAGAAGTCTTCATTGTCACACATCGTTGTAAGAAGCAAGGAATACATTTGTATCGTGTGAAAGACTTTTTGGACGAAGATATTGATGGACATTTCTATGAAGAAGAACTGCAGAAAGTGACCAAAGATATTGAATCTATTTATAGAATTGAAAAAGTCTTGAAAACACGTAAAAGACGAGGAGGTGTGAAAGAATTATTTGTCAAGTGGTTAGGTTGGCCAAACAAGTTTAACAGTTGGGTGAAAGAAACAGACATTCAACAATGAAGCATCCATTTACATGTTTAGTCTCTGGACCTACAGGCAGTGGCAAAACGCCTCTGGTGAAGGAAATTCTAGAACAAAAGTTGATTCAACACTCTCCAAAAAGCATTTTATGGCTTTATGCAGCAGATCAGCCTTTGTACAAGGGAATGAAAGGCGTGGAATTTTACCAAGGCATTCCAGATGACATTGAAGAGCGTTTTAACCTGAAAATACCAAACTTACTCATCATTGATGACTTAATGACGAAATGTCATAGTGATGAGCGTATGACACGTCTCTTTAGTGTTGGCAGCAGTCATCAAAATCTAAGCATTATCTTTATTGTACATAATTTATTTCATCATGGGAAAGAGATGCGAAATATTAGTTTGAATACACATTATATCATTCTGTTTAAAAATCCTAGAGACAGTCAACAAATTAGTACATTGGCGCGGCAAATGTATCCTAGAAGATCTCAATTTCTCATAGAAGCCTATCAAGATGCTACTAGCAAACCTCATGGTTATTTATTCATTGATTTAAAACCAAAGACAAATGATCAACTACGTATTCGTACAGGCATTTTACCAAAAGATACACATTATGTATATAGTGATAAAGCAGTGTATGAACAAGAACCAACTCATTTGACCATTCGCAGTCAAGATGTCTAAACGTACTCGAGCGAACCAGCCGTTTCTTCATTTGCTTGCACGCAGTGGGCCTAAACGACGTAAATCCTTGCTACAGCAAGCTACAAAGGAGGAATTAACAAGCTTGTTTGAAATTTGTTTGAATATATTGCAAGGACATTTACCCTTAAGCTCAAAACGGTTTAAGGAATTTAAACGTGAACGTCATACGCTTCGTACTCTAGCAGATAAGAAGATATCCCTTCGACGAAAAAAGAAGTTGATTAATCAGAAAGGAGGATTCATTGGAGCTATTGCTAGATTGGCATTACCTTTGTTAGCCAAACTGCTGCTAAAATGAAACATACTTTGAAAATGGTCCTCATTCCTGAATATGAATATAAAATGTTGCTAGAAAAGAAGGGAAAAGATAGTGAAATCAAAACGAAAGTGAATAAACTTTTACGTGGGAAACGAACACGTGAAAAGGCTATAGAAATATCTCAACTTCTTGGTCGTCATTTACGAACAAGTCAGTCTAGGCAGCAAAAGCCCTCATCATCATCATCATCACCTGAAAAGCCAGAAAAGTTATTTTTAAGTCATTTTCAACCTATCTATCATGGAAAAGTAACACAACTTTTAGCAGAACTGAAGAAATATGGTACGACATGGACAGACAAGAATGAACTTGTGTTGAAAACGGGCGATATTATAGCAAATTCAAACATGGTTGATTTGATGAAAGAAGCATTGGTGGCGACAAGAAGAAAAGAACGAGCCATACCACCATATGGCTGGCATCCATTTATCCAGGAAATTGTTGATGCTAATATTCCAAAAACAATGTTTAGTAAAAAGACCACTCGTGACAACATTACAACAGAAATGAAACAACGTCAACAAAGACAGTTTCCTGAAGGATGGGAAAATTTTTAACATGGTTGAAAGAGCTATGTTGTTGATGTGAGGAAGATAAACCAACTATTCCTGTAAAAATAAGATGTACAATTGCTTGTTGTGAAGGAGAAGTCATAGATCATCATGATGTGAAAGACCATTTGCATACTTGGTTGAATGGCGCGCGCTATCGTGAAGTATATAGGCAACGTCAACGCACCTATACCATTTAGTTCCCATCATGGAGTCAACAAGCTTTTACATTACTTTGCCTAGCAATGCGAGTATGAACTACTATCCCAACAACAAGGCTTCAAATTATCAAATTCGTATGCCTCGAACTATTTATCTGAATGGAAAATGTGAAGTGGCCTTAGCTGAAATTCAATATCCACATACATGGACAACGATGAGACATGACATGGACTATTCTATTCAGTATCGACAACAACCACTGACAGAGACACTTGAGACTATTAATATTCCTTATGGCTACTATAGATCCATACAAGAAATATGTCAGGCAGTGAATGAAGAAGCAACTAATTCTATGAAAGATGACCTTAAAGAAGCTATTTGGATAAAGTATGATAAAATTAGACGACGTGTTTTTCTATTTCTAAATTATGGTTTTGAAGTGTCATTCTCCGCTGGATTGGCTGAGATTTTAGGATTTATCCCAGATCAATGGTATACTGAAACATGTACAGCTGAACATAAAGCGGATGTGAAACAGGGATTTTATACACTTTATGTGTATTGTAGCATTTGTGAACCACAAGTTGTTGGTGATTATTATGTTCCCTTACTGCGTTCTGTTGGCATACAAGGCCATGATGGCAACATTATCATGAAAACGTACGGCGAACCACATTATGTTCCTGTAAACACATCCAAATTTGACATGATAGAAATGAATATTAAGGACGACACAGGTTATAATGTTCCATTTCAAACTGGAAAGGTGATCTGTAAACTTCATTTTCGACCAAAAGCAATATGAAAGCTTATGCACACGATCCGTCTGCATATCGCAACCATTTTCTTCGTCAAGTGGGCGGAGAATTACCAGGATTCAAAGGAGCGCGAATCCAATATGGCGATGGTATTGGTTCGATACTGGGATCATTGGCTCGCAAAGCTATTCCACTACTTAAGGCTGGGGCTAAGATCGTTGCGCCACATCTTAAGAAGGCTGCAAAGAATGTCGCGAAAGATGTGACGGGCCGAGTAGCAGAACGTGTGTTTGGTGAACAAAAGCGTATGCAACCGACGAAACGTGCCAGAAGACGAAAAACAGCCAGACGGATAACATCAAAATATCGCAAAGATATCTTTTGAAATCATGTCTCTCATTCATAATCATTCGTGTGAATGTAGTCTTTCTCCATTGGAATGGTTTCACGTACCACCGACGCAAACTGCTGTAGAGAAAAGTTATAATGTTGACTATCAACCACTTACAAGTATTAGAGAAGGCGCTCCAATAGAATTCTACATTCCTGCGAGTACAGAAGAATATCTGGATTTAAAGAACAGCAAACTTCATATTGTATGAAGTTTGCTGTTCTAAAGGCCGATGGAACAGCTTGTGGCGCAGATGATAATGTCTCTTGCATCAATGATGTGTTTAATGGGTTATGGTCTAATATTGAATTGTTTCTGAATGATCGTTTGGTTTCGCATAGCAACAATACTCATGGTTATACCAGCATTATCTCTCATCTCATCCATGATTCGGAAGAAAGTCTACATTCTGAGCGCTCTATGCGTCTCATGTACAAGGATACTGCTGGGTCAATGAATAGTCATGAGGTGAAAAGACCTAATCATGAACGATATGTATCCGGGTTTCATGTAAATGCTGACGGCGGTGACTTGGGTGAGCAAGGCAATAATGGCTTACATCATCGTTATTTGCATACACGTCTTAGCCGTGATGTTATGCTCACAGGTGGTTTAAGGATAGATTTGTTTGAGCAGGACCGTTATCTTCCGAATGGTATTAGTTTGAAATTACGTTTCCATAGACAAAAAGATGACTATGTATTGATGGCTGCAGATAATACCTATAAGGTAGAAGTGAAAGAGGCATTTTTAACCATTCGCAAAGTGAGGGTGAGTCCAGGTATTCAGTTAGGACATACAGATGCATTGATGAAAAGTCCTGCCAAGATCATCATCACTAGAAAAGAATGTAAAGTCTTAGCTATTCCAGCAGGATTTACCTTTGTGAAAGATAACAACTTTTTTGGGTCAATTACCAAATCGTATTGTCATTGGTCTGGTTCATAATGAAGCTTTTGGTGGATCAGTATTGAGGAATCCATATGATTTCAAACATTTTGATCTGGACTATATGCAACTGTACACGGATGGTGAACCAGTTCTATCCAAACCTCTCAAGCTTGACATTACACAGAGCAAATACCTGGACGCTTTTGAAACGCTTTACAAATCGTTTGATCGATTGATTGGTGAGAAAAGTTCCATTATAAAACGGGAAGATTGGCCTAGAGGTTATGCTTTATTTTCGTTTGACTTAACACCGGATTATGATGGCGATGATCATTTTCCCCTGATCAAGCATGGGAATTTGCGGCTAGAAATGAATTTTGCTACGGCTTTGCAACATACCATCAATGTCAATGTCTATGCTGAATTTGACAACATTATTGAAATAAGTGCAAATCGCAGCATCCAATTCGACTACCAGTCATGAACACGAAGCAGATTGATGCCATATTGAGTCATGATGTCATGACTAAAGACTTGTTTCAAGGCGTGTTTGCCATGGACCAGTTACCATCTTTACAACGCGGTGCCTATGTGATCAACACAGATGATCAAGATGAACCAGGAGAACATTGGGTGGCAATGTATTATGATAAAGACCCTGCAGAATATTTTGACTCTTATGGACTGTTACCTCTCGATGATCGTTTAGACATATTTTTAAGAAATGACTATATGTATAATTCTATATCATTACAAACGCCAATATCATCGTCATGTGGTTTTAATTGTGTATATTATATATTACATAGAGCTCGAGGTCAGAGTATGTTTGATATTGTGAATATATTAAAAAGAAAGGATGGGGATTTTATTGTAAAGGATTTTGTATATAGACATTATAAACCATTGTTTTATTAATGTTGTTGTTGTTATATTAGTTAAGTTGTAGTTAAGTTGTTGTTGTTATATTAGTTAAGTTGTTGTTGTTGTTAAATAAAACAAACCAAGTTTTCAAACAGTCTTGTTTATTGTGTTGTACATACGTTTATTTACAAATTCTTAACTACAAACACTATTTACAAATTCTTAACTACAAACACTATTTACAAACTTTTATTTACAAAGTCTATTTACACTATTTACAAATTCTTAACTACAAACTTTTATTTACAAATTCTATTTACAAAGTTTACAAAGTCTATTTACAAACTCTTAACTACAAACTCTTAACTACAAAGTCTATTTACACTATTTACAAACTTTTTATTTACAAACACATTCATTTTTCAATACATTCATCAATGAATACCATTCATTAGAATTTAAATTGATATAGGTATCATAGACATTACATCCATGTTTGTAAATGCTATGAAAGCTCACATAACACACATCACCAAACTTTATCACTTTAACAGTTTCATGTTCAGACAGTTTCAGTTCATATCCTTCTTCTAAGTCAATGTCCATCACACGCATAGGTTGTGTCATGGATTTGGTGCCCCGCATAAGCCATATTTCTGTTTCTTTGAATTCAAGCGTTAGGTTCTTTCCAATCCAATGCTTGTAACAGAGCGTAGCATTCCACTGTGTTGAGGGTGATGTAGTCATAGTTTTCTGTAAGCTCGTCATATTGGCGAAATTGTACAAACACGTCTAAGCAGTTCTCAGTCACACGCACTTCTAATTCATTTGAGACTGTCAGGAGAAAGCCAGGTATCCTGAACTTCTCTAGATGGTCTTTCAACACGGATTGGTCATCAAGTGATACTGTCCAAAATGTCTTAGCACAATGTCATCATATTCGTTTCTCAGATATGAGAATCCATGCGTAATTGGTTTATATTCCGATAAAAAGTCTTCCATCTCGTTCAACAGTCAGATGAACTATGAGCTGTCTCCTTGTCTGCAAAGACGTTTTTATGCTCGCAAGATGGTGAAGAGTGGATGTTGTATCGCTTCTAGGAATCGTAAGACTGCGCGCCAGTTCTTGATATCAAAGAGGATCAAATCTGTATATGGTGTATCTGGCACAACTCCCTTATAATCCTTTGGATAATCCTGTAAAAGATTTCTACAGATTTCTACACGTATGTTAGAATCATATTCAGCTACCATCACTTCCACTTTATTTTCAAGTCTACGTTTAAACCCAGGTTCAAGTGGTATGTTTTTAAAGTCTTTCCACACTTCAGGTTTAAACCGATGATAACTTGTCTTAGAATCTAGTATCACTTCATTCCTCTCATTTACAGTAAGGTAAACACCACCGTTCAGCATGAGTGCATTCATGTTTTTTACCTTGTTATGAGCCACCTTCTTGTCTACGAAGCCTTTTATCCACTTCTTTCACCTGCTTCTTCATCATTTTCCATTCAGGTATTGTCAGCAAAATTCCCTTTTTCGTTGGACGGTTTTTTCCAGTCCCCTCATCTCTGAGGTATTTGCGAATGTTTACCACACCTTCATTACTTTGTTTCATAATCTTGATATACTTTCCATTGCCTAGAGAAAGCATTCCATCCCACGACTGTGGTGTTGGTACCGTCATCTCCACTTTTAATTTCTTGATGGTATTGTCAGGATGTTTCACATTCATGTCTTTCACTGTATCAGCAAGAGTATCCATATCCGTTGTTGCAGATCTTTTCCGATTCATGGTGACGCTTCAGTGTTCACACCTCAACTAACTCTAAAGTTGAAGTGTCTCCCCCTTATATACTGTAATGCCCATGTGCCAAAGTGGAATAGCCATCACTCATCACATATCGCTTGTCATCAAAGGGAGAGAGAGCCACTTTCCTCAACTTCTCCGAGAAAATCTGGTGGTCATGACTTCGAATGATGTGCCCTGTGGTTATCGTTTGCGTTTGGTTGAACAAACTGTCTCTATACTGCTGATGTTTCATACGTCTTTGACACGCGCGAGTGATGCCTTTGGCCGTACGTTTTTCTTTCCCACCATACATCATAATATACATTTTCGGCCGAAGTCCAACAAACTCTTCAATGGGAATGCCCGCCGTCTCATCTTTCATTTTCCCAAGCACTTTCTTGTTCACGTTGGAATGCAGGAAATGATCTGGGGGATAGTCACTTGTGTCGAACAAGTCGGCATCTTCCTGCATGTCTTTGTAGATATCTTTCGTTTCTATGTCATAACATAGACTGTCGGTGTCGCTGAACAACAGCTTGGCGTTGGGATACTTGGTCATGATGTAGTTGTAATGAAAGTGGAACATGAGCACTTTGCTGAGGTCAAGAATGGTGAAGCCGACTTGAATGGGTTTATCCAGAAGCAGATCCACTTTGCGCAAATGTACCGCGGTCAAATCTTCGTTGAAAATTCTAAATTTGTGGAAGGAAGGTTTGGCCACAAGTTTCTTGAACCGCTTTTCCTGGTGAACAAGTTCCACATTCATGCGTTTTCTCACATTTTCCATGGTTTTGCCAAACACAGAGTTGTTCATCAATTTGAAGAAGTCTTTCTCAAACGGGTTCTTGGCCAACTTTCTCTTTTCCGTGTTCAAGGAGATGTATTTTGCCAACCTTTTGCTCTGTGCAAACATGATGGCACGATGCACCTTCGTGACTTTCAATCCCAGTGAGACATATTGCTGTAAATTTCTATAATGAAGTACATATTTCTTCTTGTCGCACAAGTTGGGAATGAGCTTTTCACTAGGTTTGCCTTTCATGTTTAGATCTTTCCGTAGCTTCTGACTATGTTCTGACAATTCTCCCACTTTCACACATTTCCGTTCTGGAGCCACTGGATAGTGATTATGATGATCATGGATTGCATATGGGTATTCCAAATCCACTTCTAAAATGTATCCAATCTCGTCATCTTCATCCACATCCATAAAGTCAATGGATTCTGGCTCGCTCACCCACATAAATCCACTTTCCGGCATGCTTTGTGACATGGCCCAGCCATACAAGTTGTTTGCATCCAGGTACGTCAAGTAGTTGGTCGGTTTCGTGGGATCGTAATCTGCTACGTAGGGGTTATTTGCTTTCGCATACTTGTGTGTGATGACAGATATTCCTCCACGCAGACCTTGTTCAACCATTTGGTACATGTCAATGTCGTTGATCAATTCCAATTTCACCTTTGTCGCTTTCAACATGGCATCCCCCGACAGTCCTGGCGCTGTATAGTAGTGAGCAGGATCCAATTCATACGTGTTGAGACATACGTGACGAAAGTTTTCAAACACGTCAGCCAGCAGCAACACATCTGATTTCAGGTACAAGTCATGGTATTCACCAAATGTAGTACAGTGGAATGTCTCCCACACCTTCTGCGCATGCGCATAATCCTCATCGCTAATGTCTTCTTCACTGAGCAGACTGTAAAACTTGTCCTTGGACGGCAGTTGTGTTTCAGCAAACTTGGATGGCTCATCCACGTAATCATAAGGGTACACTCCATTTCTCAACAGTAACTCTTTTTGGTCGCTATCGTGAATTTGTGACGTCATGTTATAAAACTTATCTTTCCCTTCTGCCGCCAGGTTGGATACCAACTTCTGTAGAGAAGTACTCATGAACTGATAACTGTCTGTAAATTTCAGATTGCTCATGGTGAATGCAATATATTTCTCAACGGTGTTGGGAATGACTGTAATTGTCTCATTTTTGAACTTTCCAATTTCTTCCATGATCAAATGGCTGTCATAGCATCGTAAATTGTGGAAAAAGACAGGAATGATGAAAGAATCTTTCATATCCTGCTGATCCTTTCGAAATCGGAATTGCAAATTGCATTCACGATGTGCAGCTCCACGGTATTTGCCATTGATATGGTCATGATCTCTCACACGATCTGCTCCTAGAGGCTCATGACAAATGTAACAATCTGTGGCGTTCTTATAATGCTCTTCATCTTCATGAGTCATCACCATTTTCTTTGGCTGTAGCAAGCCATGCACAATACGATCACGCTCATTCACCATATGGCCCAAAAAAACTTTCTCAGCATTGTCTCCTCGATACACGACTGGAGCACGTGTATCATACTGGCTCACAACTACATAGGCAAAGCTGTTTGGACGATGATGTTGATACTTGTCTCCTTCATGTTTTTTCGTGAAACATTCAAAGTCTGCATAAATCACAAACGGCGCTCGCTGTTGTTTGGCTACATTCTTGAACTTGATGAAAGGTTTCTTGGGGAATGATAAACGTTGTGCTCCATGCTTGCCACACACTTCACGATGCTTGTCTAACAGATCTTGTCGCATAAACCCATGAAGACAGTTGAAACAATAAAATATTGCATTCTGACGCTTTGTTCGATAAGCCATCAGTCTGCTGAAATTCTTGATGAGGCAGTAATGTCTTGTCTTGTCATTGCTAATCAAAAGTAAGTTGATTTCTCTCACACTGGTGTTTCGACTGAGTTGTATCGGAACAACTACATCATGTTCATATCCAAACACGTTAATGGACACATCATTCTCCTTTTCAAACTTTGGAATGTCTGTAATCGGTGTTGGAAATGTCATGCCTTCTACCTTCAATTCGTTCTCAAATAGCTTGTATTGATGCACACGCTGTGGGTTTACATTTGTTGAAGGGTGAAGGTGAGCCAATACAGACCATAAGAAGCACTTGTTGTCTTTATTCTGAATGTTTAACACACCTTTTGTACTCTTTACTTTCTTCGGTAGTGGGATAAAACTGCTCGCTTCCAGTGGCGCTGACGTCGCTGTATGTACTTCAATGAATAATATGTTATCCAACAACCAGCCAGAACCTTGTCGCTCATGTTCATCAAACCTGGTAAACAATTCTTTATAGGCTTCTGGCAAGTCCTTCTCAATATCTGTTGGATTGTATGCTGCATATGTTGGACTACTGATGAAGGCATTATCCACCTGTTCTACCATCACGCCTTCAACATTTGGTGTCATTTTCTTGAAGCGTGCATGTACCACAATGTACCATTTCATGCCATGGTTTAACGTCTCTAGCAAATGTCTCTTGATTCGATTCTCTTGTTGTCGCATTTCAAGTAGCAAATCTGATCCATCCTCAGGCTCAAACCGTCTTTCCTGCGCGTTTTCACCAAGACTCACTCTTCTGCCTCTGCCTACTTGTCCTGTCTCTTTCTTTCTTTGTTCTTCATGAGACACATTTTCCATCTCAGCACATGCATGTGTCTCAAATGCATCCAAAGATGAAAATATCTTGGTGCATTTACAGCAGAGGACTGGATCAGGTCTTTCAACACCATCTTGTACGGTCTTTCATCTCTTGGCTTCAATCTGCTCAACAAGCTCTTCATGAGCACGTTTCATCCTAGCTAGATTGCATGTATGTGCCACGAACAATTCCAGAGATGGAAATGTCACATCACAATCATGACAGTAGACTGGTGCCATCGTTGTTGTTTCTTCAACTGCTAGAACTGGAATGAAGTAAAATACACGTTTCACTCTTCCTTTTATACCACTTCAATGGTGTGTTAACTCAGCAGAATGTATCACTAGTTGACTAGTTGACATGTTTCACTCATGCTTTTATGCTACTTCCATGTAATCAAAATATGGTGTGTAACTTTTCAAACTTGCTCAAAAATGTTAAAATTGCTGACTCAGCAGAATTTTACTTGTGTATATGAATGTCTCACTTACAGTTTTACTGCTGCACAGCAGAGACATCTAGCGGTGAAGTTAAATGGTCTGCCAAATGGTATTCATCCGCCAACTAGACCTGAAATGTGATAAAATGTATTCTCTCTCACACACACACACACAGACAGACATGTTTTGCTTCATTTCATAATATAGGATGGCCCTTAAAAGGGCCCGAAATATTTTAGTATATCAGCAAGTTGGATTCCTGCAGCGGCATTTGTACTTGTAGTACTCCTGCATCGTAAATGGTCTTCCCGCGCACTTGAACGGATGGCTGTCGCAATAGCTCTTCAGCTTCAGAGTCATACCACACCACCAGCAGTCATTACATATTGGTCCTGGCCCAGGTAGCGTCGTCGCAAACTTGTACCAGAGCAGACCACCGCAGGTTTTACAGCAAAAGCGCTGCGGTGCGTTGTGGTGCACCGGGCAGTTGTGTGACTGTCCTTCATATTCCAACCTCACGCAGCACTTGTAGCATTGTATGGTCACTTTCTTAGTAGCTGATGTGTTGTCCATGATGTCTGACGATGTTTGAGCCTCGAGTCACTACACTTATATACTATTTTATCATGCTGAATCGACGATTTCATCATGCTGATTCAGCACAATTTTTGCTCTCCTGGGGGGGGGGGGGGGTCGGTACATAGTATGTCCTAGGGGGGGGTCGGTACACAGTATGTCCTAGGGGGGGTCGGTACACAGTATGTCCTTGGGGGGGGGGGGTCCGTCAGGACTGCCGCCTGGGGGGGTCCTCACTTTGGTATCAGGGTTATGGCTACGCCTATGGCTTCGCCTATGACGCCTATGCTTCGTTGCCATCACAACAATACGTTGCCATGACGACGCCTATCACCTCACTTCCGGTCCGGACAACACTTCCGGTCCAGACAGTATGACGTCACTTCCGGTCCAGGCGCTATGACGTCACTTCCGGTCCAGACAGCACTTCCGGTCCAGACGCTATGACGTCACTTCCAGACAGTATGACGTCATCAAGTGTGGTAGAACCAACGTTTTCACCCTACTCGTATCGCAGAGAAAGTGTGAAACAGGGGTAGTCTGGCACATTATTTGTTATTGTGCTGGCATCACGCGACGTCTGAAATTTTCATCCACGTTGCATGAAATTAGAGTAATGGGGAAAAGTTTTACTTGAAATAAAAACGTTACAAAATTGATTACGCAATAATGCCGGAGCTAAATGAAAATGAACGTTTGATTGCCATTGGTATGATTAATGCCGGAATGTCTATTAGACACACGGCGAGACGTTAAACGTGTCTAGGAATACCATAAACGAACTGTGCAGACGATATCTGAAACATTAACAGTTCGAGATCGACCCGGGTCCGGAAGGCCACGAGTGAGGACTCCTGCTCAGGATCGATGGATCCGGATCACGCATCTGCGCGATCGGTTTCTGGCTGCGGAAGCTAAGGCAGCAATCACACCTGGCATTCATAATCATCGAATTTCAGCAAAAACTGTTTTGCGACGTCTAAGGGAGCGCAATATTAGAGCACACAGAGCATATGTCGGACCAGTTTTAAACGCTATTCGCAGAAGGAACCGCCGACAATGGGCTCGGCAACACTCTGGACATGCGTGGCCGGCCGCAGAATGGCGACGCGTTGTGTTCAGCGATGAATCGCGCTTCCTGTTGTATCGTAATGACGCATGACAGCACGTATACAGACGGCGAGGAGAGCGATTTGCGCAAAACTGCGTACGCCAGATCGGTTTCTGGCGCGATCCACCACCACGGACACATGCAGAATTACGACAAGCTCTCATTGAGGAGTGGCATCGGGTACCTTAGAGGGCAGTTAATCGCCTAACTTTCTCGATGCCAAGGCGCGTACAAGCCCTCGCAAGGGCACGAGGTGGACACAAGCGCTACTGAAACAGTCGTTTTCGGTGAGTCTCTTCGAATAATGATCTGGATCTTCCTTTGTGTTAGACCTAAAACTTCGATTTTGTGTACAGACAATGTCACTATCATAAGGTATCTCTTGTGTAAAATTTATAAAGTTATATACTTGCTGAGATATCGGTCTATACATTTACTGTCCTGGAACTTTTGTCTTTAAGTATACTATTCTTGTGCAATAGTCTTCACCCAAAGACATTAAGAGCACATTAAAATGTTGAGCACCTGTCCACTTGTTTCAAAACTGTTTCAGGAAATAAATATGTTTTTAAAATTCAATTTGAAATAGTATCTGAATGGTATCAGGTTTGATTATATGTGTTTGCAGCACACGAGCGACATCATACGTAGTCGAATATCCTTCTTTTCATATTTCAAAAGAAAAAAAAGTATTAAAAATAACAGGAAAACCTATCTCAGGGCAAACCTGTATAATGTGGAAAACTCCCTAATTCGGACGCCATATCGAAGTTCCTTGTAAGGGCCCATTTGTTTCTATATTATTGGAACTTGGATAATTCGGACACCTATGTATTGCGGAGAATGTTTCAGACCGATAAGTAGATTTTACTACATGAATAACCCGTTTTAATTCAGACAATGTAATGGCGCCATCTTTGAGTGCTGTTTGTGTGCATCTCCTAGATAATGTCAAAACGACGCCACAAATATGAATGTTTCTGTTGGCGAAGTGGGTTATATTTGTATGTGTCTGATTTTCTTCCCTGAAATTGTCAGGTGCTGTGCAACAATTTTCCGGTGATAAATGATGCATTTTTCTATTGGCAATTCATGTTATTTAGTAAACAAATCAAGCCATTATTGCACAACCTTAGCAATCCGGACACCTTGCTAATCCCGACAAATTATGTAAGCACCAACTATGTCCGGATAAATCAGGTATTATTGTAGTCCCAATATGAATAGCAAGATTTTGTCCCGATAACATAAATACAATAACTGCCGACGCAAATTTATTGGAGTACTGTTGTCGAGGTGAGTAACTGTCACTAAATGTCAAGCAACTGTCACTGTTTCGTAAAGTAAATGCCACGGTTTTGTTTTGACAACAACAGTGTCACAATTTTGCATTCAAACGTAGATGCCACGATTTTATCTAAAAAGTAAGTATCTCGCTTTCGCACCGACAAATTGAACGATACGATTTTTGGCTCGACAAAGAAAAAAGCCACGACTTTCCCTCAACATATTAAGTCAGACCATATTTGCCTACTAACATTAATTCAACAATTTCATCTCGACAACTTGAATGCTGCAATTTTGCCTCGACAAGGTAGACGCCACCACCAAGGTTTGGCCAGGACAGTCTGAATGTTGCAATTTTGCCTCGAGAACATAAATTCCATCATTGCATCTCTAACTTTTTTTAATGGTGCAGTTTTAAATTGTACGATTCAAATTGTACGATTTGGCCTCGTCAACGGCTGTCACTTTTTTTTCTAGCTTTCGAATCAACATATGTGTTCTTTTTTGTGCTGTGTGCTTTCGTTGTGAAAAAAGCAGTTCCTCTCTTTTAAGGGTGCTATTCTAGCGGAATCTGCAGTGGGTCTGTCAGGTAAATAGGTGTTGTACACAGCAGACCGAACTGTAGAGGTTTGGCTGTAGAGGTTTGGCTGCTGGACAACAACACTCGGCCTTGGCAAGGATAGCGGAAGAGCCGTGGTAGTCACTCATTTCAGTTCGCAAATTGTTGACTGACAAGTTGCCCCAAGGGCTCATCTCGAGATTAATCCAAATCTCATCGGCAAACTGTAACGGTTCGGTATTCTAATATGCAAGTTTTCCCGATAAACATCCTTCAGACGAACTGAAACGGCTTGAGCTTCCGAAGCCTACTGACATCCTTTGAAGCTTGCAACAGACAAGACAAATCAAAACGAAATTTAATCCCTTTTTGTTAATATAAAAATATTTTAAATCACTTTTTTATATCGCAGAATTCTACACCTGCGGCTGTTGTGTGCGTGTATGATTTTAAAATAAATATTCCCGATATTTGAAAAAAAAATCCAAAACAAGCCACACTCTCAAACAGGCGTTTCCTTTCACCTAACAAGTGGCATGATTAAATTTAGAAGTAGACATCCTCTTTATTATTTGTGCTTCTTGAATATAACTAACGACGTTCTTATTTTACTGCAATAGCAATAAATAGTAACAAAATACAGATTTTGAAATGCACGTGCAAAGTGTTGGATTTGACACACTTAGCTTTTTGTTGGTATGTTGAGACCTGCCATATCGCCAACGCCGTGTCTTTTTTTTTTAATTCATACAATATTGAAATGATGCGGCTATCGTTGAATGTCTTTATGACATCTTTTCTTTGTACGTTATTTACTGAAAGCAACTGTGGCATTCATTGCTGCTTAACAGGTTCAAACGTTGTTGGCATTTTAATTACATTTTACTCTCCCAACTTCCCTTACATCTATTTCCATAGAATGTCATTCTAACATTTAATGCTAATATTAGACACTAAAATATAATTAAAAATACCAGTAAATCAATGTACATCTCATTATTTTATATTTTGCTATCAGTATTTAAACTTTAGATGGCAAAAATTTATTTTTGGAATAAAAAAATCAGTTTTACAAACTTTAAAAGTCTTAAGGTAGGAACACATTTATATAAAATCTAACGAATCGTCAATTAATTCCTAAAGATGAAAAATTGAATTATTGATATAAATAATAATAAACTAATTTTTGAGCTCAAGATTTGTTTTTTTTTTTTTTTTGTTTTTTTTTTTTTTTGCGTAGTAAGAAATTAAAAGAAAGATTCCGTAGATTTCAAAATATCAATTAAAAAAGTCTAATTATGAAATAATGTTTTCTAAAATAAACTCAGCTTTAAAACAAAAAATAAAAATGAATTGAGCTCAAAATTGAGATTTCGCTATCAAATATTTCATTTTAGCTGTCGAGAATGAAACTTTTGATTTCTAAACGATTTTCGATATCATTAAATCATTTTTGATATCAATAAATATTTTTGAGGTCTAGAATACATTTAGAGTAACAAGAAATATAATTAAAGACAGCAAAAATTAATTCTTGATATAAAGAAATGAATTTGTGATGCCAATGATTGCTAGTATATGTGAAAATGGCATTCCATATTTTTCGACATCGATTGCAGGGCTGATCGTGCTTTTATTGTTATTTCTTTTCTTTTCTTTTATTCTCTCTCTCTCTCTCTCTCTCTCTCTCTCTCTCTCTCTCTCTCTCTCTCTCTCTCTCTCTCTCTCTCTTTCTCTCTTTCTTTCTTTCTTTCTTTCTTTAAGAACAAAGTAAACTATGACGTCATGCTAACACAGGTGACGTAGCGCCGAAAAATGCAAATAAATAAACAAAGGAGCACCGATAACGATAACGTTGAACATTTATAAAATGGAAGAAATCATGAACGTGACACCGGACAACGCAACAAAACATCAAGAGTCTGAATCGATTGCATCGATGCAGCCACGATCAACTTAATCGCGTCCTTAGCACGAATCAGGAAAAATACTGTCAACTGAACTCGCATAGAAGCTGAATGTTTTAGGTAAACTATATTTTCCCATGCTTCTTTTGTCGATTGAACAATACATAAAGATACAAATAACACAAAGAGGGGGTACTTCAGCTGCCAAAAGTCCGACACTTACAAAACTATATAATAAAGAAGTAACTACTACAACATAAGAAGGGAGTGGAATGGAGGGACGGTGGTGAACCGGGGTGGGGTGAGGGGAATCATCACAGAGAAAACACAACATACATGTGCCTTCTACCCAATTAAGAAGGGAGACCGGGGCTGGGGTGAGCGTGCTACAAACACTTAAGATCCATAATAAGATGATAACTTGTACGACGTTAATGCGACAAAGAAGGAAGGGGCGGGCCAAAATATGCCATTGATACGCTTATGTAAGGGTTAAGGGGGAGAGGAAGGTGGAAAGTCGGATGGAGGTTGGCCGAATTTTGACCGCTGAAAGAGCTTGATATTGCTATTCCCTGTGCTGCATGGCTCCGAATGCAGAATAACGCGTGAAAAGGGGGCGATTTATACATAGCAGCAAACTCACTCGAGAGTAAGCACTTGACCAATGAGCACAAGGAGCAACACAGAGCGGCATGACGAAATAGCGACAAGATGCCTCGGGTGGACATCGTGCGTGTTCACTGTCGGCAATCTAGCGTGCCGCAAGTTTGGTAATCACGGGCTGAGATTAGAAGGTTGTTTCAACTAATTACAAGCCAGGGAAATTTTGGCTAGCTTTTTCCTAGACAGTGAACATAACATACAGCATACGCCCAAGAGAGTTTTAAAATGAACACACTTATTCATTAAAATGGCACTTGAAAATGGAACAAATCATGACACAGAAAATGCAGACAATCTTCAACAACACACCTAAACATGCAGAAAATCATCACAATCAGGCGTCACACAAATAAATACTGAGTTAACCCAGGGTTTGTCTTTCGTATGGGTGTTGATTGTTTTCAATGGGAAATGTGTACTTATGAGATCCTTCATTATTTTGTTGAACGTTTCAAACTTTTCTTAGCACGTTTGTGCTCTAAAAACACAGGTCCAGTTAATTCTTCTCAGGTGATATACAAATAATGCGTTTTCATTTTGTCCTTTCACTCGAACGGAATTTATCGTAGTGTATCCTTTTGGATTATTGTATATAGGTTTCGGTGTTACAATAAATGATTCATGGTCTGATCGTCCTAGGCTTGGTCTTATCTCTGCATCATTGTAGTATTCAGAGAGGTTGGTAAAATATTTATCAAGGGTGTTTTCTCCTCTGGTTGCCTGTTTAGCGATTTGTTTGATGTTTCTGTTTACGATATGTTTATCTCTAAAGGCATTAAAGTCTTCTAGTATAACGATTCCGCTCGATGTTTGCTCTGTTAAACATTTGTCAATTCCTCCCCACAGGTGTTGTTTTAATTCAAATTTGTTTGCTAATGGTGGGTGGTATACGACACAGATTGCTGTAACTTCTCTGGGTAGTTTAGCTGGTCTGAACCTAATCCAAACTGATTCTATTGCTTCATTTTCTAATCTTTCCAGTCTCTGGAACGGTACATTTTCTTTTATGTACAGGCATATTCCCCCTCCTCTTTTATTTTTTCTGTCTTTTCTTATCATCTGGTAACTGTCTATTTTCGGTGGATCTTCGGGTATATCTTCATTTAACCATGTTTCAGTTATTGCACATATATCAATGTTGTTTATCTGTAGTTCACTTGATAGTTCATCTATTTTGTTGTTTAAGGATCTCACATTTGAACAGAAGAAAACGGGGAAGTTATATCTATTGTTTGTGTGTGTTTTGTTTCTTTTTTCTCTGGTTGCTATTGCATTATAATACTTGTGCGTGTGTTAGCATTTTCATTTCTTCTCACAATTTCGCCCAGTTTTATGATAAGGTCTTGTTCCCCATTCGCTTTCTTTCGTTTAAGTTCTTCGATGAGTCTCTTATTTTCCTCTCTTTCTTGTGGCGTCATATCTGGGGAAATAAATGTATTTTGGAAGGTTGGTGACTCACGTAGCCGTTTGGCATTCTGAAGGATTTTTCTCTTTTGTTCAATAGTTTTCAATTTAATGAGGAGTGGTCGTGGCTTATTTGCTACACTGCTGGTTGCTGTACCTAGTCGTTTGGTTTCTATTACTTCTATATCTTCCCCTGTTAGTCCGTATATAACAAGGTTCATTTTACGAGCTTCTCGTTCATTGTATTCTCTAAGTGAATCTATGAATTCTTTTGGTTGTGTTGCCTGTGTTTTGTGTAACTACAGTCTTACGTTCTTTCACTTTACTTGCATATGATTCCATCATGTTGGTGCTAGTTTTGAGTATTTCTTCTGCTACTTCCTCGGTTTTAGTGACCCGTGTATTGTTTGCCGTTGTGATTTGAGAAATAGTACTCTCAATATTTTTCAACCTTGATTCAATTCTTTTCATTTGCTCTTCCATTTTTGTGTATCCTATTGTTGTTGGGGTCTGTGATTATTTTCTTGTGAGTTCCTTCTGTACATACTGCATATTTCTTCATGCTTAGGTAGACACAAGTCTTACATATAAACAGGAGAGCATGTGCATTACTCGTTAGAATGCTGAAGTCTTGATAGGTGATATCAGCACATTCAGTACAGAACCATTTGTTGCATAGTTCATATCCTAAGTGTTGTCGTACTCTTTTATTGCACATATCACAGGGTGTTGGGCGGCCAACCATTGTTTTTGCTGCCTTTGTTTGGTCTTTCTCATCTTGATTGCTTGTCTTTTTTGCTTTAACTGTTTGTTGTGCGTCATTGTCTTTATTGGTATTGAACCCGTTAGGGGTTGATATTAAGTCCATTTGTTGTATTATTTGGTCATTCAAGTCGGAGTTTCCGTCGTCAGTTTTTCCTTGTAGAAACAATTGCTTTATTGGTGTTGTTTTGTTGTTTTCAACCGATCTTTGGGTATAACAGTCGCTTATCTCATTTTGGTCAGTATTTCGTAGTTCAACGCATTTTTTTCTTTTCTTACATATTTCACATGCTGCTGGCTTTGGTGGCATAATCCTGCTTCCCAGTGAGTGATAATGACAGGCTCCGGGGTATGCCTGCTCTGCAGTTTTAACTCGTTTTATTTCTGTGTTTTCTTCCGGAGCACATGTTTATTTATATACATTTAAAATTATTTTAACTTTTTGTGTTAAAATATCTAAGTTTTTCTTCCTTAATACAAGTTTTATTTCATAAAAAGCTACAGTTTTCGAAAAGTGTTGCTAGGTATTAGAGCCGAAAGTGATCAAGTATGATGAATTGCAATTTTCAACTCAGCTTTCGCCTGAAAGCCAATGACCTGGGGAAGGAAAGGGGGTGGAGGTGGGGGCGGGAGCTGGCGTATCCTTAGTCCTAAGCCTGACACACGAGTGTGTGTCGAACGAAAAATGACAGCAAAAGATCGTACATTCCGCCATGTTAAAGCGAAGAAATCGATCAGTTCTTCCTCTGACAGGCGAAATAATCACAGGCTTTTTCAGCAAAAAATCCCGAAAGACTCACCAAATTATCAGTTAAAAAAAAACAATAAATTTTCAAAACAAATAAGAAAAATTTGCAAGTTTCACAAATATACGACAAAATGATCGAGGTTTGATGCTAATTAGAGCAGGAATAGTGCAAATATAGTGTAAAAAGTGAACGGATCGCAATTGTCACAAAAATCGAAAAGGTCGCAGACTGTTAATGAAATGGGTGTACGTTTGAACGCATGCCCCAATAAACATTCTGGAGTCACTCCAACGTCACAAAAGCGACATCTATCTATGGCGGCATATTGGTCCAAAAAAATCATACATGCTGTATTTTATTTCAAGATCGTTAAAATATCCTAGCGACAATTTCTATTGTCGAGCAACATACTTAGTTTATACATTTCAGTTATTATCTTTTCGCGCTCTCTTACTTTGCCATAATTTTTTCGCGCAATATAATTAAACGTAAAAGTGACTGCTGGATATCACATCTTGTCGAATAGATTTCGAATAGAAACAATCAATTATGGCGTGCGTGAAATTAAAGCATGTCAATGCAAATTCTGTAATTTATTTTCAGTATAAGAAAAAGCCACGTGTAGAAAATAATAGTGGCCTGGATAACATAAATAACGGTTAAAGAAAGAATTAAATTTTTCTGGTCTATTCATTGTACATATATACCACAGCGATGAAATAACTGTGAAATGTTTGTACAAATATACGCTATAGCCACAGATCAACGTCTTAGACTTTTTTAGTAGTTGTGTGTGATCGCGAAAAAACATCCACTTTGTCCGGGATCTAATCAGCGTATTTCGGCCTTTTTTGCCTAAGGGTTCGGTCAATTAGATCCCGGGCCTGAAGTCATGATGTATTACTTTTATTATGATGTATTACTTTTATTTTACTTATGCTTATGTTTTTGCTTTTCTTACAAATTTTACCTGGCATTATTTTTTGCTTTCCTTATCCTCAGTTGGGGGCGACGCGCTATTAGAACTGCGGCCAGCTGGTAGTGACATTGGACCTGATTTCTTCATATTTATGATTAAGAAAATAAATATTGAATATTTATTTGCACTGTGCAATGATTATTTGCGAATAAGTCCCTTCCCCCTCCCACCCCACCTTGTTCCCGTTTCCATGGGATAAATCACCCGAAGAAAGTATAAATTTACAAACAACAATTACTTTTAAAAATAACAACTTACCTTTCTTTTTGCCATCAGGGAAATTACAAATACACTAATTTATAAGCCTCCAGACCTGTGTGGTTTAAGAACTAACCTCACGAGCACGCTCGATAAACAAGTATTTTTCCTTTCGAATTTTATTTTGACAGTTCAACGGACCAAAACGACCAAAAAGCGATGAACATTATTATCGCTCACCGGAAATGGAAGTCATTTTGAAAAAGAGGAAGAAAAAACGTAATTTTTACATGAAAATTTTAGAACTTTGATGACGCGTCGGTATTTTTCTTCCTAGATTGTAAAAATGTACATGGAAAATGCTTTCGTATGTATTTCACAACAGCAATTGAATGATTAATTATCTATTAATTATATAACTTTAGTCAGTTTCAGGTCGGAATCCGACATCGGCTCCAATTTCATATACAACCTAAAACCGGCACGTCAGTCCGACGTCGGATTACGACGTCGACCCGACGTCATTCTGACGTCTTAATGTTTCCTGGTGACAGGTCGCTTCAAAAACATCAAACCGGTGGAGTAAAATACTGGAATATTTTGATTCCGCACCATATCCCAGGGACAATACCCCCGGATGATACCCCCCCCCCACCCGACAATACCCCCAGACCATACCCTCCTAGGACCATACCCTCCCCCCCCGTGCCAATACCCTCCAACCAGAATATTTTCAATTTGAAAATGAAAAGAAAAAGTACAGCGACATGTTTTATTTCTCTCCAACACTATGTTTTATCTTTACATCGATATATCGAGTCTCATAGTTTCATAGTCCATATCTTTCAAAACTGAACATTGTGCGCTATTCCACAAGGAAGTCCAGTATGTTGCGGTTTGTGAAGTCGCCAACAATGTTCCTAATTATGTTACTCCGGATAGGTCAACCAATAAATTTTGTGACTCAGGCTTAGCACAAATTGCACCAACTCCGTTGGGCAACAATTAATTGCAATCGACTGGGGCGTTAATCGATAATTGCAATTATGGAACGTATGCATTAAATTGCATTTATAAACCTTTTATCTAGATCATAGAGGATTTTTTATGTACAATAGCTTTTATCAATGGATTACATGAGATGAGTTGTAAGCGTTGTGGAACTGCAATTATACCCCTTTCAGCTAGATCAGAGCAACTAGATCATAGCAAAATGCCTTAGCTTTTAACTACAGATCACAGAACTGTATTAGTTTGTTGTTCATTAATGAAAATCTTTAAAATGAAAATTTAAAAAAAAATGATGGTTGGGGGGTATTGTTACGGGGGCTATGGTCCTAGGAGGGGGTATGGTTTCAAAACATATACAGCAAAGTTTGCATCATAGATATCATGGGGTACACTGGAGGTTGGTTAACCTAGGGTGGGGATAATTTGACAAAGTGAATTATGTCACTGTATGTTTGTTTCCTTATATAGAAGACGTAAGATAATTGTGAAGGATCCAACGTCGGTATCTAAACCTCGCTTCGGATTAACGAAATTCCCACTGCTATCCGAAGTCGGGTTGCGACATCTAGCCAACGTTCATGCAACGTCACAATATTTGCTTTGGTGTTAAATGACTAGGTGGTTAAGTGGATGTTAAGTTAGACGGATGTCTGAAGCTATTGGGTGGTTAGGTGGGTGTTTTCTCAGGCTCATATGTGAAACAACAAGGTGGTTAGGTGGGTGTTAGGTCAGGCTGATATGTGAAGTGACTGGGTGGTTGGGTGGGTGTTAGGTCAGGCTGATATGTGAAGTGACTGGCTGGTTGAGTGGATGTTAGCTCAGGCTGATATGTGAAGTGACTGGGTGGTTAGGTGGGTGTAAGGTCAGGCTAATATGTGAAGTGACTGGATGGTTAGATGGGTATTAGGTCAGGTTGATATGTGAAGTGACTGGGTGGTTAGGTGGGTGTAAGGTCAGGCTAATATGTGAAGTGACTGGATGGTTAGATGGGTATTAGGTCAGGCTGATATGTGAAGTGACTGGGTGGTTAGGTGGGTGTAAGGTCAGGCTAATATGTGAAGTGACTGGATGGTTAGCTGGGTATTAATTCAGGCTGATATGTGAAGTGACTGGGTGGTTGGGTGGGTGTTAGCTCAGGCTAATACGTGAAGTGACTGGGTGGTTGGGTCTGTGTTAGGTTAGGCTGATATGTGAAGTGACTGGTTGGTTAGGTGGGTGGTAGGTCAGGCTGCTATGTGAAGTGACTGGGTGGTTGGGTCTGTGTTAGGTCAGGCTGATATGTGAAGCGACTGGGTGGTTGGTTGGGTGTTAGGTCAGGCTAATATGTGAAGTGACTGGGTGGTTAGCTGGGTATTAATTCAGGCTGATATGTGATGTGACTGGGTGGTTAGGTGGGCGTTAGGTCAGGCTGATATGTGAAGTGACTGGGTGGTTGGGTGGGTGTTAGGTCAGGCTGATATGCGAAGTGACTGGGTGGTATGATGGGTGTTAGGTCAGGCTGATATGTGAAGTGACTGGATGGTTAGGTGGGTGTTAGGTCAGCCTGATATGTGAAGTGACTAGGTGGTTAGGTGGGTGCTAGGTGAAGCTGATATGTGAAGTGACTGAATGGTTGGGTGGGTGTTAGGTGAGGCTGATATGTGAAGTGACTGGATGGTTAGGTGGGTGTTAGGTCAGCCTGGTATGTGAAGTGACTAGGTGGTTAGGTGGGTGCTAGGTGAAGCTGATATGTGAAGTGACTGAATGGTTGGGTGGGTGTTAGGTCAGGCTGATATGTGAAGTGACTGGGTGGTTGGTGGGTGTTAGGTCAGGCTAATATGTGAAGTGACTGGATGGTTAGATGGGTGGTAGGTCAGGCTTATATGTGAAGCGACTGGGTGGTTGGGTGGGTGTTAGGTCAGGCTGATATGTGAAGTGGCTGGATGGTTGGGTGGGTGTTAGGTCAGGATGATATGTGAAGTGGCTGGATGGTTGGGTGGGTGTTAGGTCAGGCTGATATGTAAAGTGACTGGATGGCTAGATGGGTGTTAAGCAAGGCTAATGTGGGAAGCATGTGTGTGGTTAAATGTTTGTTGAGTTACTGAATGTGTGGTACGACTTAGTGATAAAACCGGTTTTAGGTCCTCAGGTGTGAAGCAATATAGTGCTTAGGCGATTGTTAAGTCAGACGGATGTGTGGTCCCAGTAAACATTCTAAGGTCGACCATACGTCGATTTTAAGTTGCGACGACAACCCGACTAAGCCAAACCCATTAACAATGGTTGTACTTTGGTTGCCATTGGTCACAATAGACGTTGGGGAAAGCTGTTGCTTAGACGTTTGCTTTTGGTCACAGCCATAACACAATTTTTATCCTACATTTAATGAACGTCTTTATTGCAACGTTTGAATATACATCGTGAAATCCACATGGTATAGACGTCGTACTCCCAGCTTAAAAAAACCTCTTTGCGTTAACTCTCACCGAAATTGTAGCCATGACAGATCACTTTGAAAACACACCAAAAACAGGATGTAAAGTATGAAAATTTCAAGAGTGTTCAAGTTTTTGCCACCTACCTCATGAAAAAATGTTCATGGAAATTAACTTCATAGGTACCCGACGTGACCGAATGACCCAGGGGTGATTGTACTGTGACTGAGGGGTGACCACACTGTGATTCTGGCTGTCCCAACGCCGATTCTAGATGAACATTTTTCGGAGTCTATACAACTGTGGAAAGTAGAATTGTGCTTTGACTTTCATAAGCAAATTAAACTCGACGTTGATCTGACGTCGGCCGTGACGTCTATCGAAATTTGATGGAACGTCGCAATGTTTACCGGGGAGCGGCAGCATGGTTAGGTGGGTGTATATTCGTTGGATGTGTGTTTATCCCTCCTCATTCTCGGTTCTGGTATATTCAAATTAAGCGAATAAAATCTTTCCGCTTTTTTCAGTTGCAGTTGTCTTTTTATGTCTTTTTTTCACTTTCTAAGGCACTTTCTAAAGGCACTGTTTAATTATATATGGATCTGGTTTTTGGCTTTCTTTTTTTCAGGAAGAGGCAGTTCAAACGCCACTGAGAAGGCATTGTGGCCCGGTACAGGTAGAATCTTATACAACAGGTCGGTCTCCTGTTAAGCAGTAACAAAGC
Organism: Protula sp. h YS-2021; assembly: GCA_949752745.1. NCBI lineage: Eukaryota > Metazoa > Annelida > Polychaeta > Sabellida > Serpulidae > Protula > Protula sp. h YS-2021. Next base: position 77,977,573 of record OX457026.1, read on the forward strand.
ACGCACTCCACAATCTTGTCACGATCGACACCCGGTCTTTTTGCAAAAATATATTAAGCCCTATAGTTCTCAGGCTGTTGTTACCTATTTTCTTGCGCGCGTGCTAACATCTTTAGTACATCATTGTTTTGTTATGTGAAAAGGCATTTATTTACAAAATGTTTTTATAGTCAGAAATAAAATATCCTGAAAGTAGATATAGAGTGTTTGTGTATGTTGACGAGTCCCTTTCTTATCTTCAACCTGTTTTTTTGACGTAAAAAGTCACGTCTTAAGCTGTGGTATCCAATATAAACCACCATTATATTACAGTTATGAAATAATTGAAAAATACAGTTTGGTATGGAATTGATATAAATTAAATGCTGCATTCCCTTTTAGATAGACCGTAACAGTCTATCTAAAAGGAAGCCATAGCTCCGTAACAGCCTCCGCACATGCGCACTTTATGGATGGTACCACCAGACTTCTATCAATCCCCTGCATGCTGCAGAGGCCTTTTGACCGAATCCAGAATGATCTCATGCAAAAGAAACGAGTGAACGGCATACCTTCTTGATGTGTCTTGGCTTCTGGGAGACACTCAGGTACGAACTGGTTACCTTGCGTGCCCATGACTTGTTAAAACGATAAAATGACCCCTAAATGGGCAGTATCAAACTTTTAAAAAGACCCCCTTTTTAACCAAGGCGGACACTACAGTAAATTCCCTCCCCAGACTCCTGAACGCTGAGTGTAAAATTTAATTTTAAAAAATTTAGATACATTCATTTATGAGCGCAGGCGCACGTTACCGCAGTCATTGAACGAAACCCGGACAGACACTCACATCGAGGAGTGTGTGTACACAATTGTTGGATCCTCCTTTTTTGTTGTGGGGGCAAGGCAGTTCCTAAAGAACCTTAAACTTTGGAGGAAAGGCGGACTACTACGTGAAACTTGTTTTTTTTTTTTTTTTTACGAAATAAGCACTTCGCACGGACCGCGTTTTGGCCACCAAATTACTAGTTTTCTCCAGGTTTTGGCACGCGTGGTAACACATGTACCCCAGCTGTTCATTTGGTATGAAGCAAATCACTCCATTTTCGTCAGTAAAAAGGGCTTCAGTTCCGTGAATATTTGTTGAGTTTAAGTCAAATCTGTCAATATTTAGGTCAAATTTATGCGCTAAACAGCAAACGCTTGGGACACGAAAAACGCGCTTTGCACCTAGATCATTATATTTTCTACGCTGTTCTTTTTCGTATGACAGAACATGTAGCCAAGGGGTTCATTATCATGTCTTTAATGTATGCGTGTATATACAGACTCGTCCTTGGTCAGTCTTGATGTCTCAGCACCAATATTCTCTTTGCTGAGACTATTATGCGTTTTTAATTAAGCCTCACATCGAGATTTTTTTTGGTTCGAGGTATAATTAAGCTGATTTTGATGCACTTGCAGGGGTAACCCCCAAGTCGTCCTTGCAGCAAGTGAAACGTGTTTTAATAAAGTATTAATAATACTTGTAATTGGTTCTAAATGATGTTGAAATTATGGAATCAAACGTAGATCGGTTACAGAAATAGAAAAGTGCATTCTGTGTGGAGATTGAGTGCAAAGCTTTGGCATTCTGTGTGGAGATTGAGTGCAAAGCTTTGGCATTCTATGTGGAGAATGAGTGCAAAGCTTTGGCATTCTGTGTGCAAATTCAGTGCAAAGCTGTGGTATTTTGCGTGCAGATTCAGTGCAAAGCTTTGGCATTCTATGTGCAGATTCAATGCAAAGCTTTGGTATTCTGTGTGCAGATTCAGTGCAAAGCTTTGGCATTTTGTGTGCAGATTCAGTGCAAAGCTTTGGTATTCTGTGTGCAGATTCAGTGCAAACCTTTGGCATTTTGTGTGCAGATTCAGTGCAAAGCTTTGGTATTCTGTGTGCAGATTCAGTGCAAAGCTTTGGTATTCTGTGTGCAGATTCAGTGCAAAGCCTTGGCATTCTGAGTAGTAGGGAAACGACAGTTCTACCACAGTGACCCCCCCTAGGGAAACGACAGTTCTACCACAGTGACCCCCCCCCTAGGGAAACGACAGTTCTACCACAGAGACCCCCCCCCCCACCATAGTAAAACGACAGTTCTACCACACCGACCCCCCCCCCCCCAGGGGTAAGAAAATGTTGCGATTTCAGCATAGTTATCCGTTTCAGACGATTCTGAACAACTTTGGTTTTAGTGACCCCCCCCCCTAGGGGTCGATTGCTACCGGTAAGAAAATTTTGCGCTTTCAGCATAGTTATCCGTTTCATCAGACCCCTACCCCCCCCCCAGACGATTCTGAGCAACTTTGGTTTTCATGACACCCCCCCCCCTTAGGGGTAAGAAAATTTTGCGATTTCAGCATAGTTATGACGAAGTCTGAGTGGTATAAAAGGGCATGTATGAGAACATATTTCAACCATTTCAGTTCAAGCAATTGATGTGACAGCAGCAATGGCTGATAGTTCAGACTCACGAGTATTCTGCCATGAGTGTTATGCAACATTTCCATCAGTGGAATTGTTGGAGTCGCATACATGCACTCAAGATGAGATGAGAACTGTAGTGAAACGTGCTATTGAAGAGCTTGATCGACAGAATGAAGCAAAGAGACGAAAGATGGAGCATGATGGCATTTTCATACCGAGTTCAGTTCTCTGCCATGGATGCAATGTAGTACTTCCCTCAATGGATGTGTTTGATGTGCATACATGCACTCCACCTCAGGAAGAACATACTGTAAAGAGGCGAAAGACGGGGCAAGTAGGGAAAGGCAGAAGGGTTAGTCTTGGTGAAAACGCGCAGGAGAAACAGTTTGAGCCAGACAATGGAACGGATTTACTGCTTGAAATGCGGCAGCAAGAGAACCGTATCAAGACACATTTGCTGGAGACCTTAGAACATGGAATGAAATGGTACATTGTAGTGCATGCACGCTTCAAGAAAATGACACCCAATGCAGAAGGTGTTATGATAGAACAATTGGATACTGCATTTATCAGCAGTCCAACGTATGCAGCGTACAATCCAGCGGATATTGATCAGGACTTACCAACAGCCTATAAAGAATTGTTTACCAAGTTTGATGAACATGAGTGACAAGGCTCTGGCTGGTTTCTGGATAATATACTGTACATTAAAGTACATACAGCTGCGTTAGCGCCTCTGGAAGCGAACAGTTTTATCCCGCTGCCGAAGAAAGTGAAGAATACGAAGGGTGTATTAAACATTCAGAATGATGACAACAAGTGCTTCTTATGGTCTGTATTGGCTCACCTTCACCCTTCAACAACAAAAAATGCACAGCGTGTAAATCAATACAGAAAGTTTGAGAATGAATTAAAGGTAGAGGGCATGACATTTCCGACGCCGATTACAGACATTCCAAGGTTTGAAAAGGAGAACCATGTGTCTATCAACGTGTTTGGATATGAACATGATGTAGTTGTTCCAATACAACTCAGCCGAAACGTCAGTGCAAGAGAAATTAACTTACTTATGATTAGCAATGGTAAGAAAAGGCATTACTGTCTCATCAAGAATTTCAGCAGACTTATGGCCTACCGATCAAAGCATGATGGTGCAGCTTTTTATTGTTTCAACTGTCTTCACGGGTTTATGCGACAAGATCTTTTAGATGAACATCGTGAAGTGTGTGGCAAGCATGGAGCGCAACGTTTATCATTTCCCAAGGAACCTTTCATCAAGTTTAAGAATGTGGCTAAACAACAGCGAGCACCGTTTGTAATTTATGCCGACTTTGAATGTTTCACGCAAAAGCATGAAGGAGACAAGTATCAACATCATCGTCCAAACAGCTTTGCCTATGTGGTTGTCAGCCAGTACGAAACACGCGCACCAGTCGTGTATCGAGGAGACAATGCCGTAGAAGTCTTTTTAGACCATATGGTCAACGAGCGTGACCATATTGTGCGCGGTTTAGAGCTGCCGGTAGATATGGTGATGACCCATGAGGATCAAGAGAATTTTAAGAATGCCATCGATTGCTACATTTGTCATGAGCCTCTAGGAGCAGATCGTGTGAGAGATCATGATCATATCAATGGTAAATATCGCAGAGCAGCGCATAATGAATGTAACCTACAATTGCGACTTAGAAAGGATAAGCAGGGGGATAAAGATTCTTTTATCATTCCTGTGTTTTTCCACAATTTGCGAGGCTATGACAGCCATTTGATCATGGAGGAAATTGGAAAGTTAAAAAATGAAACGATTACAGTCATTCTCAACACCATTGAGAAATATATTGCATTCACCATGAGCAATCTGAATTTACAGACAGCTTTCAGTTTATGAGTACCTCTCTACAGAAGTTAGTATCCAACCTTGCGGCAGAAGGGAAAGACAATTTCTTCAACATGACTACCCACATTCACGATAGTGACCAACAAGATTTACTGCTGAGAAAGGGAGTATACCCCTATGATTATGTAGACGAACCATCCAAGTTTGCTGAAACACAACTGCCGTCCAAGGACAACTTTTACAGTCTGCTCAGTGAAGAAGACATTAGCGACGAGGATTATGCACATGCGCAGAAGGTGTGGGATACATTCAAGTGTACCACATTCGGTGAATACCATGACCTATACCTGAAATCAGATGTGTTGCTGCTGGCTGACGTGTTTGAAAACTTTCGTCAAGTATGCCTTAACATGAATTGGATCCTGCCCATTATTATACAGCGCCAGGACTGTCGTGGGATGCTATGCTAAAAGCGACGAAGGTGAAGTTGGAATTAATCACTGACATTGATATGTACCAAATGGTTGAACAAGGCCTACGTGGAGGAATATCTGTGATCACGCACAAGTACGCGAAAGCAAATAATCCCTACGTGTCAAATTACAATTCTGAGATGCCAAACAACTACTTGATGTACCTGGACGCAAACAACCTGTATGGCTGGGCCATGTCGCAAAGCATGCCGCGGCGTGGATTTATGTGGGTGAGCGAGCCTGAATCCCTCGACTTTATGGATGTGACTGAAGATGACGACATTGGGTACATTTTAGAAGTGGATTTAGAATACCCACATACAGTCCATGATCGTCATAATCACTACCCAGTGGCTCCAGAACGGAAATGCGTCAAAGTAGAAGAATTGTCCGAGTACAGTCAGAAGTTACGGAAAGATCTGAACATGAAAGGCAAACCTGGTGAAAAACTCATAACTAACCTATACAACGAGAATAAATATGTGCTTCATTATAGGAATTTGCAGCAGTACGTCTCACTGGGGTTGAAAGTTACCAAAGTGCACCGTGCTATTATGTTTGAACAGAGCAAATGGTTGGAGAAATACATTACCTTGAACACGGAAAAGAGAAAATTGGCCCAGAACCTATTTCAGAAAGACTTCTTCAAACTCATGAATAATTCTGTGTTTGGCAAAACCATGGAAAATGTGAGAAAGCGAATCAATGTCGAACTTGTTCACAAAGAAAAGCGGTTCAAGAAACTCGTGGCTAAACCTTCTTTCCACAAATTTAAAATTTTCACGAAGATTTGACCGCCGTACATTTACGCAAAGTGGATTTGCTTCTTGATAAGCCCATTCAAGTTGGCTGCACCATTCTCGATCTCAGCAAAGTGCTTATGTTCGACTTTCATTACAATTACATCATGGTCAAGTATCCCAATGCCAAGTTGTTGTTCAGCGACACCGACAGTCTATGCTATGACATAGAAACGGAAGATATCTACAAAGATATGCAGCAAGATGCTGACCTGTTTGACACAAGTGACTATCCATCAGATCATTTCCTACATTCCAACGTGAACAAAAAAGTGCTTGGAAAAATGAAGGATGAGACAGCGGGCATCCCCATTGAAGAATTTGTTGGACTCAGACCGAAAATGTACAGTTTAATGTATGGTGGGAAAGAAAAACATACGGCCAAAGGCATCACTCGAGCTTGTCAAAGACGTATGCAACATGTACAGTATAGAGACAGTTTACTCAACCAAACTCAAACGATGGCTACAGGACACATTATTCGAAGTCATGACCACCAGCTTTTTTCAGAGAAGTTGAAGAAAGTAGCCCTCTCTCCATATGACGACAAGCGGTACGTGCTGAATGATGGCTATTCCACCTTGGCGCATGGACATTACAAGACGGCATTATAAAAGGGGGGAGACACTTCAACGTAAGTTATTTGAGGTGTGGGTACTGAAGCGTTAACATGGAAGTCACAAATCGTAAGAGATCTGCAACTGATATGGATACTCTTGCAGATACAGTGAAAGACTTAAAAGTGAAAAATCCTACAACTACCACCAAGAAATTGAAAATGGAGACGGCACCAACACCACAGTCGTGGGATGGAATGCTTTCTCTAGGAAATGGAAAGTATATCAAGATTATGAAACAAAGCAATGAAGGAGTGGTAAACATTCGCAAATACCTCAGAGATGAGGGAACTGGAAGAAACCGTCCTACGAAAAGGGGTATTTTCCTGACAATACCTGAATGGAAAATGTTGAAGAAGCAAGTGAAAGAAGTGGATAAAAGGCTTCGAAGACAAGAAGATGACGCATAACAAGGTATTATCATCATGAATGCACTCGTGTTTAACGGTGGTGCTTACCTTGCTGTAAATGATAGGAATGAAGTGATAATAAGTTCTGCTTATCGGTTTATACCTGAAGTGTGGAAAGACTTTAAAAACATACCGCTTGAACCTGGATTTAAACGTAGACTTGGAAATAAAGTTGAAGTATTAGTGATTGGACATGATTCTGACATACATGTTAGATTCTGGAGAAATGTTTTACAGGATTATCCAGAGGATTATGATGGAGATGTACCAGATACTCCATATTCGGATTTGATTGACTTTGATATGAAGAATTGGCGCGCAGTCTTACGATTCCTAGAAGCTGCTCACTCTTCACCATCTTGTGAGCATAAAAATACCTTCGCAGACTAGGAGACAGCTCATAGTTTATCTGACTGTTGAACGAGATGGAAGACTATTTATCGGATTATGAATCTATTACAGATGGCTTCTCATATATGAGAAACTTATGTGATGACATTGTGTTAAAACATTTCGGAAAGTATAACATTCTATCATCTGACGAACAATCCGTGTTGAAAGACCATCTAGAGAAGCTGAGGATACCTGGCTTTCTTCTAAAACTCTCAGAGGATTTAGAAGTGCGAGTGACTGAGAACTCTCTAGACGTGTTTGTACGATTTCGTCAGTATGACGAGCTTGCAGAACGATACGACTACATCACCCTCAACACAGTGGAATGGTACGCTCTGTTACAAGCATTGGATTGGAAAATACCTGACGCTTGAATTCAAAGAGGAAGGAGTGCAACTCATGCGGGGCACCAGGTCCATTGAGCTGACACATCCCATGTGTGTTATGGTGATGGACATTGACATAAATGATCATGGATATGAACTGAAACTGTCTGAACACGAAGATGTTAAAATGATAAAGTTTGGTAATGGACAGTGTTATGCTAGTTTTCATAGCATTTACAAACGTGGATGCAATGTCTATGATACATATATTAATTTAAATTGGTATGAATGGCATTTGTTTATCGATGTATTGAATGTGTTTGTAAAATAAGTGTTTTGAAATGTAACTAATTCCTCATGCTATGTGTTGAATAAAGAAGAATGTAAAATAATGTATAACACAATAAAAAGAAAACTTGTATAGAACTGTCTTGTTTTTATTCATAATAAATGAACATTGACAATTACCACACTTTAACTAATACAACATCATTAAAATAATGTCTATATACAAAATCCTTTACCTGTTATGAATGACATTTACCACACCTTAACTAATACAACATAGTGATCTATATACATCAATAAAATAATGGTTTATAATGTCTATATACAAAATCTTTGACTACAAAATCACCATCACTTCTTCTTAATACATCAATGATTTCAAAAGGACTATGTCCTCGAGCTCTTTGAATTATATAATACACACAATAAAATCCACATGTAGATGATATCGGTGTTTGTAATGGAACTGAATTATACATGAAATTAAAATATTCTGCAGGGTCTTTGTCATAATATACTGCCACCCAATGCTCTCCTGGCTCATCATGATCGTCTGTGTTGATGACATAGGCACCACGTTGTAAAGATGGTAACTGGTCCATGGAAAACACACCTTGAAACAAGTCTTTTGTCACGGTATCATGGGATAGGATGGCGTCTACCTGCTTCGTGTTCATGACTGGTAGCCGAATTGAATGCTACGATTTGCACTTATTTCAACAATGTTATCAAATTCAGCATACACTTCCCATGCTTGATAAGGGCGTAATGATCATCATCATGATAATCAGGTGTTAAGTCAAACGAAAATAACGCATAACCTCTAGGCCAATCTTCCCGTTTTATAATGGAACTTTTCTCACCATTCAATCTATCAAAAGATTTGTAAAGCGTTTCAAAAGCATCAAGATATTTGCCTCGATTTATATCAAGTTTGAGAGGTTTAGATAGCACTGGTTCACCATCCGTGTAAAGCTGCATATAGTTAAGAAGAAAATGATCAAAATTGTATGGATTTCTCATTACTGTTCCAGCAAAGGCTTCATTATGAACCAGTCCAATGACAATACGTTTGGGTAATTGGCCTAAAAAGATGTTATCTTTCACAAAAGATTGAAATCCAGCTGCAATAGCTAACACTTTACACTCTTTTCTAGTAATAATAAACTTAGCAGGACTTTTCATCAATGCATCTGCATGTCCTAACTGAATACCTGGACTAACCCTCACTTTGCGAATGGTTAAAAACGCATCTCTCACTTCTACTTTATAACCATTATTTGCAGCCATTAATACATATTCATCTTTTTGCCTATGTAAACGTAATTTCATACTAATACCATTTGGAAGATAGCGTTCTTGCTCAAACAAATCTGTATCTGTAGACGTGTATACAAATAACGATTATGTAAACCATTATTTCCCTGCAGAGCTACATCACCACCCTCAACATTTACATGAAAATCTGCTACATATCTTTCATGATTAGCTCTTTTCACCTCATGACTATTCATTGACCCAGCAGTATCTTTATAGATGAGACGCAGAGAGCGCTCAGAATGGAGACTTTCTTCCGAGTCATGAATGAGATGAGATATGATGCTGGTATAACCATGGGTATTGTTACTATGTGATACCAAACGATCATTTAGAAACAATTCAATATTGGACCATAACCCATTAAACAAATCATTGATACATGATACATTATCATCGACATCGCATGGTGTTCCGTCAGCTTTTACAATGCGACATACAATATGAAGTCTACTGTTCTTTAAATCTAGATATTCTTCTGTACTCGCAGGAATGTAGAATTCTATTGGAGCGCCCTTTCTAATGGTAGTGAGTGGTTGATAGTCCACATTATAACTTTTTTCTACAGCAGTTTGCGTTGGTGGTATGTGAAACCATTCTAATGGAGAAAGACTACATTCACAAGAATGATTATGAATTAAAGACATAATTAAAAAATATCTTTCTTATATTTTGTTGATGTTCTCCGTTTCGCTGTCTTTCGCCTTCTGACAGGTTTTGCAGGTTGTGCTCTCTTTTGTCTTCCTAACACATCACCAATCACACGTTGTGCTACTCGGCCTGTAACATCTTTCGCGACATCTTTCGCAGCCTTTTTAAGATGTGGTGCAACGATTTTAGCCCCTGCCTTAAGCAGTGGAATAGCTTTGCGAGCCAATGATCCAGATATTGAACCAATACCATCTCCATATTGTATTCGTGCTCCTTTAAATCCTGGTAATTCCCCGCCCACTTGACGAAGAAAATGGTTGCGATATGCTGACGGATCGTGTGTATATGCTTTCATAATGCTTTTGGTCGAAAATGAAGTTTGCATATCACTTTCCCAGTTTGAAATGACACATTATGACCTGTGTCATCCTTAATATTCATTTCTATTGTGTCAAATTTGGATGTGTTTACAGTGACGTAATGAGGTTCTTCATACGTTTTCATAATAATATCACCATCATACCCTTCAATGGGAACAGAACGTAGTAAAGGAACATAATAATCTCCAACTACTTGTGGCTCACAAATACTTCAGTACACATAAAGTGTATAAAATCCATGTTTTTGATGTTCAGCAGGACCGGATTCTTTATACCATCTACCTGGTTTAAATCCTAAAATCTCAGCTAATCCAGTAGAAAAGACAATATTATAATCATCTCTTAAAATAAGAGAAACTTTTCGACTAAATTTATCATACTTTAACCTAATAGGGTTTGCATTAATAGGTTTTTGTAATTCTGCATTTATTGCAGTACATAGTTCAGATCAAACTAGCATTGCTAGGTAAAGTTATATAAAAACTTGTTGACTCCATGATGACTAAATCGTTTATGTGATGTGGATAGACTGAATGTGTATATACATTATGTCTGGTTCACGTCGTCTTCACTGTCTCCATGATCTATATTGCTGTCTACTACTTCTCCTTGACAACAAGCACTTACACACCTAATTTTTACAGGAATATTATTTTTATTTTCATTGTCTTTACAACAACACCATAACTCTTTAAACTATGTTAAAAAGTTTCCCATCCTTCTGGAAACAAACTTTGTTGACGCTGTTTTATCTCTGTTGCAATATCTTCACGAGTTGTCTTTTTGCCAAAAACAGCTTTTGGGATATTCGCGTCTACAATTTCCTCAATAAACTGCTTCCAGCCCTGCGGCGGTTCTCGTCGTTCTTTTCTTCTTGTAGCAACCAATGCTTCTTTCAAAAAATTAATAATGTTAGAATTCTCAATGACATCTCCAGTTTTCAATACAAGTTCATTTTTATCTGTCCATCTCGTACCATGTTTCTTCAGTTCTGCCAGAAGATGTGTTAGTTTTCCATGATATATAGGTTGAAAATAGCTTAGAAACTGTGGCGACTTTTCTGATTTTGTTGTACCAGATGATGTGACAGACTTTTGTCGTTGTTGTTGTGATTGAATTGTTCGTAAATGACGACCAAGAAGTTGAGATATTTCCATTGCCTTCTCACGAGTTCGTTTCCCACGTAAAAGTTTATTCACTTTCGACTTGATTTCACCATCTTTTCCCTTCTTTTCCAACAACATTTTATATTCATATTCAGGAATGAGGACCATTTTCAAAGTATGTTTCATTTTAGCAGCAACTGAGCTAACAAAGGTAATGCAAATTTGGCAATAGCTCCAATGAATCCTCCTTTCTGATTAACCAACTTCTTTTTTCTTTGAAGTGATATCTTCTTATCTGCTAGAGTGCGAAGAGTATGACGCTCACGCTTGAATTCCTTATACCTTTTTGAGCTTAAGGGTAAATGTCCTCGCAATATATTCAAACAAATTTCAAACAAGCTAGTTAATTCCTCTTTACTAGCTTGTTGTAACAAGGATTTACGTCGTTTAGGCCCACTGCGTGCGAGCAAATGAAGAAAAGGTTGATTCGCTTGAATACGTTTAGACATCTTGGCTGCGAATGGTCAAGTGACTTGGTTCTTGTTCATACGCTACTTTATCAACATATGCGTAATGTGTATCTTTTGGTAAAATGCCTGTACGAATACGTAGTTGATCATTTGTCTTCGGCTTCAAGTCAATGAATAAATAACCATGAGGTTTGCTCGTAGCATCTTGATAGGCTTCTATGAGAAAATGAGATTTTCCAGGATACATTTGTCGCGCTAATGTACTTATTTGTTGACTGTCTCTAGGATTTTTAAACAGAATGATGTAATGTGTATTCAAACTAATATTTCGCATTTCTCTACCATGATGAAACAAATTATGCACAATAAAAATAATGCTGAGATTTTGATGGCTGCTGCCAACACTAAAGAGGCGTGTCATACGCTCATCACTATGACATTTAGTCATTAAGTCATCTATGATGAGTAAGTTTGGTTTTATCGGGTTAAAGCGCTCTTCAATGTCATCTGGAATGCCTTGGTAAAATTCTACACCCTTCATTCCCTTGTATAAAGGCTGATCTGCTGTATAGAGCCATAAAATGGTTTTTGGAGAGGGTTTAATTAACTTTTGTTCTAGAATTTCCTTCACCAGAGAAGTTTTACCACTGCCAGTAGGTCCAGAGACCAAACATGTGAATGGATGCTTTATTTTTGAATGTCTGTTTCTTTTACCCAACTGTTAAATTTCTTTGGCCAGCCTAACCACTTGACAAATAATTCTTTTACACCTCGTCTTTTTCGTGTTTTCAAGACCTGTTCAATTCTGTAGATGGATTCAATATCTGTTGTAACAGCTTGCAATTCTTCTTCATAGAAATGACCATCAATATCTTCGTCTAAAAAGTCTTTCACACGATACAAGTGTATTCCTTGCTTCTTATAACGATGTGTGATAATGAACACTTCTTGTGTCCATTTTATATGATAATCTCGTTAAAACATGTATTTCAAGTGAGAAATGCGAACATGTTGACCAATTTTAAATTTGTAAGGTTTTTTCTTCTTCTTTGGTTTCAATTTCAATTTGTCTACATACATATACTTCCACACTTTAGATTCATTTTCCTTTCGAATATCTGCAGGAGCATACTTATTAGGGAGAGAGCCATGTGGTCTATGGTTGTAATTGTATACCAATTCTTGAAGGATGTCTGCATACCGATAAGTTTGATTGTGTAGAAAATATCGATACATCATTCCCTTTAGAGTACGAATGACTCTTTCAGCAAAGTTGGCTTTAGTTTCATTCTTTGTCGTATAAGCATGAATTCCCTCATTCTTCAAAAATGCTTTTACATATCTGTTTTTAAATTCAGTTCCTTTATCTGACCTTAGAGTTCGTGGTCTTCGACGTGTTTCATGAAAAATCTTCTGGAAAGCTTGTATGACGCTGGTATGTGATTTGTTAGGTATTGGCTGCACCCACAAATATTTCGAAAACACATCGATGACAACTAATAAGAAGCGGGTGTCATCGTTATAAGAGGCTATGTTTCCCATGTCAGCCAAATCAATATCCCACATGTCATCAATACCGCGTGTAATGACACGTTGCCTTTTAAACCTATATTTTACAGGTTGTAGTAAACTGAATGCATCTTGATTCTGTAACCATGTCTTCACTTTGGAATGAGTAATTGGTTGATCATGTTTTTTTAATATGTGATAAAGTTTGTAAGGACCAGCAAATGCACCGGGTTTACCAGGTTTAAAGTAAATATTGGTTAAGTATTCCTTCCACGTTGACATGTTAACACTAAATGAAAACCACTTGTACACATACCTTACATTTTATTTCATCTCATACCTCAATCAACATATCATACATTTTATTTCGTTGTCCAATCAACACATCTTACAGGTTTTTATAAATCAAGTATAGACACAATGGTGTGAATAACTGGTGTCCATTGATCTTCAATGCACACTAGCCAACTACTTAATTCATCAAATGTTATAGCATTTAAACCATACTTCTCACAACGTTTATTGGCATTGTCTAACACTTTATCTAAATGAATATAATATTTAGCTTCATTCTAATATGTATAGACACTTGCGAAATGGCAAGTATGTTCTTCACACTCTTCATTTTGACAAGCAGGACATAACAAACATGCAAAGTTTTTTACAGCTAATAACATTTCTTCACAATATGTTTTTTTGCACAATATACTGTTTCAATATAATGTCCGCCATTATACTGCAATATACATTAACCAATCTCTCACTTCATCAAACAGGCTTGGATCAAATCGAGCAAAGTGAAATGCTGCTTCCACATCAAAATCCTCAGCTCCGTCAATGCCTGAAAGCGCACACTCTTTGATGAAATCCTCGCGTAAGTTTGACAAGTTCAGCGCTAAATGAGCAAGTTCCCAATAGATGCTAAAGTGTTGTAGTTGTTGTTGAACAGACCCAAAACGTTCCAGTTCAGTTAACATGTAGTCCACTTACTTCTCCTTAAAACACGTTTCTACATCCATCCTACATGTTCATATGACACGTCTGCACACTATGACGGCTGGTGAGTAAATGATTTTCAAAAAGGTGATACCGTTAGCGAACCACACTTGATACAGAAGTTGTCTGGTTCACACATCTTACAATTGTACTTGTGACAGTGACAATCATAATCACTGGCATATCCACAAGCGCCGCAATATTCACACGTAAGTTCAAGCTGATTTTGCACGTTCATATTCTCCAATTCAACTTCAGCCAGTCTTTTCTTGGATAGTTTTGATACCTTCATCCGATTATCCTTTAACAGTTTGACAGGAGTTTTCTTCCCATGGCATTCCGTACATGGCAATAAGGTTGAGGTTATGCTCTCGATTTCCTGAAGCAATGTCTCCCATTCACCATCATTCATGTTGATGTAACGCGTATATTCTTTCCCTTCAAACAGCGATGTGAGCCAAACTCACATAGCGCATATCCAAGTATGAAATGACTTCAAGCCACTTCGTTTCTGTTAAGTACAGTTTGAAGCCAATGTTGCGTAATCTTGTCAAGTTCTGCAACACAATCTTCCACAAGGATGGTGATAAAGCAAGCCATCTCTCTCCACGTGTGATGCGAAGAAATGGTCCAAATTCTCCATGCTCCACAGCAATGGTTAAGTTAGCACTAATTTTAAAGCTGCTTGTCTTGTTCTCTATGGCGGTACAATGAAATGATAACTGTGAGTCCACTCCTTTTATACCCAACGATCTGCTGAGTTAGCTCCCTTTTCAAACATCTTGCAAAGTTTTGAATTCACTTCAACTCGTCCATGGTTGAAGCGAACAAGTTCTGATACATTCGTCGTCAATGGCACGTCGTCATCATAATGTAAAATAATTCTAGCAGCTACAACTAGCATGAGTTCAGCTGCCCAAATTGTATTGGCGTTGATAAATGCTGATTCAATGTCATAGGTGTTTCCTGGTAAATTCAGGTCTTCACATTCACTCAGAAAAGCTTCAATGAAACGATCTCTTGGAATTACCATTCCAGTCGCTTCCCAATGTTTATGCAAATTCTTCACTTGTAAAATCTAATCCCATTCAAAATTAGGAAGTTTTGAAAAAACATAGTCAGTATAGTTCACTTGGAAGACCTCATCCAATGTCTCTATACGTCTGTGAAGAAGGGATGTCGACATTGTTTACTCACACAATCCAACACGTGAAATGACAATATATGTTCTCGCTCATCCCATTTATACCCTCCAGGTTTTCCCGTCTTCCAAGTTCCCTCTCAGATGTTAAACTCAATTCTAATATATCTAAACATATATGTTATAATAATGGGTGTAGGAAGAAATGTATGGGCGCATGTTTGAATGAGCTAGCCATTCGAGCACATGTTTGAATAAGCTGTCCATTCGAACACACCTTGTGAATGGGCTTGTCATTCGAACGCATCTTATGAATGGGTAGAACTTCTCATTCAAACACAACTTACTGTGGAGCTAACACTTCGCTTTCAACGCGGCGCAAATGGCTTGACAGATAACACCAATTTGAAATTTTTCCAAGGAAAAACAGAAAGGTCTGTTCTCGTCTTTGAATGATGTCTGTGGCTGTTCAACTACACAGTGTTACATGATAGGGGGGGTCATAAAAACCAAAGTTGTTCAGAATCGTCTGAAACATATAACTATGCTGAAATCGCAAAATTTTCTTACCCCTAGGGGGGGGGGTCGGTGTGTTAGAACTGTCGTTTTACTATGCTGAAAGCGCAAAATTCTCTTACCGGTAGCAATCGACCCCTAGGGGGGTCATTAAAACCAAAGTTGTTCAGAATCATCTGAAACGGATAACTATGCTGAAATCGCAAAATTTTCTTACCCCTGGGGGGGTCATAAAAACCAAAGTTGTTCAGAATCGTCTGAAACATATAACTATGCTGAAATCGCAAAATTTTCCTACCCCTAGGGGGGGGGGGGTCGGTGTGGTAGAACTGTCGTTTTACTATGGGGCGGTCACTGTGGTAGAACTGTCGTTTCCCTAGGGGGGTCACTGTGGTAGAACTGTCGTTTCCCTACTACTATTCTGTGTTGAGATTCAGTGCAAAGCCTTGGCATTCTGTGTGCAGATTCAGTGCAAAGCCTTGGCATTCTGTGTGCAGATTCAGTGCAAAGCTTTGGCATTCTGTGTGGAGATTAAGTGCATTCTGTGTGCAGATTCAGTGCAAAGGTTTGGTACAATGGATATTTAAGCTCTAAGTTTTTTGCCTTACCCAAGCAAGAACTTGCCCAAGGGAGGCCACTCAGGTACCAACTGATTGCCATACATAGCCATGACATTTTAAAACGACCCCTAAACGCCAAGCTAAAAATAATACTCCATTTTTTAACCAAACACTGAGTACAGTTGTAGAAAAACCCTCCTTTTTGTGGGTAACGCTGAGTACTGAATGAAAATTATCCCCTTTTTAACATAATTGACACTTCAATGGGACCACTTGTGACTTTAAAATACCCCGCTATTTCCGCGTTTTTTTGTTTTTGTTTTTTTGTTTGTTTGTTTTTTTTTTTGGGCACGCATGGTAACACATATGCTCCCAAGTGCCCCCGGAACACTTGCCCAGTTGGGCTAATCAAGCGGTCGTGCCTCAGCCGGTATCCGGACATAACGGCTCCTGAAATTATGAGCCGGAGAAGCACCTGTTTGTGGACAAAACGGAATCACTACGTAATTTTTTTAAATAGACTTATGCATGTCGGTAAAATAGTGGGTATTCAAATCAATTTAGAAGACAAAGCAGTAGATGGCGAGTCACACACAGGTGAAGAAACATCCTATAAAATGAGTTTTGATAGTATGACAACAGCTAAAACATAACTGCAAGCTTAACTCAACGGTCACAGTCGGTTAATCCATAAAAACGGGTTCATTAATATCTTCGAACATTGATAAATATATTTTGCATACTGTATATTTTTTAACATTTTAAATTATATGGGGTCTTTTAATGCGTTACACTAGAGAATTGATATTTTCAGCAAAAGTATTGTTTGGTTGCGAAAAAGTTGTGCTTTAAATATGTTATGCCTTATGCTTAAACAAATAAAGCTTTTAACAAAAAAGAAATTGTTAACGAATAGTGATAGGTTTTCAAGATTATGCAGCCGCGAGCGATGATTAAATGTAACAGCAAGGTGTACTCATTTTAGAACCAAAATAATGTTATTCAACATTTGTTAACAGTCAATCACAAATTCGAGCTGACTTTAGGCTATGTGCTTAATTATAGTTCAGTTCACAGGTTAACGCTTTGAAACTATGAAAGAAGTAGAAACTTAATACAACCTAACTACAAGAAAAAACGTGCATAATAAAATACCATTTTCTGTTGCAATTGTTTGATAATTAGGAACGCTATTGGCATTATATGTTATAACCTTTGATGTATTGCTAATTATACTCATTTCACATATAATGCAAACTTACTTAATTGGGAAGATTTTTAACAGTGCATAGTCTCTATTTTAAATTTTTGCCATGACAGGCTAGAACAATTCAGTTGTATAGTGTTAAGTTGCAGATAATTGTTTGGTCAATATTTTTGCTGTTACTGGAATATCAGTTAATGAAATGTTGAACAGAATTATTATACTAATTATATTCATCTTGCATAGAAAGCCCGATATTTAGACGTCATACTAAAAGTTTGACGTTTAAATAGTGCATATATACTTATTTAGGTATCAGTGCCAAATACTATGATTATGTATTATTAAAAAACATACATTTATTAGAATATTAAATAAACAAGATACAGTTATTCCACTCTTAAGCAGATCTCGTTATAACCTAGCTATATGTTTGAACCAATGAAATAACTTGGAAGGAGGAAATATGAATATATTAGGAATTGAACAGATAGCAATATTCAATAAGAACACAATTAAAAGTGTTTTGTAATATAATACCTCTTTGCAGTGGCTAAAAAGGCAAAACAATTTAAATACGGTCCATATTCGATAACTCGAACCTCGAGGGACCCAGGGAGAGAGTTCGAATTATCGAATGTGCGAGTTATCGAATATCATAACGTACCCAGCAAAATTTATTGCAAATATGCATTCGTCCATTTCATCCATTTCTATTAATGGAACTGATAAAAATAAGAAATAAACAACTATTTATTACAACTAATGAAAAACTGTTTATTGCAACTGAAATACAGAATGCTATATATTGTCAATGTACAGGGTTTTTCAACACGTCTCGAGGTCATGACCTCGGAAGCCCTGCAAAAAATCAGTCGTACATTTCTGAGTAGCAGTAGCTGCTTGATTCTTTTCAAACCAGCTCATTAGCAAGCTGATACGATCGAAAGCTTCACTTGCTTTGTTCAGAGAGTAAATGCATCGTAGTAAAGCTGCTCCAAACTATCCTGTATGGCATGCATACTACGTCTTGGCTTGGGTTCGGGGTCAGCATCAGCGCTAGTGTTGGACATTTTATAGCAGTAGCTGTTGTAAAGAAATGGCATGTTAAGACGCACTCCGGTACACAAGGGATTAGGAATTAAGATAAGGGCTGTAGTGCACCACTTGAAAACAATGCATGCTTGCAATGATGCGTCTAGATGGAAATCGAGTTGTCACCAATAATGGGGTTGTTTAAACAAAAGAGTGTGCTACTCGAACAAGTAGCGTGTGCCAGTTTTATTTACAAACACACAGATTTAAGCCCCCCCCCTCCCCCGAAAAAGATTCGAGTTATGGATATTTCGAGTTATCAAATATGCTATAAGACTTACACTGAGAAAAAGAACGGGACCGAGCAAAAGTGTTCGAGTTACCGAATAGTTCGAGTTATCGAAGTTCGAGTTATCGAATATGCACTGTAATTTAATGCCCTTTGAAAAGAGGTAAATATATTTATTGTCAGTTTTATTTTGGGGCATTTACCTTATTAACAAGTATGATGCAAAACAATGAATTGCACTAATATCAGTTCTATTAACATAAAAGAAACCGAAGTATCTGTATCTGTAATGCCTTTTGGAGAGAAAATAGTCACTATTGCATTCGAATTATTTCAATTTAAGCTCAAAACTTTCTAGCAGGGCACAATTCTTCAGCGTGCTTCTGTGGCAAGCTACGAAAAAATATAACCTCAATTCAAAACTGATAGGTATAAGTAGTGGGTAAAGAAAAAAAAACATTGCGCAATGTACATCACTGTGGCATATAAATAGCATTTAAATGAAGACGAAACTACAAATTAAGTCCTCCAACATCGTGGGAAAATGGTCAAAGGTCAGTAATTTTATACAGTATTCATAAACTTAAAGAAATTATTATTGGCATTAAATATTTGTTTTTCTGAGTTTTAATTTACAGTAGAGTCTCTGTGTGTGGACACCTCTCATGATCTTAGAGCCTCCACTTAGTAAATAGCTTAGTGTATTGTGTACTTTGGTTGTTAAAATTACAGCTCTTGCATGTGTCGGATTGTGTAGTATACAGCTCGTCCCTCCTTCTCCTTAAAGTATTACTGCACGCTTCCAGTGAATAGGCATGTGCCATGCTGCTAATCTGTATTCGTTATAGGAAAGGATGAACAAAAATAACCATTAGGGAAATATGCAAAAATGCTCTTAGCACAAAAGTGTTATAAAAAATTAATAAAAACAACTTATTAATGTTTAATTGTAAAAACGTAAGAAGAATTAAAAAACTTTTATCACAATAGTTTATTCAAAATTTAGAATGATTTGTACCAATCTTAAATACTTAAGTTACAAACTTTTTTAGGCTTTCAACAAACCCTGATATGATGAATTTTCTGCGCAGATCACGTTCCAGGAATTTTTGTCCCTGGTATCAGGCAGCAGACACTATAATCTGCAAGTAAAATATGCAATCAACGAAAACATAGCTAAAGAAATGCTCGCTGATTCAGACTAAGCTGTATAAATTGCTTTTGTAAAAGCTGTGTTACCAAATGCACTTTAAAAAATGCCAGCTGCTGAAGTGAAAATTGCACTACATCGCATTGCAGTGAAATAGCTGGCCTTTTTCACGATAGTTTAAATTGTCGTGTCTATTGTATTATTATTTTTAAATTTCCAATGCAAGATATACACCGGAATACATTGCTGAACAACACTTATCATTGCATACGTCGTTTTCTTACGTATACGATATTTTACATTGCTCAATAATTGCATCGCTGTATTTACACTAGCAATATGTGAAAGGTGCAAAGCACAAGTGATGGCCAGAGAAAACAGTTTTAGCATCAAATGAGTAATCATAATTGTGACCAAATCTAAGCAGTAGGAATGCAGTGCATATTCTAATGTATGTCAAAGTTAGCCTAAGTAGCGACTAATGCTAAAAATGCCATAATGTAACTACATTCATTACTATGTGTTCTATGCATATTCGTCACAGTCTTAATTGCGAGACAATTTAGAACGAAACTGAACTATGTAAAATAAATAAGGAGAATCTTGTTACTTTGTGCCGAAACTCTTCATGTTAGATTTGTGTTGCTAATGCACTTATTAATTTTGTTGATTTACAATATGTAAAAACCCTCAGGTACAAACATATAAGCAATTTGTAAATAAAAAGGAATGGCTATTCAGTATGAAACGGGCAACATTGATACGTATAAATCACTTCCTTACTTTCTTGTGTTGTTCTATGGCCACAAATTAAACGTTGAAACGTTATCTTGTTGTTCTTGTGCCTTTGTGTTATTATTTATATATTTTTAATATATATGGTAATAATTGTAAAAAAGTAAGTAGTTTCTGTTTTGTTATACATCACACTTTCTGTTCTTTATTTTTTATCTTTTTCAACCTGTATGCACTGAAACATCTGTTGTTACATTTTCAGATTCCTTGCCCTTCGTAGATTTAGCGAATCGAGTTTGCATGTTTTACGATTTGAACGTCTTTAATTGATATTATACTATGCGCAAAATTATATATGCACTCCTCTATAAAGAAATTAAAGTACATTTTTCATTCTCTAATCACGCATACAGTGCAATATCCCACAAACTTTAACATGAAGAGCATCCACAACATTTTTCTTTTTATTTCAGTTGCTTGAGAATAAATTTACCAAAATTGAGATTGTGACGCATTCTCATAGACCTGCTGCGTACGCAAGCCATAGATAATTATCTCACTTAACGAAAAGCAAAGAGGTTTAGGCTATAGCGAAGAAAATGTGTCATTAACTGCCGATATCTTCAAGCTTTTAAACCTTCTCGTAATTACAGAAGAACCGCAGTAGAGATCTGGAAGTACTATAGAAACAGGTTCGTTATATGCATATCAAAAAAGTAAATTATAGTATTATGACCCACAATTTAAATATTTTTGCAGGCTGTAAATGTTTTGCTGTCAGAATATTAGGAACTGTTAATTACCCCCTGTGGGATACCAAATGTTACCAGTTAATAAGCTATTAGCATTTATTCCATGACAATAGCAGCTGGATAATTAGTTGGATATAGGAGACATATTTCTCCGTATCTTATATTTTAGTGCTTATATTTTAGTGCATCACTATTTGCGGTTATTTCGTCATAAGGCTTTCGTAGCACCGTTCATCCCACGTCATGAGGGCTAACTTGGAACTTGGAAACTTGGAAATATCAAGAATTTTAAGGATTTTTGAACTGCTTTGTGTGATCAAATGAGAGCAGCACTCGTGAAAAAATGTGTTTCTGCACCATGCACTCTGTTGCACTTAGTAATTTCACGGTGAAAACAACACGCCTTCTGTCTGCATATCACACTCTTCCTAGTGCTAATGCCTTAAAATTTAAAGTAAACCCCAAATAATTATTATGATATCAGACCGACGACAGGCTGCAACAGTTCCCCCAGTTCACCCACATTTTGTTTACTTACTTGTGGTTATATTGTTAGAGCCCATATGCGAATCAAGCCCATCTGCAGATGGGCTTGGCACATCTAGGAATTTGCAGTTGGGCTGCATATCTGCAAATGGGCAGCCCACCTGCGAATCATGAAAAGTCATTTTTCCTGGCCCACCTGGAGATGGGCTTTTCCTATCTGAGAATATTATTCCTTATAATTTATATGTCTTTTTGTGATGTTTTAAATTATTTTTGACTACTTTCGCATAGTATTTTTCTTTATAACTTATTTGTCTTTAGCTGTTTTTATTTTTCATTTTTTGGTCGAATAAAATAATAGTTTAAATCCTGTATATTTTATTCATGTATAAAACATCAGACTAGCACACACTCAACACTGTTGAACTATATCTTATGCAATTAACACCAAACTATAAAGACAAAAGCTCTAAAGTCCGTAATTGCAATTCAAACGTAATTTCTTATCTACAAATCAAACATTGGAGTGAATAATTCGATTGGACTTCACATCACTAAAGAATAATTAATACCTATGTCTTATGCACCTTTCACCAAACTAAAAATGAAAAATTCTAAGTCGTCAATCGCGATTTATGTGCAATAAGTATTCAACCAAAGTTCTACAAATAGGATAGTCCAGCCGGATCTCTTCTTCATCTATGACATGTCTTTGTGCACCTGGAAAAATTGCCGATTTTGGTTGAAAACCCATAACGAGTCTGTACGGTGTCTCACCGGTAGTGCTGGATTGCTGGATATTCCCATATGGTACATTATTCTTTGTAGCCAAGAAGCCCATGGACATGCGGCAGCTTGTTCATCAGTCAGTGACGCTCTGAGCGATGCGAGTCGAGACTTTTTTTCGGAGTATACAATTCAATCCACGCTATGATAATCTTGGATATTTTTATGAAAGAGATCAGATTCCTGAGAACAGAATACTATTGCAAAATTGAAATTGCAATTTTTTTAATTCTATAGATCACATACATCTCAATTGAAAAACTGAATTGCAGCTTAAACTCCCACAATTCATTATACGTTTGCCTTGCACAATACATCAATCAAAGGAAAAAGAAATGCAATTGAATTTTTATATTTCAATTTTCAACAACAATAGATCATACATTTATCATACATTTATCTTAAGCAATACATGGAATACCACAAATACAAACAAACTGAACTGCATTTTCAAAGATGTAATCATGATTTACACGATTACATAAAATATAAGTGAAAGCGACAAAACATTATAAAAACACATATACATTATAAAAAATATTCTCAGATGGGCCAAGCCCATCTGCAGTTGAGCCATGAAAATCATTTTTAATGATTCGCAGGTGGGCTACACAGTTATATGTTGACAGCTTAAGCAAAAGGAGAGGGTTTTATATAAAGAAAAACATAAATAGAATTGTTAATAAAACACATGAGAAACTAAAAACATTAAAACAGATGAGACAGTTGATTTGTACATTCTTTGCATCACAAGATCCAGGGGTAAGAGAGGCGATAAAGGATAATCATAATACAATAAGAAGCTCACTTGTTAGGGTTCTAGAAAATGTAAGTTTTTGATGTTTGTACAACGTTGCGAGAAAGCTTACTAGGTGTCGCCACGTGTCGTCTGCCGAGTGTTGGTTTTTCACTAGATGTGCATGCAAATGACACTCAGGAATTAACATGAATTCAATAGCACGAAGGTCTCTTCATATTGCTTAAGCCAAAAGTCAAAAGTCATAAGGCCTCAAAATAAGTATTGGTCTTACAAATAAGTATTTTTCTCTTCTGACTTAATTCGTGACTTTTGACTTCTACGGTAACCTCTTAAGGCATGAGGAAAAGGCCATAAGGCCTTAAGGAAAAGTCCTGAAGGAGCGAGAAAATTTACTTATCATTTGCCAATCATTTAATATTTTTTACCATATTATTGATATTCCACAACAGAAATTACCCTCCCTCCTGCATTGCATTGAAAGGAAGACGTTGAAATGTACCAGTTAAAAAATGACACATTCATTTGCGTAAGCTATGACGTAAGCTGTACGTTTACGTATCAGAGAGTGCTCAGCTTAGGACATTCGCTTTATCCCCTTCAGCCCTTTAAATCCTTAAGGAAAATTTCTTAAGCAAAATTTGTCCTTAAGAGTTTTTGGCCTTTTGACTTATGAATTTTGACTAATGTGACTAGACCTTTAGGCCTATGCTCAACCTTTACCTGCAATAAATTAATCGACTCCTCCCATATTTAAATATACCGCATCTAAATTATATGACATTTAAACCAACTGGTTTCTTGCGTTTATTTGATACAAATTAGAAGTGTTTTTATAATACAAAAAAGAGCCTCTTCTCTAAGTCGACTGACTATAGTTTACAGCAAAAGTGCTCGGATTTCAGCAATTTCAAGATGAGACAAGTAGTGAGATGTCTAGATCAGTATCGAATAGCTATTGAACGTAATATCATCTGCCTAATCATATAGTGCGATCAAACACGAACAATAAGTTTTTATATCTTCTCAAATTTAACCTTTGCTATTTTATTTGAACCAGATTTGCACTATAGGAGAATGTTTTAAATAAACTTTTGGGCCGCTTTCGTACCATTGTTTGAGGTAACTATGTGACAAAAATATACCCAGATTATTAAATAAAACCGACATTTTGTCGCATGTTAACAAATAACGGTGTTCGAGTGAAATGCCATCTAAAAACGCCACCCGGTATAAATGCCATATTTAATCAACTAAGCCACCTCTTCTTCCCCCTCCCCTAATATCAGTTGTATCTATTTATTTTGGTTTCATTATTTTCTTTTTCTTTCGTTCTTTCTTTCTTTCTTTAAAGGATACGAAAGGTATAGATTGAGACAATCAGTAATCAGCCTCAATTGCAATTACTTTTATGCATAATAATCTCTTCTCTGGGTTAAGATACCTTTGCAGAAAGTACCCATACTGTCACTCAAAAAAAACATTCTTATCAAATTACTGAGCTCTCTGCCCTCCCTACTCATTCCTCAGCCAATGACATATCTCATTTTTCTCACACTTTTCTCTTTTTTCTTCTTTCACACCTTCTCTAATCTACCTAGACCCTTTCATTTCACGTTTTGTCAGTGACGGAAACGCATCTTCTCCATCGCACTCGCTTCTCAATACAATCCCTGTCACCCCAAGTAAAAGAAATGGTTTTAGCAGTTTTTTTGAAAAAACAAAACAAAGAGAACATCCTTTTGACTGACCATACCAGGGATCGAACCCGGTGTAACAGGCTTTCTTGCCCCCCCCCCCTGTACAGCTTCCCCCCGGGGGGGGGAGCTGGACTAGGCTATCTTCCCCCCCCCCTGGGATATTTTGCCCCCTCCATAAAAAAAAACGAATAAATGGAATAACTTAACTTTTAATGGTAAATGATCTCTATAGAGCACAATTTCTTCTGTGCTTGAAAATTATCAAGTTTTTGCGTAATTCAACAGTCATTTACACAATTCACTGCAGTTCACTGCGCTTTTGGTCCAACCAGGTCAATGCCGATTTATTTTCATTTATTTTTATTTATTTTCATTCACTATTTCTTTTCAATATTTCCCCTACTGATCAAGTAATTAATTTATAATCAAAATAAAGAAATGAAATGCTCATACCCTTTTGCATACCCTTTTAAACTTCTTAATTCGGAGTAAACCTTTACCGCAAAATCCGTTTCCCTGAGATTGTTTGTACTGTTATGCATTATTGTCGAATACAATTGATCAATCAAAATGGATTATAAAAAGAGATGTAGCTTTATTGCAGTCAACTCTAAATCCCCCGATAACTGTGAATAGAGAGCGAGTGTACAGACGGATTACCCTTTATGTAAAATACAACTAAAGAAACTTTTATTTTAGGGGGGGGGGGCAAAATATCCCAAGTGGGGGGAAGCTGGGGGCAGAATATCCCAGAGGGGGGTAAGATAGCCTAGTCTAGCTTCCCCCCAGGGGGGGGGGGGAGCTAGACTAGGCTAGCTTGCCCCTGGGGGGGGGGAAGCTATACAGGGGGCAAGATATACTGTTACACCGGAACTCCACGGTGGATAATTTTGAAAATTTGATAGCCCCAGTCACTGTCTTATTAAGAGCAAAATGCAATTTTTTATTCATTATTTCGTTTTGTTATTGTAATTTCGCAATTGTTTTTTTTTCCTGTAAAATGTTCCTGGTTAGTCAAAATTGTGAGCCATTTAAACTGAATGTGAAATTGTTCCGACGCCTGGAATCGAACCCGGTGTAACAGGCTACCTTATCCCCCCCCCCCCCCCCCGCCTGTACAGCTTACCCCCCACCCTCCGTTGAGGGCTAGCTATGCTAGGCTATCTCCCCCTCCCCCTGGGATATTTGGTCCCTCCCTACAAAACTCAACAAATGCCACAGAAACTTCAAAACTCTTTTTTTTTTTTTTGATAAATGCTCAGTTTTTAACAATAATAACCAATTTGTGCAATTTAATAAATGCAATTCTAATTTCCACAGGGGTTAAAGGTCATAAACAGGAGTGCAGTGATGGTAAATATTCGCAATGTAAATCCTCGGAATGGATTTTCTCAGGCTTCCTAATGGGTTTAATGTTTTTGGTTCAGCAGTATAGGTCAGGAACATGTAGGTTGGGTTGCCGACCAAAAAGTGCTGTGTCTTTTGCTGAACTTTCGATTCCATTTTGATTTATGACTTTCAAGATGAAATACTGACCTATTTATGCTTACCTGTGAGGAGTAATAATTCACCTCGGATTAATTTTTGCCGCAAAATGAATTTCCCTTTGATTCGTAGTTGTGGTATTTATTTAGAAAGTGATACCAGGTGGTGAAAAACTTCAATTTCATCCTTACAGTCAGGATTAAACCTTAAACCTGCCGCTACTTAAAATTACCCGAATCACCTGTTACAATACACGAATAAAAATTAAAACAAAAGAGATGTGGATTCGTTTTATTTCGATACAGCGGCCATGTGTTTCCATTGGCAAATGCGACGGAGATTAAACAATCAAATTAACCTTACTGATTTTGGTTATCACAGAGTCGGATATTACAAGGAGTATAAAGACGGGTTGCAACTGTGCCTTTGATTCAGCATCAGAAAGAAAAATAAATGAAGAAAAAATAGGAGAAAACTAGAACGGCTGGTGGGGGGAACCTGAACAGGGGCACAAAATACCAGGTGAGGGGTGGGGAAGACAGCCTAATCTAGCTTCCCCAGTGGGGGGGGGGGGGGGGGGGGGGGGGTTGGAAGATAAGATAGCCTATCTTCCCCCCTCCGGAGGAAGCCGTACAGGGCGCAATATATACTGTAACACCGGGGCCCTCCGCCCTGTGGTCGACGATCATACCACCAGACTACGAAGGCTAACGGCATAAGTGGTGCCTATTGTGACTTTCATATTTACCCATAATATGATACCTTTGTTTAGCTTTAGTTGTTAGGAAAAACAATAGTTATTATAGGAAAATAATTTGGCGTAATGTTCAAGTTTCTACAGCTGTTATTTTAGAGGTCTTTCAATTAAGGTCACGAAATACTTCGTGGCTGAGCCCGTTATTGGCTGTGTAATAAACTTGTCATTCCCAAGCCAATCCGTTTGTTTTTTTTTTTATTAATTTTTATTTTGCATCTGGGCATGCTAAACACATCTTGACAAATATTGAAGACAACTTTTAATAATCCACTGCATAACATAAACATATTTACTAAAGTGACAACAAAGGCGAGGGATCAACAAAAGCTTCAGTCTTAGTTAGGGATCATAGACGAGTAGGTCTGAACGGATGAAATATTCACTGAAGAAGTTAAGTTGTATCGGTGGGAGATGGGGAAATATTCTCCTATATGCAAAAAATGTAAATGAGGAGTTTGCAAAATATCGAGAATTTTCTAAGGAACTTTTTTCCGGTGGAGGGAGATTTTCTTAACCTTATCAACTGCTTCTAATGACAATGGTTCTAGATTAAAAGTCCAGCCCCCCCCCCCCCACAAAAAGACCCCCCCCCCCCAGTGATAGCTTCCCACATTTTGCTTACATAGTAAAAAGCCCCCATGTGTTATTTTTTTGTATGTTCTAAGTAAGTGATGTGTTGGTGATAGGTAATCAAGGACCTAATCAAACATGCTCTATAGGAATCCGGGACATAAGGGCCTTGAACAAAAGGGCCTTGGACATAAGGGCCTTGCCCAAAACGGCCTTTTCCAAAAGGGCCTTTCCCAAAACGGCCCTAAATGAAAAGTTGCACAAAAGGGCCTTAAGAAATGTTTTTGGATATGGTTCTCAAAAATTATTTTTATTCTTCTGAACGTACATGAAGCCATCGAGACAAATTTTTGGCTGTCCTTTATTACTTTGTATTATATCCATTGCTGTTGGTCACAGTTCAAGTAAAAACCTCAAATTCAGAACTCCTTATATATCGGCAAGACAAGCCAACATCATCCGGATTAGCGCGTGTATTTAAACAGCACAGTGAAGAGGAACAAAACAAAGGACAGATATTATCTTTTGTGGCACAATGACTCCGAAATCTGGCATCTAAAGACAGTGATGGAAGTAATTGAAAGAGTCTTTGCAATGATTAAAACATCAAGACAGTGATTGGTACAAACAGGGATTATCCTGTGGCACAGAACTTCGGAATTCTCAACAGAATGATGGGGATTAATTGAAACAAAACATCAAGGCAGTTATCTGTAAAAACACAATGAAGTTTGTTTCTTACTTGTTATTTTATTACATGTTCTATTTAATAATTAAAACTCAAAATCCTAGAAAAAAAATTATCAAGGCCTTTTTGTCCAACTTTTCATTTAGGGCCGTTTTGGGAAAGGCCTTTTTAGGAAAGGCCGTTTTTGGGAAAGGCCCTTATGTCCAAGCCCTTTTGTCCAAGGCCCTTCTGTCTGGATACCGCACTATAGATATGAGGACCAGCTAATTAAATTAGACAGAAGAACTAGTTGTGATTTCATTGCTAACTAGTACTCAAGAAAATGCAATCGAAACAAACTTGTCGGAAACGAAAAATGTGTGATTAAGTAACATTTAAAGAAGATGTCAGAACATCGTAAGTTCTTTCAAGCCTTTAAAAACACTGAAGTGGAGGTTGCGGATGACGGGGGAGGGAGCTTTTTACGGGGGCGGGGGTTGGGTGGCTTCTTACCGTTTATAAGTGAATAGGAGCGAATTGCAATCAGCGTGAATTGCAAATTGACATCCGGATATCGCCCTTTACGTTTTATTTGAATTGGACGCTCGATAGACTCCGTGTGAAAAAAGTAGAAAGAAGTTTTATTTAGTGATCCCTACCCCCCTCCCCCCCGGACCTCTCGCCACTCATATGAAAAAGTAATAAAAGTGGTCCTTGCAATAAACACCCCAAGACTGAATATGAAAAATATTAAAGGAGGGCTGCTATTCAATATTATCAGCATATAACTGCTACTCAACATTAAATGTCGTAGATGCCAATTTCGGCAAAATGTCGCTTGATGTCGGGACACCGCCTTATTTGCACACGTCAATACGCTTAAAATAGTGAAATGCTTGTGTTGGTTTTTTTAACAACAACGTGTGGGTGCAAAATCTTACCTGGTCATTTTTAAAAAAGAAATTATCAGCGTCAGTTACGCACTGTTCCTAGCGAGGACTAGAGGAGTTACGGGGGAGGGATGCGGTTTCATAGAGTAATTTCCAAAGCGATGTTTTAAAAAAAAAGTTTCAAACCGGCAAAAAAGTTTCGTAGAAAAATTTCGGAAAAATTCTTGTCTGAAAGGAAAGGCAAACCAAAATCATGCTCAAAAGTTTTTTTAAAGGAGAAAGTGATTTAAAAATCCTATTTTTTCTTTGGCCAAATGTTTAATATTTCGCCTTTGAGAAATAGACCCTCTTTTTAGATGAAATTTTTTCTAAACATTTATTGATGAATTACCGACTCATTTTTCTGTAACATATGAATAAAATAGCGGCTTATCTTACCTTTTGAAAATATTATCAATCTTAATCAAAACTTAAGAAAAAGAAAAAATGAATGAGATATTGGATATTTTAGAGATATTTAGATATCTTTTACTTTCAAACAGAGTGGCATTTACAGAGTAAACCGCCAGCTTATACACATCAGGTTTCATTGTAAACGATCAACATAAGAAAAGACAGCAAGATAAGAAAAGCTACCGCTTACCCTAGTCATCTAAAAATGGGGTTGGGAACAAAAAAAATAAAGCAATTTCTCAACTTTCCGCTGATGATATACACTTGCTGGCAAAGCAATGTCTCTATGAGACCAGTGTAAAAGGGTGTATTTAGTAGGATAATAACAATCTTCTTTTGTATACCATAAGTTGCGGAAGTCCCCACCTGCGAATGCGGGTATCTTTTGTATTCTAAAAACATATGGTGTAAGTCACTGGCGTTTGAATTAAATCAACTGAATTCGTTTACAAGGCAAAATCAAATGTCATGAAAAGCCTTTTAACTTAACATCAAATGCGACATTTAATTACAGATAAATATACAGCTTTGCGGATCACAATAAAATTAAACTCTGACGAAGTTGGCATTAAAAGGCAAAGAGGTCTTTGATTATAGGCTTAAAATATCTTGGCTGTCACTTTTGATTCTAGTTTACCAAAATTTAATTTACACACTGAACACCAAAATGCCGGGTCAAGATACAACAAAAATATGGTTGTTCGCCACCTGGGGTCATATTCACAAAAGTTAACTGTATACAGTTAACAAATTCCGTTAACTGTTCCTGTAGCTAACAGAACTTTAGAAAATTATGTGATAAATTTTACTCTCATGTTAAAAAGTGTTCTTGTAAAAGCTGTTCGCTTAATTAAGCTAAATCAGCTAATTTCTCTTTAGCAGTGTGCAGTTAACTGCACAGTTAACTTTTGTGAATGCCGGAAGTGGCATGATCTGCTCTAGAAATTAATATGCGTTTATCCTAACATAAAATAACTGACGTATTGCTTTACAATTTTTTTTTGCGCTAAGGAAAAAAAAACTGTTAGTTAAAAGACCACTTTTTTATCCCACCCCCCCCCCTTCCACATATACACGCAATCACCGGTCGATTCCAATGAAAAACAGTCCTAAGTATTTTACATTTCAAATTTTAGAGGCGGTTGAACGAAGAGTTGGGGAAGGGGGATTCTCACTTCAATGATTTTTTTCTTTGTTGGGAATGAACCGGTGGAAATGCTCTCAAATAAAGGCTAACATGAATTCTTCTGAATGAGTAGAACTGTGTTATACCAACTGACAACGACGTTAGAACCTCGTGGAATTCTCTATATTGTTCTGGTTTCATGTTATTACGACTAAATATGTCGTTGTTTGAGCCCACTCAAGCCATCGGTTCCCCCCCTTCTCCCCCCCCCCTCCGCCAC
Organism: Protula sp. h YS-2021; assembly: GCA_949752745.1. NCBI lineage: Eukaryota > Metazoa > Annelida > Polychaeta > Sabellida > Serpulidae > Protula > Protula sp. h YS-2021. The sequence continues at coordinate 78,008,927 of OX457026.1, forward strand.
CCCTCCCCTCCGCACGGTCCACACACGTGTCAGAGAAATCCTCGGCAGTCGCCCACGCTCTCTATTGTCAGGTTGTCAGGTAGTTTTTCAATAGCTTTTAGAGTGCAGTGTTACCATAGGTTGCTTTTCGAGGTTAATTATAGCAATTATCCTTTTTCTTGATTGATATTGAATGTACTGTCCATACACGTCACACTGACGTCATGCACGGATTTGTACATTAACCGCATGTACAGGTAGGCAAAGTGACTACATGTACATTAACTACATAAAGTATATCTGGAGACTGAGCACATGTCCAAGTGTGTATGGCTCACATATATACAGAGAAGTCTTACACTAAAAACTGTCAACCTTTGATTCGACAGATTCGACGATGGACTAAGAAAAACAGTGAGAGTAAGGACCAATGGTTGGAGGGGGCTGGGGGTGGAGTTCTCTTATTGTGCCAGGCAACCAGCTTAAGACAATGGCCTATTCCTCAGATGGTTCTATTTTCAAGTTATTCTGTGGTTCATCAGAATTTTTGAGAAAACATTGTTACTGATAATGCCTTTTGCAAACTTGTGTTATCCTTCCAAAAGCAACTAGCATTACTGCCCAGAGTTTAGCATGAGTGGTGGCAGAAATGGGGTAGGGGTCAAGGGGATGGGGGTAGAGAGGAGATGGTATGCCGCAGATTGGAAAGGGGGTGGGGGGGGGGGGTTGGAGCGAGAATACTCCTTTTACGCTGAAATCAAAATACCAACTAGAAATTTTTTCTATTGTGAAATTTGAAAATTTGATTTTTGCATTGACAAAAATGAGTTATGTATAACATCAATTTAAAAGTTTCTCTCATCAAATTGACACCGCATTTAAAGCCTATAGAATTCTCCATTATACCTTATTTTAACAATGAGATTACAATTTTACTTCAAAATTAGCTCATTGCTTTACAAACGACTACAGAGAATTTTTCTATTATTAGAAATATTCGGCGGTGTAGCTAAATATAATGCTGACAGATTTATTGTACGTCGTAAACACCTGACAACAGATTATTATTTGTTACTTGACAAGTTAAGTGGCAAATAGCCGCACCTTCAGGGCATTTAATTTATAACGTTAACTTCTTACAAAATAGCCAATCATTTAATGACATGAAGATAAGAAGTACTAGACCACATAGTTCTATTTTGTTCTTTTATTTTGTAATAATACACTTGTTTTTTATGTAGAAGAATAACGAAGAACTAGCTCACAAAAGATGATAGATTTTAATTTGCTCACGTATTTCTTGATCTCTGACACAAAAATGTCTTATCAGATCTAACCGCTATAAATCAGCTGTGGAATTTTTCCTTGTTTGTTTGTGCTATGGCCCGATACAAAATAAAACTAGAACAATAGTGCACACATCGGTGCTGTCCGTGGGATTCAGGACACTTTCAACTTTCACACTGCATTACGTGTACACGGTGTTAGGACCAGTCAAATATCAAGCCCATGCTGTATATGCAAGCATTAAATATATGAAAAACATAATTTCGTGATATTTTTAGACGATTTGATTTCAAAAATAATGCGACATTGCACATATGAAATATATATATTTTCACTGGGTAAAATTGCAAAAGAATTTGCCTTATAGGATTCGAGAACCTACCAGGACAAATTGTGTTGTATGACTTTTTTAACTGTCATTTTCTTGTCGATTGGGAAAATGATACACCGGTGTTCACCTGTAATGTATATATGTTACAGAGAATCTGTGTAATTATAGCTATTTCATGAAATCCCCAGGGAATTCGTGTAATGAATAAGCTCATATTGATTATAAAACTATTTTGAAAAATTATCCATTCATAAAGGCTGCTTAGTGGTTCTTCAAAACTGTGTATCCCTTTTGACATCGAAAGGAATTGGAATTTATGACATTACCATCCAACATAAGAGATTTTGGCGTGGAATGTGACATAAGCTCCAAAGGATAAAAAATATCGCTAAATTCAGGTACTGAAGTATCTCATGAATGATAGTTTGGCAATCGAGTGTTTTGAGTATATTAATTCAAAATCTACTATTAATTTCGGTAAAATACTACATTGGAAACATGAAAATTCTCAATAAAAACATCGAGATTGATTGAGCAAATTATTACACGAATCTACTAGGGATTTCATGAAATCCCTAATTTCACAAATTCCCTGTAACATATATAAGTAGTATTGAAAAGAGTGTATGATGTCACAAAATTTAATCTGAATAACCGAAACTCGTCAGTCGGAGGAGACTAACTGCCACGGTGTTAGCGTATTTGCTCTTCCTGTACATTCAAACCGAATCTCATGCTATAATGTTCCTTGCGCCCCAGTTTCCATGGAAAAATTTGAAACGTGTGCACAATAGCAATTACATTTGCGTTTTCTTATTCACATACATATAGACCCTAAAATATGTCTTTGGCATGAATTAATAAATCAACAGAGACTAGCAAATAACATATAATTAGAAAGTCATTAATTCCCCCACCTGGTATACATATACAAACCGAACGTTGGTTATTTGTTGTATAAAAACCCGAATAGTTTACTGTTGACAGCATAATTGCTTGATGCTAGAGTGTTGCTTGCTATCTGCTGAGTTTTTTCTCTTTGTAACTTTGTTCGTTGCATAAAATATGACTGACATTCGACTTTGTCTCGAATCTGCGTGTTGCGGTCTCCTGTGGTTTACTGATCTGGTCCTGAAAACGCCTTAGGGGAAGAGAATTTGCAAAGGAAATGCACACAAGGACTTAAAGAACGACACACACGCACACCAATACACCCACCCACACACACACAGATATATATATATATATATATATATGTATATATATATATATATATATATATATATATATATATATATATATATATATATATATATATATATGTGTGTGTGTGTGTGTGTGTGTGTGTGTGTGTGTGTGTGTAACACCTGGATAATCCAGACAACGTTGGAACTGGCACAATTTGTCTGGATTAGGTAGGTGTCCGAATTACTCAAGTTATGCTGTAAATGCTTGATTTGTTTAGTGAATGAACCATTGTTGGTAATCAGCTGCACAACGATTACAAACTGGTGCATTGTAATCAACATGGATTACAAACAACTATAATTATGTATCATGGCATTACCCTTTAAATTTATTTGAACTGGGTGGTCATCAGACTCTGCTTGAAATCTTCGTTTTTCGTTGAGTAACTTTCCAACCCAACCCCTCCTCCCCCAAAAAAATCCCCGTATCGAACATCTCACGCTTAAAAGTTGAGAAATCATTGAGGATATTTTCATATTTGATCAGCATTGGGTTAATGTCTATGACACTTTGAATGAAGGAAAAAAGGCACTCACGTATACATATAACACGCCTGGGACCTGACATGAGTTACAGAATTAACCAGTTAGCAAACACAAGCAGTCATCTTTGTTGCGGCACATCCTTATTGACATTATCTAGGAGAGACATGCAAATAACATTAGAAGATCGCCCCGACACTTTGTCTGAATTCGATGGGTTATTCACACAGTAAAACCTACAACTGGAACCGAAAAATTGTGTCAAGTGTTCTGATTAGGAACTTGTACGACTTATCCAGATCTTGTTATATAGAAATCAATGGAAAGTTAACAGAAATTGAAAACCTTTATCCTAATTAGAGAGTTGTCCACATTATACAGGTTTGTTCGGATTCAGGTTTTACCGTAATAATAATTTTTGACATATTTTTAACTTTTAGTCACAGAAATTTCGCTTACTCAAGTTGTATTCTGTTCACTTTTGCTTACATTTACATGTATTACATTTATTAACTTACATTTAGCAGTTCTGCATGGATTGAAATTGTCCGATCTCTGCGTTTCGGGCAATTTTGATGGTATACTGATGCATACTTTTCTACAATGATGTTTCGGTACAGAAGTGAAGATAATTAAGACACACTGCTGTCGGTGTAAATAAAAAACTATTCTGTGGTTTGTTGCAATCGTTGCTCTGGGAAATGCACGAACTACAAATATATATTTGTTAGCAGTAGCCGAACACAACGCTTTCTGCCCAGTACACTCAATCCAACCTGAATGGTGAAAGGTGAAATTGTAAGTAACATTGCTGCAAATAATCTATGTCTATTATTTAGTTTACTTTGGTTTTTGCTGTATTTGTTTAGATTTTATTGCAGATTTAGAATAAGATCGATATTAAGAAAGAATAACAAAACCAATTAATAATCAGAATGTGCGGAGTTTGCTTTAATATCGGACCAAAATGTTTTAAAATCCTTTAATGTTCGACTGATGAAACAACACATTTTTCTGAATAAAGAACGCTATCTATGTTTATTAGATAGCATATTGCTGTATATTCACAATCAACAGACCGCTTATGGTTTTTTTTTAAGTATCTGGCCAGTAAAGCCGATTTTTGTGTTGACATTTTCCGAAAGAACACTGTTTAGCAATTCGTGGTTTGACCTCATCAGGTACTAATAGCGCGTCATTTAAGTCCTTAATTTGTAAGTGAAATGTGTTTGTGGGAACTGGATATGCCATCCGTAGAGTAAACAATCACAATCGTACTTTATCCCTAACCAATCGTTATGCTGTATCCTTTACCAATCGTAATACTTTATCCTTAACCAATCGTTATACTTTATCTTTAATCGTTATAGGAAGAAACAGTCGTAGTTAATGGTGTCACGGCAGACCCAGATTCGAAATGTTGTACATGTATATACACACACGAGAAACGTAACAGGAATGAATGCAGACTAGTTTTCCAATGTGACCATCAAACACTTAACAGACAATCTTTTGTGTACATTTTATTAGGAATTTGTCCAGTGGAAACTTGCCTAGGCGGTGATGAGTATTTGGTTAAATTCTTAATTTTGCAACATTTCCTCATAAACGAGAAAATGCCACTTTCTTTTTTATGTCAATATATGCATCTGGACGCTTCCATGTTTGTGTAAATATATGCACATGAACAATTTTGTTATTATATCACAATACTCATGTGCTCCAAATGTCTTCATAATAAAAAGTTATAACAGCAATGTTCCTTGTGATGTTATTCACCGGGTGACGAAGTGAATGAATTATAATAAATGCACAATAAAATTATCGTAACGCAAGGTCCTTAACTTTATTCAGAAGCAAAAGTGAATCCTGATTTTAACACTCAAGGTGCAGTATAAATTTTCTTCTAAACGTTATTTTGGTATAATTAACAATACAATGTAATTAGTATAATTTTATATAATGCAATTTGGAGACAACAAGAAGTGTTAATGCGTGATAAAATAAAAACGTATTTGCCATAGAAACAAAATTTAATTCGTCATAAATATTTTTCTATGGTTTGAGTCAGGGACTTCTCTGGGGTTTCCATGCTCACGTTGTGATTTCAATGGCATCTTCTGGTGGTATACTGGTACATTTTTATATGTATTTTACAATTGCTTTAATACAATTAGTAGCGTCTGCCACATGAGATGCTCTTTTCTACATCAGAGATGTCTTGTACTGTGCTTGAATTGTAATGACATGTTTAAATGCCCTGGTAATTCAATTGAAAGTTTAGAATACATGGAGAACTGACGGATTATGCCCTTCTTGCAAGCTGTTGGACTGGGGAACTTCAGGTTTTCAAGGCGTACAGATGGAATATACCATCTTTTATGCTCTTGAGTGAAAATAATGGGGGGTCAGTATTTGATCATGAAAATATTAAAACACTCTCTATAATCTTTATAGAATTGGTTATTTTTACCCATTGAAGATGATCTTCTTGTACTGCAAAAGACCTGATTACTTTCGTAATGACTTATTTTCTTGAAAGTACATTTCATTTTTGCCCTTTTTTCTGCCATACCGTGGCTACCACAGAAGTCACTCTGGTCTGAAACAGAAACGTATGTCAGATGTTGTGCAGTTTTGTTTTGTTTGTTTCTGTAAGAATCTATATTGTTTTAGGTTTTGAAATTTGTACAAAATTGACCAATGCAAGTTCAAATCCACTGCTAATAGGTATCTAACTCTGCAAAGTCTGAATACGATTCTTTCCTTTAAAGCACAAGACAAAATGTGTTGAACAAAAGTGTGGTATAATAAGGGTGTAAATGAATAAGACACGTTTAGCAGTTTTGTCTAGCAACATGTGTCTGTAATGTGAAAAAATTGTTACTCGACATTTCGACCTGAGTGTTCCTAAATACAAAATTGACTGGCCACTGAAAATTCGAATTATCGGTATTTTCTACGATGCAAATACTATCTATCGATATTTTAATCTGTGAGTTATATTTCTACGGTCGAAGTGGTATGATTTCATACTTGGTTATTAAAAAATATGATTCCTGATTCAAAACTAGATTGCCTAGAACATCGCCTAAATATTTTTTCTATCGTTTTGAAACCAAATCCGAAATATTTAATTTCATTCATTAATTACAAGTGAAATTGTCTTAGCACAAAGAAAGAATGGATTAGTGACATGTCTGTTTGATAAAATATTTCTTGTTATTTATTTGTTTAAAAATACTACTTTTGAGAGCTTAAGGCATTTTTTTGCCATAGCTTAACTTATAAGTCTTCAACCAGAATCGTCACCCGAAATACAATTTAAACAACAAATCTGTGTTCGCTTAAATATACACTTAAATCTGCAAATAAGTTATATTGTTTCAGGAATTCTAAGCATTTAGTGTCTGATAGAGTGTGAAGTGATTCTAATGTCCTTTGTGTCCTGGATCGTAGCTTTGAAATCACCTATCAACAAAGGCCTTCTATGAAGTTTTGAAAGACAGAACATATTTGATAAATAAAATTTTAAAAACCTTAAAGATGGCAAATGACTGGGCTGTGTTGGTGGTAGTGCTGCTATCTATACAGCCTTAGCAAAGACCTTTATAAGCTGTAAGTGTTTTTTTTCGTAAATTTCAATGCTTTCAAGATATAAAAATATGTTCAAACACATCGATTTCGTTCAAACTTTTGTCCATATCCTTTATTGGAGAGCAATTAAGACATCAGTGAGGTTTTGTGCAGTTTAAGATAAGCATTCAAAGTAAAAAATGCAAATGATATTGGTGTGGAGTTTTTTGCGGATTTTGTGTGTGGGTGTGACGTTCGATATGTCGTGAAGTTGAGTGATATCTGAACCCAGCAGTACTATTTATTCCTGAGAATACATGTCATACGCTTGATTGTTCATCACTTTATACTAGGTATTGTTAAGCAGAAGCCACTTGTAAGATCCTTCAATGGCCTTCCAGGCTCACTTTTGTTCATTAACACTTGACAAGCCTTTGGCTTGCAAGAGTTATATGAATTTGTGCGACCAGCCGTTCGTCCTTTTTTTTTCTTCTTGACACTTTTTTCCGATTTTTTGTGTCTTCTTCTTCTCTGACACTATGAGCCCTAGGACCATGAAACTTGGGACTTATACAGAGCTTGATCTGAACGTGTGCATGTCACTTTTTATTTTCGTCTTCGGTTTCATTTTCTTTGTTAAAACGCCATGTGAAAAGAGTGTATTTTTGCAAGTAAATGCAGTGCATCACAGCTCACAGTTGCTGAGCTTTGTGCGAGCTCTCACTGCGTAAATAGATAACACTGCGTATAGCCTGCTCAGCCAATAAAAACCTAAGCCAACAAAAACCAAACACTACTCGGCTTATAAGACGTATTCAAGCTGTGTTATTTGCAATATATTATTCAAGGAATAACCCATTGAAGGAAGTTTTTTGTCAAGTGTTTAACATTTCGCTAACGAAATAAGGTTCTAGTTTTCTATTGTGGTTCTTTCTCGCCATATTCATCATAGGTTTATATAAGAAGTAAAAAGCATTCATGTTCGATGTGTTGTTTACAGTTAAATACTGCTCTTGTGTTTGAAAAAAAGATGTGGTGTTTCGTTATAAGTAACAATCCAGACTTAAATTCACTGAGGTGATTATGTCAACAGATTTCTTGGACATGACACTGGTTTGTAAGGTTACCAACTTGATTCAATGACAAAAATCCTTCTCTTTTAATCACACAACATAAAATAATAATAATAATAATAATAATAATAATAATAAAACAAGTTAAAAACACTAGTATTAAGCCTTTTAGCAATGCTTTATTCGCATAACTTCATTTTAACATTGGGTGTAAACTATAATAAGTGAAAGATATGATGTTATGCCTCCATTCGGATTAAGACGTTGCTTTATATTGTATTTTCATCTGAAACACGGCATAAATCATCCCGTGTATACATCGACGCCATAGAAAAGCCATAAAAATGCATGTTTAAACACATGGTCAACATATGGTCAACATATGTGGTAACCGGGTCGCGAAATATTTGACAAAGATTCGTGATTACACTTATGGGTTCACTGAGTACGCTTAATTACAACCTTGTACTGTTGTGTTTTTTCTATTGAAGTTCATTATCATGACCGTATGGCATCCTACTCTGGCAGCGTTTGCTATTGTGTTAGATAAACCGCGCAAAAGCAAAACATTTAATTAGATATTTATAAGCAACTTTTCCTGTAGTTTTTAAAAATGTTAAATAGGCACCAAATGATATTTGGTTTATTATATCACATAAATATAAAATTATCACATGAATATTAAATGAAGCTGGTACACTTTGGATATACAGCTTTCGTCCTTGACTCTCGGGTATATTCTTGAACACAGGTAAGGGTGTACCTTTAGGCTGTTCCTGAAACTTGTATAAGGGATAAGGGTAATTTAGTTATCCCTTTCCCAAATTCATCCTTGCCATGTCCACCGCAAAATAATTGGAACATCTAAAGTTTTGGAACAGCCAAATAAAAGCTTAATCGATACTTCTATATTCAAGTGTGATCACTACACAAGATAAATATCACAGTTACTGTAACTAAAACAAAATCATTGTACGTGAAAGAAATAGTTCATGTGCTCCTCTCTGTTCTCACAGGCTCTCAGGCTCAGTATTCCGAATGAGTATTCCGAAGGTTCAGTACTTAGAAGGAGCAGCACTTGGTAATATATATTCGGAATATAGTCATCCAATACCCTACCAAGGCCGCCATGTTTGGTCGGGTACTGGCGGGCGTCTGATGGCTGCATTAGCTTGCGCTTGCTTAAGCTCTACAGCTGGGCTACGGCTCCTTTCAACACTATTATCTTTGGTTGTGATAGGAAAAGCTGTAGTAGACACAGGTTCAGTCGAAGGTGGTCTAGATATTGTATTTGAACACGTTCGACTTCGAGGTTTTGGGATAGTTAATTGCTGAGCTAAAGTGCTCCTTGTGTCGCTACTACTTTGTCCCTTGTTAATCCTAGAGTGTGACAATTCCGGGGAAGATTGCGAGACCGGAAGTGACGGCTGAACACAAATGTTGGCGTTAAAATCTCCGCCAGACAGATCAAACGAGGACCCTGGACCAGCTGAACTGCTTGAGTCATCCGTTAGGCTGATATCATCGGCAGGTGACGGAGGACTTTTTGTGAAATACAGGGGTTGCCCCATAGATCCAGACGGACTTAATAGGATAGACGGCACTGGAGTGATGGTTGGTGCAACTTCAACCGGTTGGCTAACTGGTTCCACTTTCATAATGCCTCCATGTACTACGCTGTTTAATACAGTCACATTTTGATTTACATTTTGGGTGGAGAAATCATGAACTGTAGTGGAATTTGCAATGTTTATATTCGAACCCACAACCGGCACTTGTTGTGAATTGGCGAGAACATACACGGTATCACCAGAGGGGAGTTTTGCAGGAACCAGCTGTATAGGAACAGCTTGGGGTGGAGACAATACTGCAGTTTGGACCCGCTGAGGGAGACAGCTGGGACTGATAATACACACATTGTTTTGTGCTGGCGACACGGTTGACGGCCCTGCAGGTGCTTGAAATTGCAGAGGCTGTGATTGGGCAATATTAATTTGTGAAAAGGATGGCAGAGATGGGGTCACGTGTGCAGTCATGTGACTAGACGTATTTGCGGTACCTGTTCGATGTAAACAATCGGCCAAATGGTTAATCATTCGACTACGCACTTCAGTAGTCAAGCCATCTATTGAGTTCAAATATGACGTCACTTCACTCGTGCATTCATTGAACCCTGCTATATATTTATCCATTACTTCTGGATCGCTGCTTAGGGACGCTAAAACAAGAAAAATGATACTTAAACACCGTGAACTTTGTCTTAATACTCTACTTTTAATTGTTACTTCCTGCAATTGCAATCAAACTCCACCCTTATACTGTCATGGCTTGTATTAATTCCTTTCAAACCCCAGAAATTAAAACAGATATGCTTTGACATATTTAAGATAAGTTGTAGAATAAAACGCAGTGTTTTTTTTTCCTCTCTTTCAACTCATGTATGCAAAATAAATGAAGAGTCATCGCTTCAGATTTGGTTAATGCTGAGATAAGGGATAAACTCACCTGCCGTTTGCTGTCGCTTCAAACTTTTCAAATATTTCACCGTCATTTCCAAAATGTCTGCCTTTTCTAGCTTTGAGTAAAAGGAACTCTGAAACAATCAATTATGTTGATCGAAATGTACAGGAATCTTGCGTTTATTTTAGAAAATACAAATCTCAAATAAACATTAGCGGTTATTTATTTACTCGAAATGGTTTATACAAAACTCAGCCAAACTGAATGTTTCCAGGTGGTTCTTTGGGTACAGGAAAACATTGCAGCGAAAATAATGGTAAAGAAACAATTTTCTCCGTTTCATTATTTTTAAATTCAATATTTTTCGCTGTCGTTGTTTCCGTTGTCATTTATATTCACAACTGCTGCGCAGAACTGCATCAGGAAAGTGACAGTGCACTGGTGGCTGATCCGCCATACCCGCTTACAGTCTTTTTTTTTAAAACAAATATTACATGTTCGTATTCCAAAACTGTTAACTGAACTTACAAAAAAAAAAAGTTATTTGTCTTCTACACCAGAACAGACTGCTGGTATCTTGCCGTAACATTATCTCTATTCATGCCAGAGAATCAAGTGGGGATTACATGATAACCCACGTAACAATGAATCGCCTTATGTTACCCTCCTCTATATGCCATTTTGTTTTCGTTATGGGAATTTAATACTGAAAGCGAAAAGAAAGACTATTGTTTTACCTACAAGTGCGGAGGCGGTTGGAGTACGGAAGAAAGGGTCATAGTACTAAATAGGGGGGAGGGGGTGGGGGTGAGGGGCTCAAACTTGATCCCTCATTGAAATACAAAATGTGTGCGAGGCAAGCGACAGGAATGGTTTGCGGCTAGCTGGAGTTCCGTCCGCCTCTCCCCCCCCCCACGCCCCCGCCTTGTCGACCGCATCCGTCTCTGCTACATGCACTAGTGGGCCTTGTCTATCATTTTCTGAAAATTGCCTTGCCATGATCCCATCACAAAAGCAAGAGCAACTAGAGACCTGGGTAAAAGGACACCATCCATACTGTTTCTTGACACTTGTCAAGTCAAACACTTGCAAAGAGCATGTTGAAGTTGTACGGGGCCAATGCTTCGGACCTTTTTCCCCCTTTTGACAGGTCCGTCATTTTGTCATTACTACTTCTTTGACCGTATTGACCCTGGGACGCAAATTTCGCACATGTGTACCACTTGATCTGAAGCTGTGCACCTCGCTTTTTGTTTTCCCTTTGTTTTTATTTTCATTATCAAAACGCGAAACAAAAAACAGTGATTTTTTTGTCAAGAAATCAGGGCTGCAGCAGCATTTGCAAGCCTCTCCCATCTCAACACTGAATGTTCGTGTTACTTATCAGCTTCTTACGCAGTATTCTTGGAGGCGGATGGGAGACGTGGGGAACGATGCGGTTTCATAGAGTAAGTAGCAAAGCTATGTTTTTCAGAAAGGTTTCAAACTGACAAAAGAAAAGTTCCTAAGAAAGGTTTCTGAACCTGAGAAAAATATTGCCTTGTCTGAAAAGGAAAAATAAATCAAAATCACGCGGAAAACATTTAAAAGAGAGAAAGTGACTTTAAAAATATTATATTTTTGGCCAAGTATTTAATATTTCGCCTTTGAGATATAGGTTGTCGTTCAATGCTGCTTTTCGCATTAATATTTTGGAGGCATCTGGGTCACATGTATACAGCACGATAAACGGCACTACCCGAACACTCGCGTAACGTCTAAAATACATCTATACTAGATCGGCAATATCGGCAACTTCGTCGGCCGATGTATCGGTTGCACATAGGATTAACTATGGCCCGACGCATAATAGATATAGCGGCTTCGTACATCGGATATACATCGGGCCGATATATCTTCAATACGTCGGGCCACCGTCGGAAATATCCCTACAAATTCTTCGACGTCGGATACCAACCGTCGGCTATACGTCGGTTATACGTTTATATTCCGATGCATTTCCGACGAACTTCCGATGATTTTTATACGTAAAAAAAATTGTTTCTAACCTTAACTGACCAATTGAACCTTTACCAACCATTCATAATTCACATATTCATACATACACCATAGCATATCAATATACAACATAGCATATCTATATATTGCAACTGAACACTAGTACTTACTCGGGTTTGAACCGGGGACCTCTTGCATCCTAGGCGCGGAACATACCTCTACTCCACGGCGGCTGGGGTTAGTTTATTGAGGCAAATGATAATTTTCAAGTATATTCATAATGCTCCACTATTGATTCTTCATAACGTCCCCTACAAAACGTCAATCGATAAATTTCCGACGCCGAATAAGCATCGGAAAATATGCGTTTTATAGACGTATAAAAAATACGTATAATATACGATTGCAATATCGGCATCTTTTTTCCGATGTATTTCCGACGTCGTTTATACATAGGAAAATATGCGTTTTATAGACGTTTAAAAAAATACGTATAATACGCGTTGGCAATATCGGCATCTTTTTTCCGACGCTGTGGAATATGTGGAGCACTCGTACACAACGCAATATATATATATATATATATATATATATATATATATATATATATATATATATATATATATGTATAGTTTTCATTTCAAGTTATGCGTGAAATACACAAATTTAGAGATCCATTAAAAATCGGTATATTTCCGACGTTTCACCGACAAATATAACTATATGTATAATATGCGTATATTTTTATACGCATATTACATGCTTGTAATATCTCAAATAAAAAAATTAGTTTTCGTCGGAATTCGGTATATTTCCGACGTATAGCCGATGCAGTGATATGTTTGTATATTATACGATTATTGTAATCCGTCGGTTATACATCAGTAATATCTTTTTCAAAAACAATTAAGTTTTGTTCCGTCGGAAGTACGTCTATGTCAGACGTTGGGCCAACATATACAAATATATGTATAATGTACGTATAACTAAATACATCGAATATACGTATGCAATATCCGTTTCATTTTTTTTTACCATTGGTCGGAAGTTAATCTATTTCCAACGTATAACCAATGCATAAAAATATATGTATAATATATGCATTGAGAAATACGTGTAATATATGAATATAATACTTTTAGCAAAAAAAAATTCCCAATTGGTCGGAAGTTCGTCGGAAAAAGATGTCGGCCCGATGAATATTTGCCAACATCTATTAAACTGAGGAAAATAATCATCGGGCCAACGTCGGTAACCGATGAACTTCCGACGAATGAGAAAAAAATGGAAATTCGACTATTGCCAACCTATAACCGATGCATTACCGATGCATCGAAGCCGATGCCGACGTTTTCCGACCTGGTTTATACCGTTCCGACGTCGGCCCGACGTTACGCGAGTGTTCGGGTATATGACAAATATAACAATGTTGCTTTATTCCTGCCTCGTCATTATCTCATTGTTACGTATTTATCAGTTCTTATCACATACCAACTGATAAATATGTAATAATTAGATAATAATAAGGCAACATTTTTTTCTGAAAATAAATTGTTTATCAGGTGTAAACTTTTGTTTAAAATTTGACTTAACAAATGGATAAACAAATCCAAAGAAAAGTGCACAAATTCAGTCGAACGATTTCTAATGCGTATATTCTGCAATTATTTCTATAATTATATCCTTATTCAGCGTAAGTGAGCAAGGGTAATGGGCACTCATCTTCTGAAATTTGCTTTCGTTCGACCGGCTTTTTATTTGTTTCTTTCACTTGAAAGTGGTTCCCTGTGGAACATAAGGGAAAAATTGCATATTTTGTCCTTGCGTGTTTTAATGCCTTCTTATTTCTCCGGTGAAGTGAAGTTCGGACCCTCATTTACAATCGTGGAATTTGTGTTTACGATTGGCATACTTCAACACTGAGAAAAAATCCTCAAGCGAAATTAACTATGCTGAATCGTCAAAAATTAATAAAATTCTTATGAAGAAAAAAAATAATTATAAAGTACTTTTACATGTCAAGGGTATCAGGTGGGAATTGAAAAGACACAGATATCCCAAACGTGTCGTGTTAAAATGCGAAATTTCAATAACACTAACAGAATGGTAATTTCACACACCAACTGGTTTACTATGCAACGGAGAAAACTGAGTGTACATAATTGATGTCTGTTAAGGTGGAAGAAGACTTTGAAAAAATGATCATTGAAAACTGTTAAGGGTTTGCTTAGCAACGGAAGGGAGATTACAGCTGAGGAAACGGGTATTTTTCTATTTTCATTGATAGTCAGAGTGTTGTCTTGGAGTGTTGTGTTGCATTTGAAGCAATTGGAGAGAGCCTGCTGCAACTTAGAAACATTGTGCTTCCTACGGATTTCAGTCACATTATTATATACCTGATAGGTGAGGATGGAGGTGGGGGTGGGGGCCGGCGCAGCCAGGCATAGTACCCACTCAACGCCTGGTCTTTTCATATACCATTTAATATTTCCTTTTTCAGTAAAACGCTGCAACTACACCGAGGAGGGGTCAGTCCGCACGTTAGTCCGTTTCAGAAACAAAAATAAAAGCAAAAACAAAGTTTTCCAGAAACGACTCGACATTGTTTCACGCTTCATATCAAGACAACAACGATTGCAAAGCTGCCCACAAAGTCTCCTCTCCTTGCCACCTAGCTGGATCGACCCACCTGGATCCACCTACACCAGAGTGACAAGGAAAAAGGGATGAAAGAACATGCCCTTTTGTACCCATTTTTTTTAAGGAAAATGGGGGTATCTCACCTACAATTGACATGTCCTTCATACTTTCACAGTTTAATGCTTTGAAGGTATATATTCAAAAATTGAAAAGAAAAAGGGGGGTCACCGATGTTATAAGAGAAATAAAGACACTGAAAGGTCGCGTACTTTTACTATAGAAACCATTGGGAAAATCAAGAAATTTCAATCAAAATGCAAAATTCACACATAATCACAATTGACAATTGCCTCATTTTTTCCCTGTTTGAAGAACACGTCATACAAAATGTTTTAAGGGAATAAAAAATATATGTCACCGTATCAATAAGAGAATTATACAATTTGTTTTGACAAAATCCCATTGACTCAATGGATAAATGGTAACACAGTGTAATATGATTTTAATGGACAATATATCAACACAGGCCCTTCTAGGAACAACATATCAATACAGACCATTTCTGGACACTATCCTGTTTGTCTTTGAATAAAAAAAATTCCTTCTAGACGGATTTAGTAGCTATTTATACTGCGCATTTCGGTCGCTAGATGGCGCAGAGAACCCGCATTTTCCCTTTAAAAACAGGATTTTATGTATATTTAGCGAAATGTTAGAATGGTTTTGTTTTGTTAAATCCTGTTCATGACCCTAACTATAAAATTTCTTCGAAGCTTGCAAGCTGAAGCGGGTCCATAGACAGTGTATGGTGAGCGATAACACAAGGAGATTGGTTTTTGGTTGTGACTCCGACGTCTATACAACGTTGATTTTCCGACGTCTAGTCAACGTGGCGCCAAAGACGCTGATTAAACCTTTAAGAAATTTGCGCGTTGCTTAGCCATCATCTATTCAGCATTATGTCAGTGACGTTGATTAGACGTGGACCTAAGGTTGCGACCAATCCCAACCAAAATGCAACCGGAGTTAATGCTGTGGTTTAGACGGACAAACGTTGCAACTTCAATCGACTTTAGATTCACCTTAGAATGTTTATTGGGAATATGAATAGGTCATTGCACGCTTTATGCTATCGCTTGCACTTTTCTCCACCGGTTTAGTTTTTGTGTTAAATTTTGACAATATGTTCGAATTTTATTTTCACAAAGGATTCAAGTGTCATGAAAGACCTGTTGCAAAAAATTGCACCCCTTGTAAAAACATATTAACAGTCTTGAATGTTTTCCTTTATTTTTTATACTTTAAAAAAAAATAGCTGTGTCCCTTTTTTATGCTAACACTGTTCTTGTTACTTTAACAAGACCCGTCTTTCGATAATACAATAAAACATATTCAGCAACATATTCGTTACGTGCATAGGGTTGTACATGCACTTCAGGCGTGATAGTGTGCCGTGCGTGTTTGCAACAGAATGACGTGCACCACGAGAAAGGTTAGACAATCGAGAGCGTGGGAAAGTAGTTACCAGACAGCATCTACTTGATCTAAGTGTATGCGCATACATTTTTTGCCCCCTAATAATTGTTATATCTGTTAACATAATCATTCAAGTTAAAGAACTTTCATCAAAAGCGTTTTTAAAGCCCTCCTAGACAAGCATTTAACTTTTAAACTGTTAACGGGTGTTTCTGCAGGCATTCACAGGCACCTGTGTGTGCCACAGTCCCGTTGCAAACAATCGTCGTCTTTTAAATCCTACCTTTCGGAGACTACTAACAAGGGTGTTTCTTTTCAATGTCGTATTAGTTAGTTTTGAGAGTTTTTTTTAAATTTTTATATATTCGTTTTCTATGGAAATTAGAGTACATGTCAAACGAAGCATAGGAAAAAGTATTCTCTAATTGCGAAATTGGAAATTAC
Organism: Protula sp. h YS-2021; assembly: GCA_949752745.1. Taxonomy (NCBI): domain Eukaryota; kingdom Metazoa; phylum Annelida; class Polychaeta; order Sabellida; family Serpulidae; genus Protula; species Protula sp. h YS-2021. The sequence goes on from OX457026.1 coordinate 78,025,921, forward strand.
CATAATAATGTAATATTAAAGTTAATAACATGATTGGTGGTGCGGGTTTTATTGAATTTTATCAAAACAGCTGTTTTGACTCGCAAGAACTTTTCCCATAACATTAAACAGGCAACTCGTTTTTTTTTTTTTTTGTATGAGTATGTTTATGTCAATCATAAATTTTTGTAGTTTGAAGTGAAACCTTTAAGAAAATGTTTAAATGCACGGTGTTTTGCAAAGCAAGTGATATGCCCATTCTTCAAAAAGATTACATGCAGATATGTCTAAGTTTTACAACTGTGCAGACAGAAATTTGATATTTGTTTGTTTCTTTTTGCCCCAATATTCTATAGCAAGTCGATGTTGTTTCGACTTCAGATGTATTAATACAATTAATATTTCAAATTCAGTGTGCACTGAAGGCGCCCCGCCCCGGCAGACACTGGATATCAGGGGGAACTAGACCCGATAAGCATCGTCTTTCGCCCATGCTTATTAAATTGACACCCTTTCTGCTTCATTATCAGAATGATTTATTAGTTTTCAGTTTAATTACTCTCAGGTGTGTTTATAAAACAACTTCGTTAAAATTGATAACTGTTGCACTTTTGGATGACGTATTGGTATCTTATATAATGCCTGTCCGAGGACAACCGAGGTATATGGAATTATAATGCGAATTTTAATGATTAATAAATCGGCCGTAGGTTGACATCAATGTGACAGAGGACATTTTTTGACTTGGCGAAAGCTTTTGATCTTAATAGGCTTCTTTCCTCACATGAAATGAATTCTACTTAATATACCATTTTCACACCATGCGTAGAGAAAGAGGACTAATTTATCACCAACTTAGGGCAGCAGGGTACAATCCGTTCGTCTCTCATACTTTACTGTTATAAGACCAAAGTATCCACTATTTAAAATTTGATCTGTGTTTCACTTGGCTAGTCTGCTCAATAAACATCAGACACACAAGAGTGTTCATTTTCTTATTGTAGCAGCTACAAAACGTTCGGCAAAATAAGGCAGAAAAGGGGGAGCAGTAAAAGCTGGGCGAGACTTAGCGGGTAAATATTATACCCTCGTTTGAAGAACGAACGTTCATGGCAGTGATGAATTAGAGGATATCCACTATTTAAAAAGCTCGTTGAAGCGTTGAAGTGGTATGAATATTTACCCTCGTTGTCTCGCCTGAAATTGTATTGGTGAGCATGTAAGGAGGCGGGGCTTATAACAGATCCAGATGGTCGAGACATAGAGGGTAAATGATGATGAATTAGAGGATATGGATGCTTACCTCTTTTTTGGTGACATCCATGAGGATGGATTTAAGCTGATCCAGACACGTGTTGATCCTTTCGCGTCTTCTTTTCTCCATCAGAGGTTTGTTAGCCTGTTGTAATCAAATCAGAGTGTCATTGTATATTTCCCATTCTCGGACACACTTATCCTTGACCTTCATGGTGACCAACACTATGATACGCCTCACTAAACATTCCATAGTCGATCTAAACGGCGATGTCAGGTTGTGACGCCGATCCTTTCAAACCACATTGTCTATCGCTTTTTGAATTCCAGTCATCACTGTTTCAGAAAAATTATTGGCTTGGGATTAACCAATCAGATAACAGCATTTCTCCCAGTCAACTACCAGCAATTGTAAACATGTAAGCAATTTAGCCATTTACTTCGGCTCGGTACAAATGAATTCATTTTGAGCTAGTATTTTTTCAATTGGACCTTTGAAAAATAATGTTGACCAACACGCTTCAATGTTGACTCAAAATATATAAATATCTGCTTATCAATTCACTAAGTACGTTGAGTTTTCTTTAAAAATTAAATGAAAAAGAGTTGAAGGTGGAATGGCATCTCCAGCATCATGCTACCAATAGTCATCAGTATAACACGAATTTCATTCGTGTACCGAACTGACTGCTTATATTGGGAAACGGTTGTGCCATCTTCTTGGATAACCCATACACCTAAAGGGGAAGCTTATGTTCAAATTAGTATAAATAATATTTGGTGTTCTAATTGTGCCATTTAAAATCAACCATCATATTTATGTTGAATCTAAGCAATTTTTAGTGAGAATATTTTAAAAGGAAACATGTTTAATTAAGCTAATCCATTTTATACATCAGGACTGTTCTGTCTAAAACACACCCGTTTCATTTAAAGGGTCTGTAAGCTTAAAATAATATTGATATAAAATATTGAAGAATGGTTTGGTTACTTTACTCAGTGGCACTTTGTCATTTTCTACCAAAATACTTTAAAGGGGATTTACTTCAACCAATTTACAAGGCCCCTTTTTATATTTGGTTTTCTTGTATATGTGAATGTGTTTCAAAGTACACTTAACATTATACCATTTGACACTAATCATAACGACTTATATTCTCGCCATCTTGATTTTTAATACATTTTTATTGACATGAGCTGTTAAAGTTGTATAAAATACTAACAATCTCGACGAACATTTTGAGAAAAAAAGGTTTGTGAATCAATAACAACATATATTGGCGAGCTCTGACTGAGGAAAATATCAAATTCTCATCCAAAATTTCAATTAGCCCATTAAGTTCTCAGACATTCTAAGTTTGCCAATAAAAATGTATTACAGCTGACCTCATAAAGAAGTATAAACTTCGTAGTTTTTTTGCCTGTTGTTAATAAACAGACCCTGATGTTTTCACAGTTAATGTTGAAGCTTCAGTTATCTATTGGCCACTGAGCAGAAACTCTCATCCTTATCTCACATGCGTTTTGAAAACAGATTTTCGTTTCAACATAACATTGCTGTTCTATGGGACGCCTGATTTGGTGACAGATTTATGAAACCCATTAGAAAAGATCGTATAAGCATTGCGAACTAAGTTGGAACAACGTTGGATAAACGTCCCACCCGACGTCGAACCAACGTTGGGAGTCGAAACAACGTCTACCTTTCGATGTTGGACAGAAGTCCATTATCCGACGACCAATCGACGTTGCGTAAAGGTCACAAACGGAAGTCGAATCATCTCCCGACGTTTTAAAGACGTCGTATATATATCGTGAACGATGACAGTGCATTAATAATCAAGAATCGTCATCTTGGCAGCGAGAGTCATATTGTGGCCACCCTTCCATGATAATACCTTTGGGAAGGGATGCTAAATTGCAATCAAGTTGTGCTATCGATCCAGATGGGTTGCTTAGCTGGATCGAGAATCGAGAATTCTGTCAATAAAGAGGGCTATAGTCAGCGAGCACCGATGATTTCTCAACAACTTGCTGATGCCTTATTTTACATTTCTGCTTGTCAGAACACTTTCAACGTTCGATACACATGTGGCTGAATCTTCGGGTAGTTGTTATTGAATCTTTTTGAGGCTAATCATTAAGAATTGCTCACATCAATATACACATTAGAGTCTCAATAAGGGGAGGATAGTCAATGAATAATGTATCGTATACAGTCATTGGGACAGTCTGGTCATTCCAAAGCTTTTCCAGTCTGTCCCGGGGAGGGGAGGGCACTTGGTATGCTATGTGTTATCATGCGTGGTTGCTATATTTAACCCCAAAATATGGAGACAATGGATAAATTTGAGTGCCGATTTCGTTTAAAAAAGCGAGATTTTCATTCAGTGCCCCTGCGTATTCTACAAAAAGGGGTTATTTCGTAATTACTTTCCGTGTTTGGTTATGGTTATGGTTAAAGGGTGTGTTTTTTTTTCTTCAAAATTTGCAGTCCGCTATTAGGGGTCATTTTAAAAAGTCATGGACACGCATGGTAAGCAGTTGGCACGTGAGTGGCCTCTACCTGCCCGAGCCAGCCTGTCAATAGGGTGCAATAATTTCAAATGGCATACATCAACAGTTTGGAGAAACTAGTCTGAGAGCTTTTTAAAATGAAAAAAAATGTACTGAGCTAACAGGTTGATTGTGACTGCACCCTATACACTATAATAACATAAATAGAAAGACCTGTATCTTAAAGACCTGTTTTATTAAGAAAAAAAATTGCTGAAGAGAAGCAGATAATCACTTCCGAAATTGTTTGAAATTTTAATGGGATCGCATAACAATTTGCCACGTCAACGGGGAAGAAAAAAAAAACCTTCAACATTTTTTTTATATATTCAGCCAATGAGATGTATAACCAAATATTACTGTGTTAATGACAAATGATTTTGCAAAGAATTTGGAGTGTATGTGTGGAGGTGGTGGGGGGGGGGGGTTGGGGGGGGGCGGGGAGGAGAGAGGGGTGGCGAGTGGGAAAGGAAGGACAATAACCACCATCCTTGAACTGCCAATCCCCTCCCCCTGCAAAGTGCGTGTGTTTTTATGAAGTTGAACCGAAATAAATGACTAGCGAGTGAAAGGGGCGAGCCAAAGGCATAGTGATTAGTAGTGATGAGAGTCATTAACATGCTATCATTTTTATTTCAACAGCCGGTAGATGTCGGGGCATACATTTTGAAACATTAAAATCAGATAATTTAACACAAGAGAGAAAATATCAGGGAAGCTCATTTGTAAGTATTTAGAAGGTCATGATTGTAGGTTACTGATAAAATATGCAAAAATGAGACAGAAAATTGTCTCCACCAAGCTTTAAATAGTATAGTTGAGTCACCCTAAGACGAAGCCCTTTGATCTTGCACGCATAAAATACTGAATTAGTTTGCTGGTTTTAGTACTAAACTGTGAACCCCCCTTGAGCTACGATGAGATTTAGATGAAGCAAGCAAATAAAGAAAGTAAATTAACAGATACGATTTAATAGTCCGATTCATCACCCACATCTTTGGTTTAATACAAATAAGGTAAGATATAGCGTAAAATGTCTGACTAGGTGGGTAAACTGACTTTCTGTATTTTACCACAACCGAGCTTGTTATTCAAGTTCCGAACTTAGAAACCCTTTTACGGGTTGATGCTCTCCTTCCAAGAATGATTTATACAAATATTTTATGTTAATATCTTTGAAACGACCTTTGAAGTCCTCAGTTTAAAAGAAACCGATTTTTTTTTTTTTTTTTGCCAAACGCGGACACTCCAGTCATGTCACCCCTAAACTCGGACTGTTAAATTTATTTAAAAAATCACACCCCCTTTTCACCAGTTCATTCAATTATATGTTCATGAGTACAAGCTGAAACCAGCTAAGACGGCGGAAAAAATTAGATCACGTGCCCCACACGAGCGATATCATGATTGGAATACAACCCATAAAGCATGTTGTGTGTCAATATATGCATATGCTTAACAACCAGAACTGAAACAACGTTAACTGTTTTTCATATACTAAGGAAATTGACCTCAACTGTTCATATGCAAGATGTCCAGCAACTTCAGAAACTTTCGGCTTTTAGCTCCAGAAATACAATGCTTTTTGAGAAATGTTAGCAAGTTACTTTTCACAAAAACTATCCGAATATTCAGTTTTCCCAGCTTTATGCTTTTCAATAAAAGAAAACAAACAAATAAAGATAAATTTTTTTAAAAATTACCTTTAACGCAGCTAAAATAAAATGCAAAAAAAAGTTATAGTTCAACCCAGCTGTACTTAATTAATGAATAAATGCTTTAAAAAAGCGTTGTTACAAAATAACTGACCGCTGATGAAATCTGTCTGTTATGCATAAACCCAGAGTGGATGCATATTTTAAAAGGTAGTGCCTCTCTTTTATGAGTACTATTTTCGCTGAATAACCATTGGGTCTGCAGAATAAAAAAAAAGTGTTGTACATAACACGCCGAACCGCCGTAGAGGTTGGATATTTGACAAGAACGTGCGAAAAGTGAATCACGTGATCGGAAAACTCACCTTTCTCAGTTCTGCGGCTGTTTTTCGCCTTTCCTCTTTATCATCAGATCTGCTATTCTCGTCCATCATTGACAGCAATTGACACAGTTAATTTATTTTTTGTTCTTGTGCTATCGATATGCTAATGGGACTGACATCAGATGTGTGATCCTGATTTTATTGATCCATAGGAGTGCTGTAATGTCACTGTCCATGCGAGGTCACGTGATCTTCAGACAGTCATCTTCCCTGATGCTGCAGTTATGCAGAGGTTAACAGCTGTTATGTTTTACGGTAATTTAAATATCCCGCCACTGTTAAATGTTCCAACACCTGTTTATTTTTAACATATTACACTTAATGTTGTTGAGTCTTTTTCTTATAAACTATATTAAGATTAATATCTTGATAAACTATTCAATTATCCATTTCTGAAAACAACGTGTTTCATTTATAGTGATGGTGAATTCCTGTAGGAAAAGAATGCAACGTATTGCTTTTATTACTGTAATAAATATGGGCTGAAGTGTAGTTTGAAAAAGCCCCATTCCGAAGGAGGTCTTGCGCGTGACATGCTTTCGCCAAAAGCACGAATAAGAAAGTGCCAATCACTTGATTTGTCGAGACATCTACTTCAAAAACAGAAATGCGTGTGCAAATTGAGCCCCACACAGATGACAGCTAACCCGTCTCCTTGTGTAAGCGTGGGAAAGTTCACCGAGCTTGTGGGGGTGAGATGCGTGACTGCAGTGTGTGTGTGTAGGGTGGAAAAAGTGGGGCCGAAAGTAATTCTAAAAACATGTCACATTTCTTAACACGCTTTATTCAAGACACAAAATTCCTCTTTTCAAGAACGGAGAAAAGGGTGTTTTGTTCAGAGCTTAGCAAATAAATCTGCCGCTTACAAGTTAAAGGGGAAGTGAAAAAAAGATAAGGTAAAGGAATTTGAGTTGATTGGTATAATTACCCATACATATCCACGCACGAGCCTGAGACACACACAGTACGCTTCTTGTCTCACTTTTCTTGTGAATCTTCTATTACAGAGGAGTCCCCTCTTATTATCAACTGACCAATTTTAACAGTAAATGAACATATTGAAAGGTCGCTCCAAATAAGGCTTATTCCCATCACGGACCAAAACCCAAAATACCTCGGGCTATTAAGTTTCTTTTACTATATTGTGAAGTGGACAGGCTCTTGTATTTATGTTCTTAATTAGAATAATTTCCGCAGTGGTGATATTATCCTCTTTGACATACTTTAAGGGTTATTAAAAGTGAAGTGACTTTTTCGGTTAAGTAGGAAAAGTACAAACAAATAATAATTATTTTTTACAGAAAATAAGTTAAAAAATTCCGTAAAAAATGACATAAAACAATGCTTTATTGTCAAACAATAAGCTTTTGTTGTCCCCAAACCAAAATGTGTTCTCATTATCGTAATGTTATCGTAATGTTATCGTACCAAAAACTATTTGTATATTCCGTATTCTGTCAGCAGAAACAGGAATTTGTTTGTGTTTCCATATATATATATACATATATATATATATATATATATATATATATATATATATATATATATATATATATATATATATATATATATATATATATATATATATATATATATATATATATATATATATATATACTCAATATTACGGAGAACGAGATCACTGAAAATCGCTCATCAATTATATTAAGTTTGCTCTCAAAAACCTGGCGATATCGTTTTCTCTGCCGTTTTCTTTGCTCTGCCTTTTTCGTGCCTCCGCGGACAACTTTTATTCTATTCTAATGTGTTTCTGTCCATTTCCTCTCTTTCCAACCCCTTCCATTTCCCTTCCTTTCCACTTTCTCTATCCCTCTGTCCTATCTCTTTCCTACTACAATGCCCCCCTTCTATCCCGTCTCTTCCGTTCTGTCCTGTCTTCTTCCTTCTATCCTGCCCCTTTCACTCTAACGATGCATCTTCTCTCTATCCTCTCTCCTCTGTGCCACACTGTCACTTTCATTCTATCTGCTTTCTTCCCTCGTTCCTTCCCTTTTCCTTCTTTCCTGATATCCCTCTATCCCTTTCCCTTTCCTCCTTTTCCATTTATTCTGTCTCGTTTTACTACCCTCCCCCCTCTATCCTGTCCCTTTCCTCCATTTCAATTTATTCTGCTTCGTTCTAGCTATCTTCTCCCTCTATCCTGTCACTTTCCTCCATTTCCATTTATTCTGCTTCGTTCTAGCTATCCTCTCCCTATATCCTATCCCTTTCCCTTTGCTCCATTCCATTTATTCTGTCTCGTTCTAGCTATCCTCCCCCTCTATACTGTCACTTTCCTCCATTTCCATTTATTCTGTCTCGTTCTAGCTGTCCTCCCCCCCCCCCCCCTCTGTCCTGTCCCAGTTTAATACATCCTGTTCATTTACCTTTGACCTGCCCCTTCTCTCGATCCGGTCTGTTTCCCTTTAACCTGACATTTATCCCCATTCTAACCTTTTTCTCTGTCCTACTCTTTCTCTCTAACCTGCCGCTTCTCCTCTTTGGTGTGTTTTCTCGGCGATCTCATCATTTTCCCTCTAATCTCTTCTGTTCTGCACATTTCTTCTGCTCCGCCCGTTTCCCTCTGTTCCATCCCTGTCTCTCTGGTCTTTCCTGCTCATTTCTTTCCATCTTACTTTTTTTCTTCTATCCATCCCCATTCCTTCCCACTGCATACCCTGCCTTTCCCGCCATCATATCCCTTCCTTGTACCTGCTTTTTTCCTATTCTGTCCTTTCCCTCTATCCTGCCTCTTCCCTCGTCCTTTCTCTTTCCTTCTACCTTGCCCCTTCCCCTATATGACGTGCATTTCCCTCTCTTCTTTCCACCCTGTCACGTGCCTTTCAGTCTCTGCTTTCCCCCTGTCCCTTCCCCCTATCACGTGCATTTCCTCTCTACTTTCCCCCTTCTGTCCCTTCCCCCATATCACGTGCATTTCCCTTTCTTCTTTCCACCCTGTCACGTGCCTTTCAGTCTCTGCTTTCCCCCTGTCCCTCCCCCCTATCACGTGCATTTCCCTCTCTACTTTCCCCCTTCTGTCCCTTCCCCCTATTACGTGCATTTCCCTCTCTACTTTCCCCCTTCTGTCCCTTCCCCCATATCACGTGCATTTCCCTTTCTTCTTTCCACCCTGTCACGTGCCTTTCAGTCTCTGCTTTCCCCCTGTCCCTTCCCCCTATCACGCGCATTTCCTTTTCTACTTTCCCCCTTCTCTCCCTTCCCCCTATCACGTGCATGTCCCTCTCTTCTTTCATTCCTTCCTGTCCCTTAGCCCTATCACGTGCCTTCCCATCTGTACCATCAGCTATCCCGTCCCTTCTCCTGATCACGTGTTCCAGGAATAGGTTCTGTAGTCCACCTTTCTCAGTCAAAGACGCATCCAATTTATACCCAAGTGCACATTCTCTTGAGCGACTTACAAACAGGATTGAGCGTTGCTCGACATTATATTTTTCAAAAGAGCACAAAATAGCTCTTTAAAGCCGCTTAAAATTGTCATATAGAAGTCCAGTTCATGTTTCGATTTTCATTTACGTTTATTAGTGTTTCAACCCGCAACCCGAACGAGACACGATAAACACACGCTTGGTTGGGTGGTGCCATCAAGGGAGACACCGCTCACGCAGTCATAACTCTTGCTTGTGTGTGTGTGTGTGTGTGTGTGTGTGTGTGTGTGTGTGTGTGTGTGTGTGTGTGTGTGTGTGTGTGTGTGTGTGTGTGTGTGTGTGTGTGTGTGTGTGTGTGTGTGTGTGTGTGTGTGTGTGTGTGTGTGTGTGTGTGTGTGTGTGTGAAGATTTTGTCTCCACAAACAAAGGTGCCATCTGTATCATTTCTAAGATTCCCAGTCATGACATCAGAAAATATACAGCTGATAATTTCCAAATCTATAAACATTGCATACATCGTAAATTGTAATTAAGTAACGTGATACTGTGAAAAACTAAATTCCTTTTAAAGATGTTAAATTCAAAATAGCTTTCATGCGTGGGTGGGGGAGGGGGAGGGGGAGGGGGGGTGAGAAGAGACTGTCGGTACTTTATCCGGTCCCAAATTCAGCAAAATGTTAAAGGTATGTAAGTGTTTTCCGTGATGCCCCACAAGTCTTGCCGCAGCTGGATCCCTTTGTAAACCTCTTCTGAAATAGCAAATTACTGACATATTTATTAACATAATTGCAAGGTGTTTTACACCAAAATTCGCCAAAAAGGTTTTTTTTTCAACAGAAGACCAGACATCAAGATAAAGTGTGAATATTTGAATCAAATAAAGGCTTTAATTGTCGGAGTGAAGCGGCTTACAAGCTCTCTCTGTTATTCGATACTATAATACACAATTCAGCTTTAAAACCTCCTTTGAAAAACACAATGCCTGTCAGTTTACGAGCACAGCGTCAGGTGGCGGTTTCAGCTAAGACAAATCATCACTGTATTTTTTTTTCTTTTTTGAAACGTAAAGCAAGAATTGTTACTTCAAAGAGACTTTGAGGTGTTTCAACATTCATGTTGCAGTGCATTAACATTAACTGCGTTTAAGGTCGTAAGTAACTATATATTAGCAATTTCAAACTTTATTTCATTAATTTGAGTATGACTGTTATTAAACAATAATGAACACCATTGGATTCTTATTGCTTCCAATATATGCATTTGTTTTCGGTATTCAGCCTTGACCTTCAAGGCCAGGGTCAATTTGAAAAGTATTCCCTGGTTACTGTATAGACTTAGGAAAGTACCTATCATGTTTAACTGAGTGATTATAGAGTTCAAAAAGCAATAATTAGCTGACATTTGCTCTTGCCTTTTTCGAAATAAAACGTATTTTTAAACAAAGATTTTTTCCCAATTTGACTGTGATTTTGAAGGTTTTGCCGATGACCCGAATTCCCCTCATTCCAGGGCTGGAGTGCAAAAACGTATAGCGGCATGACAGAGCAAAAAAAAAAAACAAACAAAAAACAATCAGTAATCCCATAACCGGTGTCATTTTTGCACCAGGATCACTTTTTAACACCAGTTTCACATCTTGAGAATTAATAAATCTCACTACTTAACAAATCAACAGTTCAAACACAGATTTCACCCAGGTAACTGGCTCCAATGTTGAACGCTTTGCTGTCGGTCATTTCTCCCGGTCGTCACCAAATACAAAAATAGAAAAAAAAATCGTATGTTACTCGTAGTTCGCTCGAAGATTTTGATACACATACACTCTCAAATAGTTTATATTGATGCTGATCGAGGCCATAGCTCTGTTGTTGTCATCTGGAAAGTCGTAATACTGTACACCATTTTCATCTCTTCCAATTTTGATTGATTAAATTCGTTTGATTAATTAAAAATTATAGAAATGGCTTTCAAGTTTTGATACAATTTGATTTGGGAATGTAGCATTTTGAGGAAAGGACAAAAAGATTTTAAGCCCAAAAGGGTTGCACTTCGCGAAAATAGGTTAAGAAATAAAACAAATTATGCCAAAATAGCATAGCACCCCACCCCCAAATCATGAAGCCAATATTAGCATTCTTCAACTGTTCTGACCCAGCTACCCCTCTTCCCCACTGGTGGTTCTCCCTTCTCATCTGGGGCGCTATGTTTCTCCAACTGATATATTTTCAGTTAAAGTGATGCTGTCACTTTTGCAGTACCCGTAACATCTTCCACATGGTCAGGTGCGAGTGAAGTGAAGGCAAGAGCATACTAATTAGTAACTTAACTAAGTGATTGACAGCGACAGTTTAAAACTTGAACCTATTTCGTTTAGACAGCAAAACCTCAAAAATGGATCCCATATCTAAACTTGTCCCGTGCCATAATCAAAATTGCGGATGCACTTCCAGAAACAGAACGGCTTGAGGTGTGGCGAGTTTTGGTGCTGTTATAGCGTCATAATAATGTCATTCGTACATTTAGTTATTGATTAAGAGGGGCAGAATTTTGAAAGCTGGAAAAACTTGAAGTTGCTGCTGCATGGCCCCATTTGGTAAAGAGAAGATGAAAAAGAATGATTTATATACTAACAGGTGCTTGGCCATTGAGCACAAAGTGTGATATATATGACGGCATGGTATATGCCTACATGAAATGATATATAACACTGGATGGCGTACAAAAGCGGCTTACTGACTTCGCAACAAATAATATGATGAGCATCGTGTGCGTTCAATGTCGAGGATTTACTGTCCCGAAAGTTAGTCAATTACGGACCGAGTTTAGGAGGTTGCTTTAACCAATCAAAAATCAGAGAAAAATTCGCTTCCATTCTACCCAGACAATAAACCTTGTCATAAAGCATATACCAGCAACCGCTATAAATTAAATAAACAAAGTTCATTTATTCAATAAAATTAAAGCGAAGAGTAACCTGTAAAACAACCCCACGCAAAGTTTATTATTTAATGTAGGGGAAAAATACCCAAAATTGCTGGGACAACTTTCTAAAGCTACGTCACAGTGAAATGGGTTTGTTGTTCTTTTTATTGTTGCTGTTCATTTGCTTTCTTTTGCAAAATAACCTTTAAAAAGAGCGTAGTTACGAGTAAAAAAACAACTGTGACTTTAAGAAGCATATTTAATTTGTACGCATTTGTTCGTTCCAGTGAAACACAAAAACTCTTGTTGAGTTTTATCCTTTTGGAACAAAATGGAAAGAAAAAGGAGCCTTGCCTTTAATCAGAAATCGCACGAAAATTCACCCAGCCATCGATTTTTTCTACGTTTTAAAAAGAAATTACACTTGCCGAAACGTGCAATGCTGCAATGTGGGAAGTCGGTAAGTAGGAAACGCATCTAAAATGTCACGTGACCTATATTCCGTTATGTGCGCGCACAGGATACGTTTTTTTAATGAAAAATCTTGGATTTTTCTTGTCCTTTCCAGGATAAATAAAGCGCTTGTATACTCAACTGAATACTTTTAAGTATACAGACGTCTCTTTTTGCCATTTTGTGCTGGAGAGTTGTCATGTTTTCGGGTATTTAGGAGTACTTAGCACTAGAATTTCTCTTGTTACTCATAGAGCAAACAGAAGCGGTGATTTCTCCCATACAATGTTTCTCGTATTTCTCCACCGGTCATCAAAGGATTCACATTTTACTTGGAGAAGAAAGGAGTCTTATCACTCTGTTTGGTGTTGGTGTCACATTGGTAGATGGAAGGCACATACACGGGCGGTGGCGTTGCTCAGTTCTCTGTTGCCTATCATCGTAGCTCCATTTAACCGCACCGCCATTGGCTTGCCAGAGCTTAACAGAACGTTTTACTTCGCAAAAGCTTTGAATTCGCTGATCTCCACTTTTAGATGGGTTTCCCTTTAGGTTTTAACCTTTCACGCAAATAAAAACAACCTTTTTGTGCCTGCAGAATAGCCTATCCCGCCATCCATCCATCAACCAATCAAAATGAGGGAATCCTCTGGTATTTCGTCACGATTGACAACGGGCATTCCCTTTAAGCGTGTGTTTGAAAACACACGCCATTCTGTGTGCTCCGCGAATTTTTCGTTGGGGAACTAGTGGAAAGGTGCGGTTTTGCCTTTTATTTAGTTTATTTAACTAATAATGGACTTCTTTATCATTCTGTGGAAGTTGGATAAATTTGGTTCAGTTTCGAGGCAAATACAGCACTCGTACTTCGGTCCGGCAGAATTTGAGTTTGCACGCAGCGGCGACACGTCGATAGTCCCGAGAAGTGCGCCTCTTTTTCTCCACCAGAAGCTGTAGAATCGAGTGGCTACATCCACTGGTTCATGCACGCACCCTCAGGAGTTGTTTCTGGTCTTTGCAGTCTTCATTGCCTGCTTAGACTCTAAGCTTTTACGGCTTTCCGTGCCATAGCAGAAATGGCCGGCTTTTGCCAATGCTTACACTCCAAAAGGACTTGTGCTTTCTTGTATCTGCAAGCTCTGCAAGATAGAATTTTGTTCGGGCGAAAAAAGCTGTTTTAGACGTATTTTCGAGCTTGTGGCACACCTAGGGCCGTACGTCCGTTAGGGGTCTCCAAACAGGCATAGTCCCTCCGTAGTCCCCCTTTTTAGGGTCCATAGCAACGGTCCACGTGACCGCAGGGACCGTAGTTCCATGTATTCCCGGACTGGTGATTACAGGCTTACGGGACGTCCCATGCCTCCGCATGGGATCATGTCCCCATGGGTCACATGGAACTATGGGTCTCATGGGAACATGGGTCCGTAAGGTACCTTGGGGCTATGGGTTCATGATCCCATAGGGCACAGGGCCCTTATGGGAACATGGTCTCATATGGGAGCATGGGACTGTGGGTTTTATGGGAATATGGGCCCTTGGCGTTACATGTCCCAGAAATACGAGTTTTTCGCCTTTATTCATCTTAATTATCAGCATTTCGATTATTTTAGATGATGTATTTCAATATGAAGCACTACACATCACTGAAAACGATAGTCTAAGCGTTATTCTATCTGTTGCCTTATGTTTTCTGGTGCAGTCTCTTATGGTCTCTTCGTTCTGCTTACTTTTCAGACATGACAGAGGCCACCCTACGGTCAAACAAGAAGGAGTTGCCGTGTTCACACCCGCCTACCTTACTCAATCATTATTCAGTGTCCGATCGCTGCAGAAGGGATCGGGGCCTGGCGCTGTGTGTGGAAACGAATACCTGCCCTGAGTGAGAACAGTTAACCCACAGAGAGTGGCGTGCAATTTACAGGAACAGGGCAAAGAACGACCGTAGAAGGAGCAGACGCAAAGCCCCCTCCCTTTTTCTCTCACCGGACTACACCCCCAGCACAATGGAAAATGCGAGTTCAGTGATCCTTCAACAGGTGCCGACGCCCATCCGTTTGGATACCGATGCAGAGTCGGATACAGCGGGCACTAAGCGCAAGCGTAAGAAGTCAAAGACATCTAGAGCCTTTTCAGAAACAGTGGCTGAACTGGATATAATAGGTGGCGACGAACGAGCGGCTTTACGTAACTCCTGGTCCGCTGACCGACAGGACTGTGGGAAGGAAGGGTCAGGATCCGAGAAAAAATTTTACCCCGTGGAAGGGCAAGTAACGGTTGTGCATACCGCCACGGGCTCTGCCTTCACGTCTACCCCGGGTCAACTGGGCATACCAGCACCAGAAGATTTGTTCCCCCAGCTAGATCCGCCAATTTTGCCCCCCTCCACGGGTGACTCAATGAGCTTGTCGGCGATACTGGCTTTACAGGCTCAACTTCAACGCCAGATCCAGGACTTGCAATGCTCAATTAAAGAGCAAGAGGCAAAAGAGACTCCCAGCAGAAAGCGCACACCGTCGGCCACGGTCTCTCGGCCTCCACCAGAACCGCTTCCCTTAGCGTCCACTTCCCACGAAACGGATGACATCCCAGACATCTCTGCCCCACCACGATTCATTCATTGCCTTATCCACGAGTGAGGGCATCGCGAACGCAGTGGTAGTACGGTCAAACGAGTTCAAAAAGATGGATGCCAGTGAGGGCCGCACGTTATCGCGATTTCATGCCTCGAAGCACTGCTCCGTACGTCCAGGCCCATACCGTACCTCAGACGACCACATACCGATGGAGTCACTGGATCAACCATCCAAGAGAACAGTGTGGATGCCATCAGTTCGTGCGGATTCAGACATTCCGTTAGTAGAAAAAGACGCCAGGAACATTGAGTCGTCGGCCCGTCAAGTTTTAAACATTATGTCTTTTCAGGACCACACTTTGAAAGCACTACGGGCGAGATGGGATAACCTTCGGCTCAGTGACCCAGTGTCCTCTAAGCTTTTGGAATGCCTGGCGCTGGCCACCCGTGATGTCGTAAAAATCTCTACCTTCCTAATGACATCAATGGTATTCTTAAGACGGGACGCCTTCCTCCAGCACTGCTGGTCAAGCGTCAAAGGGCTTCGTGACTTGAGACACACTCCTATCCTGGGCGAGAAAGAACTGTTCCCCCAGCAGAGGTGGAGAGAGTAAACCAAGAAAGTCGATCGTTGTCGCAAGACTTCGCTTTGATGTCAAGGATGTCGCGTGCCTCGTTCCGCCAACCGGCAAAGCGCAACAAGCAACGTCAGTCTTCTGCGGATCACCCACGACCCAACTCCCACGTGCAGTCCCCGCCACCGAAGAGGCCCAAGCATTCGGGAGACAACAAGCCAGAGGGTCAGTATACCCAGCAAGACATGAAGCAGCCAACCAAAGTACCGCTCAGAGACGAGGGACTCGTCTCTTGGCGATACTTTTTCTGGCTTAAACGATCTAAAAGAACTGCTGTCTTGCAACACATCCTTGCCCGTAGGCGGAAGGCTAGGCAAGTTCTGGCAAGCTTGGGCGGAGTTAGGGGCTTCCCGGAGAATAGTCCGGTGGTTCTGGAACGGCTATCCCCTCCCCTTCAAGAAGGGCCCGAGGGAACTCAAGCCAACTATTCCCCTAACACTCCAAGCTCCAGGCAACCTGGCCACCGCTTATCAGCAGGGATCAGAAAAAGACAGCCCTAAAAGAAATGCTAAAAGACTTACAAGCAAAACAGGCTATAGAGGAAATGCCAGAAAACCAGGTAGGCTTCTTCAGCCGAGTCTTTCTGCTACCCAAAAAGTCAGGGGGATGGCGGCTAGTGATAGATCTATCTTCCCTCAACCAATCCCTGCAAGTAATCTCCTTCCAGATGGACACGGCACAGGTTATAAAAGCAATGTTACGGGAAGGGATGTGGGGCACATCGATAGATCTATCCGACGCCTACCTACATGTCCCCCTACACCACTCGGCCAGGAAGTACCTATACTTCCAAGTAAATCAAAAACGTTTCTGGTTTCTGGCACTCCCTTTCGGCCTCTCTTCAGCCCTTACGTGTTTTCAAAGATCATGCGGGTCCTAAAGGCATGGGCACGTCTCCAAGGAATGCTTGTGTTCCAGTACTTAGACGATTGGTTCCTAGCACATACTCGACGGGACATAGCCCATCACCAGACAACCCAGCTGGTCAAAAAGGCGATATAGGTAGGTCTTGTGGTAAATCTAGTCAAATCAGAATTGACCCCAAAACAAGACATTATCTTCTTGGGGGAACGATGGGACTTGTCAGCAGCCCGAGCATTCCCCACAACAGACAGGCAGCAGAGAATTTCTCGGTTTATCCGCCAACCGAAAGGTAAGGGTACAGGCTATGGAGTCACTACTAGGTCTGTTAGTAGCAACCGGGAAGACGGTTCCGTTAGGCCGCTTACATTACAGACAATTCCAGGCACAGGTAAGACAAGCCCTAACGAAGGGACGGTCCCCTAAAGCCACTATGACAGTATCCCCTTCCGCACTCTCCCTTCTCCAATGGTCGTGCGACCCGGTTACCATGAACGAAGGAGTTCCCTTTCATGCCCCTCCCATGGATATAGAGCTCCAAACGGACGCTTCCAGGGAAGGGTGGGGAATTCACTGTCAGGGTCAAATGTGGAGAGGAAAATGGCCAACAACGTTTTGCAGATACCATATCAACTGACTGAAACTCCAAGTGGTATGGATAGCTCTGAACAAGCTATCGAACCATCTCGAGGGCAAGAGTGTCAGAGTTCTTCTGGACAACTCGACAGCAGTGGCGTATCTGAACAAGCAAGGTGGAACCAAATCCTCTCAACTATCGACCCTGACTTCTCACATCCTTCTTCTGCCACGGGAACGCAAAATCTCCATTGTAGCACGTCATCTGTCAGGGAAGCTAAACGTACTGGCCGATTGGCGTCCAGGGCGGACCAAGTCATCCACACAGAGTGGTGCCTAGCCCAGTCATCCTTCCGTTGGGTGGCACGGGAATCCCCATGGGGCCCCCCGACGTTAGATCTATTTGCCAATGCGTTGACAACCCAGCTACCCAGGTTCGTATCCCCATGCCCGGATCAAGCAGCCTGGGCAGTAGATGCGCTAAAGTGCCCATGGCCTCTGCAGGAAGTACTCTATGCCTTCCCTCCCCAGGCCATTCTGCTACAGATCTTGCAAAGGATAATAGAACTGAGACCCCCAGTTCTGTTACTAATAGCCCCGTTGTCCCCAGAGGCTCCGTGGTTTACCCTTCTTCTACGGTGCAAGGTGATCAAGTCCATCCCGATACCTTGTCACAGGGAACTATTACCCCAACCCAATTGGCGGCACTTCCACTCGTCCCCACAGCTAATGAACCTACACCTATGGTGCCTAACCACTCCTACCTAGAGAAAAAAAGGTTTTTCCAAGCAGGTAGTAGAAAAGATGGTAAACAGTCATAAGCAATCCGCAGCGAAAGTTTATAGGTCACAGTGGAACAAGTTTTCCGCTTGGTGCGCTACCTCTAAGCTAGACCCCTTCCAGGCGACACCAGCAGTGGTAGCAGATTTTTTGGACCATCTTTTCACGCAAGGTCAACTGAAGGTGGGATCGATAGAAGGTTATCGAGCCGCTATTGGTTCTAGACTTAAGGCATCTACTGGCTATGACCCGGGTGAGGATACGGCCTTGTCACAGTTAATTAGACATTTCAAGGTAAATTCCCCTCCCCTACAGTCCAATGTGGCCCAATGGGATTTGTCACTGGTATTACGTTATTTGCGCTACAGCGCCCAGAGAATTTCGCGGAACAAAACATTTCCGCACAAGACGCCACGGTAAGATTCACTTTCCTGTTAGCCTTAGCATCCGGTAAGAGGATAGGCGAAATCCATGCGTTGGACAGGGAGATAATAAAGGAAAATGGGGAGTGGAATAGAGTATTCCTTACTCCCAGAGCTGGTTCCATGGGTAAGACACATATTGTTTCCCAAGGCCGGGACACCTTTGACCATATTGCCCTCCCGGCCCTTCAAGGGGAACAACTGTCTGAGGATCGCGTTTCTTTGTGCCCGGTCAAAGCACTACGTCAATACCTTTTGATTTCAGAATCCTATCGCTCGGAAAATCAAAAAGTACTCATTATCTCTTTCATACCGAAATTTAACAAAGACCTTTCTAAACAGACCATCTCAAACTATATTAAAAAGGTCATTTTGGCAGCTTATGAACGGGCACAGACCGATACGGGCCTACAAAACGAATGTAAAGTCAAAGCCCATCATGACCGCCAGATAGCAAATTCCCTCAGGGCTCTCCGTAATGTGTCTTTGGTAGATATGCTTAAAACAGGTTGTTGGTCCTCTCCCAACTCATTCGTTAAGTATTACCTTAAAGACTTTTCGCAGAACGAGTTGTTGGGTCTTTACTCTTTAGGCCCCTTCATTGCTGCGGAAACCATCATTATGAATCCTTCTGCTCCGGTTTCAGGCAACCCGCTCCAAAACTGAAAGGCAAGGGCGCGCAAAAAGGGGGATTTCCCAAGGGACACAACAACGGGTTCAAGGGCAAGAAGCAGTGATGCTCCCAGACCTTGTTATCGTACCTGGAGTACCGCTAAGCAAGTGTTTTTAATTCACCACGAAACTGATATTTTCACTTGCATGGACGTTAGTTTTAAGCTCTAGAATGTTTCCAGTTTAAAGATATTTTATCTTGTGCAGGCAGGGTCATCATGGTCCTAATACCCAGCTACCTGCCATCATCCTCTTTTCGGACCCTAAGGTCAGAAAAAAGGGGGGGTACGTGCACGGTACTTACTACGGTTCCCGTAGTCCCGTACCACCTCCGGTAACTAGGTAATCGGTTCATGATGACCATGCCCATCGTTCCCATGTTCCCGTAATTGGCCCAAGATACGGGAATTCACATTATAGTGAAAGTTTCTTCACGTTTTAAGCTTAAATTCTATCAGTATTAGAATCTTAAAGATTATCTAGTCGTATTTTGTAGGTTTTGCGAGAAAAACCTTCAATTTATATTGTGTTCTTTGCTTCGGGCATTTGGACCTTATCATTTGCCTTAGTCTAACGTCAGTTCAGCATGTTATCTAATTGTAAATACTGCAGGCGCACTCACTAGCAGTATCAAGTTTACTTACGTAAATCTCAATACGAGATTTACGATCGTATTGTTAAAGTATCGACGGTTTGAAATTATTTCTGGTAACCTCGATGTTGAGAGTGTGAGGTTGGGACCCATCCAGTGGGCGGAAGGAGGGGGGTGGCAATAACCACTCTTATGTATTTGATGTACTTGACTTACATGTGTCAGATCTCGACATTCTGTTCCCATGGGGTCGTATCCCACAGTGATTGTTATGGGACTGGGAGTGTTCCCCCCCCCCCCCGCCATCCCAGGCTTTTGGAAAACATTAAAAGAAGTGGAACGTAGTTAGCATTTTTATTCAGTCTTCAACTACGGTTCATCTTTACATCTTCCGATGAGTTGTTACGTATCTAGCACAATTCGCAACCTTTTTGTGAAGCAGTACAGAATGGCAGGCTCCCCCTGGAAAGGTACCTTTAAATTCAGTGCTATGTGGGTTTGTTGTGCTAACCCCACTGGGACTATCCCCATTTGTCTCCACATCTTCTAAACCTGAGGAACTAGTTGATGTCCCCAAATTATCTACGATGAGATAGAAGGCTATACGTCGGCTCTCGCTGCTGTGATAAATCCAGTATCAGGCTTCTATCCGGGAAAAAATCCCACTATTTCTTATCAGATATTTCAACCTAGTTGCCACCCAGGCACGTCGATCGAGTGTAGTGCATTAAGATATTGGGCTAGATCTTTGGAGCGGGAACAGTCCAGGGAGGGGGAGGCACGTGGTGCCATATGTGCTACCATGCATATCCAAAAACAAAACGCAGAGAAAAGGGTCATTTTGAGGCCAAAAACAATCTCACACAGGCTGGCTGCATTCTCCTAGCTATGGCAAATGCAGTGGGAGGATTTCACGTTCTGGAAAAGGACGTGTTTAAAGCAAATGGTTCATCAAGGAAATTCGGCTCCCATCCCTTCCCACCTCCGCCACTTCAATGTAACGCACATGCCTTACTTTGATGGTGTCTAATTATATCAAATAAAGTCCAGCCTTACCCTATTTTTGACAGAATGCAAGACCAAGACACCTCAACTCGCTGAACGCTCCTGAATTACGTTTTACGCACAGGTGACGTCAGAGAATGCGAGATTTCCTTTAGTTGAAGTCCTGTGTTTGGTTCGCGTCATGCTTACTAGCATTGCTATAAGGATGAGCTGGGATAAAGCGACAGTGGTCTCATGCTACTTTGTCGTAGAGTTTGGGTTTTAATTTTAAGAAAGTACTTTCCACTTCGGAACTGAGTAATGTTGAATGAGAAAATTATTATAATTTATTTCAATTTCTGGCATTTTTATAGAGAGTTGTAGTTTTACCAGTCACGTCCATACTAATTTAATTTAGTTTCTTCTCTCACAGAAATTCTGATGATTTCACAGTATTTAGAGTTATATCATTATTAGTATTATTTATTTTATTATTTTGTCATACATTTGTTTATCTGTGTGTATGTTGCCCAGTACTATTAGTGGAAGGTAGAAGGGATAGTGTTGGGGCATGAGAGGTAGTATAGGAGAAGCTTTGGTGTTATCTTCTCCCCTTCCTCTAGGCACACTTCTAATTTGTTTACTTGGGTCAACTTGAGTTATGCTTTTGTTGGTCACAGTGATTCAGGCTTTAGTGGCTTTCGAACGAGGTTATTTTGCGATCACCCTTTTTGAAACAGAGAGAGAAAAAGAGATAAATAGATAGTTGGATAGATAGATAGTTAGATGGATAGATAGATAGATAGACAAACAGATAGATAGAAAGAGAGAGACAGAGAGAGAGAGAGAGAGTATATTATGTGGGTAGAGCCTTCTTAGTAGATGTTACGAATAATGTCACTTCAGTTAAAAATAGTAAAACCACAAATTAACATAAAACATTGCTATAAAATATTGGCAGAACAATAAAAGTAACTTGTTCCTTGGACTGAAAAGTGCATGGGAATCATGTACAAAAATTGCAATAGCTTGTCGAGACATATTCCGAGATTCCCCAGGACGTTCTCATTCGAATGCTATAAATAAACTGAGGTAATATTTTAAACGTTTAACATAAAACGTTATTGCATATGGAACCTTAAAAAATGACATTTCTACATGGACGATTTGAAGTTTGCATGTTAAGTAGATGGTCACAACTGCAAACAGACCATGAAAATATCCAATATATGAAGGCCATAGGGTAAAAAAATAATGTTTGAAGGGTTTTTGATTATAATCATTAATATGAGATAAGACGCTTTTTTAAAATGTGTAGTTTATACGAGGCTGCATCGGCAGCGGATGTGTATTTAAGTGATTTGAATAGCAAAATCTAATTTCATTGCAGCAAGGGAGTGATATGATTTTAGGTTCCTTATCAAAGCTGAATTAATAAAACACGAAAAGGATACGAGTAGCACTCTAATATTTTATATATTTTCCAAATGCTGCGAAAAGTACAGACCTTTGATTTGCGAAAGGTAGAGACCTTTTGATTTGCGCAAAGATGTTTAACTTACAGAATGTACGTTAATTGTATAGCTTTAAAAACACATAAATAAGTATAATTAAAACCCCCGCGGCGTCTTTTTTTACTGCGTTATTTGCTTTTTTTGATAGAAATTGAATAATATTATTTAAGTAAAAATTTCTAAGTTTGATTTCTTAAGTTGGAAATGATCAAACCTTGTTCTCCTGGCTAACCCTGTTTAGTTGTAACAACCCATTAAACATTCAAAGGTCGATTTGAAGTTACGACGTTAGTTTGAGGTTACGATGTCGATCCGACCACACCACAACATGATCAAAGTTTTACTAACGTTTATAACACAACGCTGATAGGCTATTAACATTAACAGGCTATTAGCATTAATTAGCATTCGGAGGAATTCACCGTTAAATGTCTTTAAAAGGAGATTTGAAATGCAAGTGTTACGCCTCTAAGTGGTGGTCTTATTTCGTGTGGGCTGAACATAGATAACCTCCCCCCATCCGCCCCGGAAAACTCTCCCCGGAATAATTCTCTGTAAAACTTTCCTGCATAGGAACCCAGACAAACAACGACCTCCCTCCCATATCCAGGTTTAAATCGCGGCTGAAATGAAATATTTTAAAATGTATTCATCAAATATTTCAAAAGATCTTGGATATTCAAATCTTCAAATAAGGAGGTGTCTGTTTATAAATAGACTGATGTCTCAGAGTAGCGGGTTCACTCAAGTGCCATGTGGTTATCATGCGTGTCCATGACTTTTAAAAAAAACCCTACACGTGGAGTACTAATTTTGAAATAATAATACCTCCCTTTTTAAACAAACGTGAAAATCTGAAATAACCCCCTCCCCTCCCCTTGATGTTGTAAGAAACGCGTACTGAATGAAAAATAACGACCCTTTTTAACGAAATTGGAACTCCACGCCAATTGCTTCTGGCTCCAAATAACTCCCTTTCTCCATTGTAACAGATAAGATACCAAGTGATCCCTTCTCCCACCCCCCTGGGACCTGTGTAAACAGGTGAACGGTTATTTTTATTCAACAATAATTAATTAATTTAATAATGACATAGTTGCACTCCCTCTACATAAGTTGTACCTTCATCAGCAATTGCTTTTATATGCCAAACATGTACAGAACTGCACGCCAACCTCCATTTTGCGAGTTGTACTTTCATCCACAATTACATTTTACATAATCATGTTCAATGGAAATCAATTTAGAAGTTCTATGAAGGATATTACAGGGCAAAGTATTATTGTTTCCCAGAATTTCAGTCGTTTCCGAAACAATTTTTGAAAAAATGTAACTATCAACTGATTAAAACTATTAAAACGTTTGCTCCGTGGAGGGGGAGTATTCCGAGTGCCTTTTCCTATTAGTGGACTTTTCCACGGTGCAGTATTGGGGTGGGGTGGCTGTAGTTACCTGGAGAATTTTCCTGAGGAAGTTTTCCTTGCCGATCTCTATATTAAATAAAACTCAACAATCAGAAATACGTGATGTTTAACAATAATTTACCCAGAATCTAGTTTCATTTAAATTGTAATATTGTAAGAAGTTATCATGACCCAAAATAGAAGACTACGTGTAATGATATGAAAACAATGAGTGCACAGGTAGGGTTTTAAAGGTGCAATTAAAAATTTATGGAGTGAATTTCAGTGCAATGTATGTTTTTATTTTCTAGACTTGATATCCGTTTACATGTGCGGCAATGAACTGGTTTAAACCGACATAAAAGTTTGAAGACGTTTAGGTTCCTCTGAATAAGTGCCAATTGTTCTATTTATTCCACAAGAATATCAAAATTAACATTAAGCTGAGAGAAGCAGGCACTCGATTTCGGGGCCCAAGGATGGAATTTCCTTCTCTAACTTATTTGGTATTTGCATTGTTCATGGGATGTTGACAAACGCATAGACAAAGATATTGCAAAAAATGATTAAGTGAATAAAAAGAGAAAATGATATCGCAGAGAGCGTGGGAACATTCTACTAAATGCGCACCCTTATCTGCATATCTTGCACTGCATGTTTTAAGTGGCTCGAAGTACCTTTAATATTCACCTTTCCTGAGGTACGCCCATTTGATTATGCACCCTATCATATATTAAACATGTGCTTTCATTAAACTTTTTTCTCAAACGATCGGCCAAAAAATATACACATGGTAAAACAGTGTCAGCCTATAGACAATTTTTCGACTTGTGTTTTTTAACAAGTCGACTCTTCGCCCTTTGAAAATAATAGTGGTTCTCCTGTGATAAATGGTGATGGCAATAAATTCAACAGAAAAGCAAACAGGCGCCCCAACGTTTAAGGATTAATTTATCATTTAATGAGAACTAAAAAATGTCCAAAAACCTATTCAAGCATTGTTGCTGAGCGTATATATATTATAACACTTTTTGAAGCTTTGAGTGAGTGAAAGTAGTTTTCAAATTGTAAAGATCTAGTACAGAAGCGACATGATAAGAACTTCTGTACATAAAGGTACCAAAACTTTTAATCGAAATTAATCTCACAGTTCGAAAAATTACCATCGGGAAGGGGGTGAAGGTTGAGTTTCTTGACCATTTTTCCACTGTGGTATACAGGAAAGACACAGCTTTAGAGTTCGAATAAATAAACTATTGTTTACTGTCCATAAGATAACCTGTAAAATTTGAAACAGGTTTGCATTCACATCAAATGTCATGTGACTGACAATGCGCCGACTGTGTATTGAACTTCCGCTGTCGTAGTCAAAATTTTTCATGTAGAACATTCAGAAACTTAATTCTTACCGTAAAAGATTTTATTCCCAGATTAGATACAACATCCTTGGTTCGGGACGATAAGATATCTTAAAGTTAACATTTCTATTGAATTATGATAAACGAAATTTTGTTATCAATATAAGTCCTCCCCTTGACAATTAGAGTCAACCTGACTGTATGATTGGCTCTGTATATAATAACAATAAATAATACATAGGCGGAGGAAATACGAGAAAGTAGTATTATATGATTTCACTATAAAATTACTGTGACATTGATTGTAATGGTCCATCACGGCGCGGGTCGTGTTTGACACGTGTTCTTTTTTCACGAGACGTATATGCCAAGCAGCGTGTTATCTTACTTTCATTGTAAGCTAAGACATATTATCACCACTATGTTTGCTTGAATTTTAGTCACACTTTGCACATATAACCAATGTCATCAATCTGTGACCGACACAATCTAAATAACCAGTGCCTATTTCAAATAGATATATAAGAATCAAGAGACTCAGATTGTTGGACATGTCATGATTTGTTTTTTTTTTTATTTCTGGAGTAACTTAAATAGAAATGATATAAAAGGTGATTTCAAAATCTGGTCTTTTTATTTAGAATGGTTTTATACACGTATCATAGTGTTCACAACTATGAAGATTCAGTAGCTTATGAGCTAGTTTTCTACTTAAATATGCACGTATAAAAATCTGTAAGTTCTTGTCACTTCATCGCTTTTTCAGTTTGGCCAAGCAGGCCAGATAGGTTACGGCTGCTATCATGTTGTTCCAGTCAAAACAACACTAAATAATTTTAGTCGCACCTGGACCACTTAAATTATGGAGTTTTGAAAAATTTGGGTGTAGACTTGAACACATTTAATAAATATTTGTCAAATTGTTTACTAGCTCTTTACACCTTCGCTAGTTTTTTGCAGCTGTGATAAGAAATGAAAGATGTATAATATACAGGTGTTACATATTGCCCTGAATTGTGCACTTATCGTGTTACGGCCCAGTGTCATACAACAAAGACAGATAGCACGGAAAGTTCGAGCATAAATATCAGAACGGTGCAAATATTTTAGACCTTTATTCCACTAATTTATCATAATTTAATGCATGGATTGTTGAGCGTACACCTCATGCGGCAATCTATTTTGTCTCTTTTTTGTACTAAACATATGGGATTAGTTTCTGTGCATTCAAAAAATACTTCAAACATAAAGACGCCCCATATTGTAGAATTAAAACAAACTTTTTTTAATACAGCAGTTAGCAGAGGATGATTCAAGAACCTAACTCGTGGTGCATTTCTCAATTAGATTTTTACTTAAGTTAACTTTGCAATTAAAGTTAACAACCAGTTAATTTACAACGAGGGAAGCCCTGAATATTAAAGCATTGGACTCAAAAATCATACAAACCAAATGTCATTCAAATTTAAACAGGTAAAGAGAACATCAAAGACATCAAAAGCATCATTTAATGTGAAGAACCGAAAAAAATTGCAGAGCTAAATTTTATGGAAATATTCACATAACCGCACAGCACTGCTACTGCTGAAACACGGGGATGGGGTTTTAGGAGACAGAAAGAGAGAGAGAGAGAGAGAGAGAGAGAGAGAGAGAGAGGGAGAGAGAGAGAGAGAGAGAGAGAGAGAGAGAGAGAGGGAGAGAGAGAGAGAGAGAGAGAGAGAGTGAGAGAGAGAGAGAGTGTGTGTGTTTGTGTGTGAGTGTGTGTACACTGCTTAGATATCGAAATGGAAATATTTATTTTATCCCTCGATAAGTGCAAGAAGCCTATTTCTCACAGGAGATTATGTATCAGAAATCACTTTCATGATTTAAACCAGAATGCTGCATTGGAAACGAAAAATTTTGGTACTGGGTTACAGTGTTTTACCAATGGGTATAACGCAGAAGACAAAAGCTATTCAAAACTTATTCTCAGATGAAGTGAAGTGATTATGCTGCATGCGTGTTTGTGATTTACGGTGAAAAGTAATTAGTCTCGGCTTCTCTGAACAGAATAATAATAAAAATAAGAAAACTGTAAATGAATTTCATTAGGATGAGCCCTCTGCTTCTGACAGCGCCAACTAACGTCACACGATATGTTTTAAAAAATAATGTTTTAACTGTTTTTACGTATATATGCTTTGAAATAAAGCCTCGACCTTTAAATACTTATTTACATCTCCAAATGAAAAAGAAGTTGTATAAAGATGGCCTTTTACTCTAAGGCTCTTATTCTGGAATTCAAATATTTAGATAGTTCTCGTTTGTGGGACGCAGTTTCCTGGCTGGTAGACACGTTAATAAAACTCTCCTGATATCCAAGATCTTATTTTAGCTATTTATTTGTTCAAATTTGACGCAACATTCTTTATGAGAAAGCAAAAATACGACACTGACGCTTTTAAACACACGTGTTTTACATAGAACAAGATATGATATACCTTTAAGTGACATGCAACTACTTTACGTGACAACCAATAAATAAACCAGAGAGGTTCCTTATACAGATGAAATGGAAGTTGATAAGCGAATATCGTGGGAAAATTCTATGCATTCTTCTTTTCATAATGTTGACATGTATAGTATTGATTTTTAAAGCCTTCAGACAAGAACGCTGTAATGCCATACAGACAATTTCAAATTGACCCAAATATTCTTGTTATTTTATATTTTAATTAATCAGCATATGTATATGCTAATTAAGGGTATGGATATCTCACATGATCTTATCATATGAATACATTATTTAAGATTTCATGTTTTAAACTATTTAAGCTAAGGAAGGACACTAAGTATTGCGAGTGTTGTATATTGCATTATAGCCTAGCAACATTTTCTTTTTATTTATGTACAAATGGATTCTCTCCAACTAATTAAACTGAGATAGTATTGTTTTGATTTAGTGCTTATTTGAATTGTGACACATTCTAGTAGTTTCTATTGTTTATGTCTTATGTACAATACTGCTTGCCATTTAATACAGAATAAAATGGGGTCACTCGCAACAAGTTGCAACATTTACTTGCATTTTGTTTCAACTTTTCGCGATTTACTGCGACCTTAAGTTATACAAAGTCACAAATTCATTACCATACCAATAATTATGCATCATGCTGATTTAGCTGGCAAGACTTAATTCTTAGCTTTCTAAGGAGGTGGACTATATAACACTCTTAGAACAAATATAAAGTATATAAATAGGTGGTCAAAATATTTTGAAATCACCAAGGCAAATTAGAAACCTATCATGTAAATTACCTATTTAACACCTCAGGTCCTAATAACATTAATAAACCAGAAAACTCGCTATATCGAACAGATTTTATCCGTCTCTTTTACTTTTCAGTTATCTCCATAATTTAGAAACCCCAATAAACCAGACACCTCACTATTCCGGACACCGGATACCCGTGTGGTATCAATGCAACGTTTACTGTAACATGGACCCTAACACACAAGATGCTTTAGATGACCCTCGTATTATGTACCTGAACATGAATTGTTTGTGTTTGATTTATGGCGGAGCAGCGTGCATGCATGGTATAACTACCCCACATTTTAGGGTATTGTCATTCACAGTTAAGAGTCACAACGTAGCCCTTTAGAGTCTCTACTGCATTAAAATTGAAAAAAAATTGCAATACAAATGAGACTTCCACAGTTGCCAAAAAGAGTTTTTTGGATTGTATCATAGGACTTTCTTCCACGCTTGCCAACAACTTGCTCCAAATTGCGGAACATGACGTGTGTGAAATTCACAATGTCCTTATACAGCAAAAATATTGTGATGATAATGGGTTATTGCGTTGAAAATGAGGTATCCTCAGTCTCCTGGACACCTTGAAAAGAGCATGAATACCTTAATTCTAGTTCTGGAGACATTCATTAATTGTTCTGATAATATTTCAAATGTCAAGTTTAGGATAAAAATACAAAATTCGAATGATATTCCAATGCTTCCTAACGGAACGTATTGGATGTCACATGACAGCCATGTCCGTTTGTCCCTTCAAGGTCAAGGTACATTTGCTTAATTTCGCTCACATCTGTACGAGATATTATGCGTTGTGGTTGCATATTACAATGTTTTTTCATTTATCTTTTCGACCTTTTTCCATCTTAATAATAATAAAGAAGGCGTCTGTTACGGTTTGGAAGCTACTCCTTACTACATCTAGTCTGGTTCTTTTTTGGATTGAGTGATCACTAGATACCCTGATTCGGTATTTTTGCTGTCATGATCACATTTCGCAGGTAAGGGTGTTGCTCAGAACACCAGAATATGATAAACAAAGAGTGCTCACAGGTGTCTACAAAAAGAATAATGTATCTGACAAAATTTGCCAAAGATAAACTCTCCACGGTTGACAGCCCTCACATTCCTATTATGTAAAGGACTCCCTCCCTAATTTCCACGTACTGGTAGAGAGCTTCCGTCCCCCCTATTGAAATTAACATGAAATGCAATTAGCTTTGCATACATAAAATATTGGATAAATGCAATCGTTTAATTTTAAACTGCCATATAATTGCAATTTAAATAGTTACCATCCCTAAATTACAATTTCTTTATAGATTTTGTCCCCAATTGATAAAGGTCCACATCGGACTGATAAAGGTCAACATCGGACAATAAACTAAATATGCTGATAGCAAACTATAGATCAAATTGTATTACATACTGAAGGGAATATGGGTGGCAGATCACACAGTATACAAATAACCATGGCTCTTCACAGAAGACAGATTACCTAGAATACATCTAAGTTTCATTTTCATCGGATCTAATGGTGCGTCGACATAACAGGTCTTTCTTGATTTGGATGGAAAATCTGAAATTGATAAAACAGCAATATGCGTTCTGTGAAAGTGAGTCCAAATATTTAAAGCCATCATAGTTAAAATCATTACAGATGAAGGTAGGAAAATACTCGAAAATGATGCTCTTAGTGGCGACAACATGAAACATTTCCTAAATATTCATATTTAGGTAAGACATTTAGAGGCTTGCCAGCTACTTATCTTCAATAAGATTGTGGATTTACATTTGAAAAAGAACAAAAACACCTCTACCAGCAACTCCCACCGCTACCCAACGCCATTATCTCATCATTTGTGCACATCGGCATAAACACACTGACTTCTAGCCGATAATTTCACCAAAAACCTAATTCGTTTCATACCCACACCCACATATGCTAATCGGAGTGTTATTGATGAGTTTTGGCTGCATTGTTACCTTCATAAAGAAGTATGACACTCCTAACAACGAGAGTATATTAAAGAGAGTTACTTGGGAATGATTTCACATACAATGCCAAACAGTTAATTGGCAATTTTCAGAATTTTACGCCAAAAACAGTTTTTCAGCTTTGCAACTATATAACGTATGAAGATCTAATGATCCTAAAAAGGACAAGAGGGGTTCTCAGAGCCTTCAAGAATCCTAAAATAAGGTGAGATAGTGCCCAGAATTAGTACCAAAAATTTATATCATAACATCAGCCCAAACAGAATAATGTTTTTGATCTTGGATACTGAATGCGAAACAGTACATAACTATTTAAGGTGAACAGTTAACACATTGTAATGTTAAAATAATAAAATTTAGCAAATATTACAACAATACCACTTCATATAACAAGTATATAAATACTGCATTGTATTTAAATAGATGTAAGTCGTTTCTATCTCCGTTTGGTGCAAACACCTATCAGCAAACAAGATCATAATTAAAGATCATAGAAACTTAGATATCTCACAAGGAATTATGTACTTAGCTACTAGCTCTGTATTAATGCTATTCGATACAGATGTCACCATTTATAAAACCGTGTATATATATATATATATATATATATATGATATTAAAAGTGATCTGTAATCTGCAAATGTATGATTGATTGTCAGTTAAATTAAATGCCAGTGTAAGTTTTTACTTGAATGCGAAAACATTCAAGTAATAGAAAATATTTGAGTCTAAGTTTTCCATCATCCTGATCCTCATGATCATCATAATCATCATGATAATCATGATCATCATATCATATTCATCATCATCATCATCATCATCATCATCATCATCACCATCACCACTATCTTCTTCTTCTTCTGCTTCTTCTTCTTCTTATTCTACTTTTACTTTTACTTCTACTGTTTCTTCCTCTTTTTGTTAAAAATATTATACAAATTTTTTGCTGACTATTAAATTGCTAACCTTTTAATAGAAGAAATAAATCATATTCACAGCATGAAAGGTATTCAATTTTATAATGTTTTGTGTCTTCATTTAAATACAGATATCACTCCAAACAATTGTTGAATATTAAGAATCAGGCTTTCACCTCGTTAGAAATTCATAAAAAAACAAGCGTACACAGAAGGAATCTTTGGTACATAAAACAACGTTACGCCTCAGAAGCACCTCATGTTTTCAAGGTTTAAAACACGATAGACGTCAAGTACGACATGTAATCACTGTAATCATTCAACCTTTATTATCGCTCAAGGGAATCTAAGCTCTTTCACGGCTTCTTTAAAATTGTGTATGAGTTGATAATTGTCGCCAAGTAAAGTAATCAATCCTCATCTGTTATGCCTTATATCAGGAACAAGTAATTTCATATTTAATACAGGTCTTTAAAATCTTCAGTGTAGGAGGTCACGAAGCAAATAATTGGAAATACTACAATATCTGGTTTTTTGTGTTTCGGAATTAAATAAGCTCATATTTTCACATCAACCAATTCCACGTATTATATGGGAAATATCTTGATAACAGAAATAGACTCGTACTTCTACCTCAAATTAATGGACGTATAATGGAAGGTCATGCCATTTTCCTGTACCTAACCGCATACTTTTTACGAAAACTGTTCACTTAGTTTTTCTTGGAACAGCCGTTATCAGTCGTTCGCAATAACGATGAGCTTATACTTATACTTAAATAACACCTTTACATGTTTTATTACACTTGACATGTCGATATTTCAGGCATTCTGTGAAAGCTCAAAATTGGTTTTAATGAGCTAAAATGTCCAAGTCATATCCAAAATTTACATCACAGATTTTAAATTGAAGGCATTTGGAATGTGAGCACCACGTTTGCTTGATCCGTCCAGGCATAATCTAGAAAAGCCTACACATTCTCCCCTGTCGTAGTTGATTCCATCCTTTAATAATGCCTGATGCAGTACTCCGTGCAGATTTGGGTCATACACGAATTCTTCGATCTAAGATATCCACAGGAATTTTAGTTTAAAAGGGTCACAGTTTTTATCTTCTAACAAACTGTTTGGGTAGTGCTGAGCCGTCAAAGTACCGTCAGCACGTAGGAGATATAATTTCCTATCATATTCTCTCGCACCTCACATTATGGTACACTAGCCTCTGATCAAATGGCGGACACATGCATAGTGGTGACTAGTTGTTGAAGGTGTTCCGTTGCGCCACTGGATAGTAGGGAACGTGAATCGTCGCTTGAAACAACGCGTTGTCTGTTCTGACATTGCCATCGTGTTGCTAAGCTGGATTCTATTCCCGATCCTGATGCCATGTTTATAACATTGCTGGCCCGGTCTAGGTTGATTGCGCATCTAGCCGATTTGTCTTGTTATGCTCTCAGCCCCAAATTGTTGCCCAACCATTGCACAATAAGCACCAGTCATGAGCATCCCTACTGCTTTAATCTCTCGCTTTGGGAAAGTGGCGACATGATAATTTTGTCTCTTGCATTGTTGCAGTCTGTTCCTGTGTTGTGTGTTGTTCTCTGTTTTCTGGTTTTAGTTTATGCTTGTAGTATTTGCTTGAAGTATGCACTAGCGATGTGTACACGTTGTGTAGACGAATCTAAACTCGCAGATTTTTTTCTAAACCACACAACATCGCCGAAAGACCTTGCCTAAAAAATTGTGGGGTCATTGAGTATCAAACGACTGAGTAGTATGAAAACTGCTGTTACTTTCGCAGCATTGCTTCTGTTTGAAGCATTACAAAAAATCCAGCAGGTAATTAAATCCTTCACTCAAATGCCATTGATTAGTAGCCACAGACTTTCCATCAATAATTTTATTATGTATCTTCTGCAACATTGCTTAGGTGATCTAGAATTTTCTGTGGTATTTTGCGAAATCGCTTCTAGCATCTTTAAATTATTATAATGTTTTATACATTTCCTTTCATATAACTAGTGAGAGGTGAAGACCATTTTAAACGTCAAAAGTTAGATTAAACTTGTTAACATTTTATCTGGACTCTCTGTATTAATATTACAGATAATCCTTATTAGGAAACCAAAGTTTGGCTTGAAACTGCAAAAATTTAAAAGAGCACAATGTCCACAAATCACAGAAATATATGAACGCAGATTTCAACATACAATAGTTGAGCTAATAAATAAAAAGGTACACACAATGCAAAATAGTATTTCACAAGTCTTACGAAATGTGCGAGTGTTGTCTTTTGTTGGACTACCAGATCGCATAGTGAATACAATGTACGATCTCAAATTCAAGGCCTTTGAAGAAACTGCACAGTGGTGAGTTTATTTTCCTTCCACCAGCGTTCGAATTAAAACAAAATGCACAGGGCCATGAAAAAAAATTGAGTTGAAAGAACGCAACATATAATTCAGGACTGTAAAGTTTGAAGCGATTCTGACATTTAGGTAACACAATTATTATATGTATGAGTTCTTTTATTCTTTTATAATGTTTGCTTTTCCAAATCAAATTGTTAGGCTTTCGTCTTTTCTATCTATTTAATGACGTGAAAATAAACTTAGAGTTGAAACCAAGAAATAGAATAAAGAACAGATGTGACTAAGAGTGCTGTTTATTTGTGGAGAAGACAAGTAGAATATGATGCTTCAAATAGCTTAACTTTCCGAGTTGGTTCAATCTGATCAAATTCTGGTTTTCTATTGTTTTTCATTATATATTTAGAAATTTGTTTTGAAGGAAAAGAAATGCAACAACAATGTAAAAAAAAATTCTGATACAAATATCATTTCGCATTTGCAAGACCTTATCACTCATTATTTCAGTGAAGTTCGGTTCAGCAACAAGGACAGCAAAAGTGATGCAATAGATACAAAATCACCGAATTTAAAAATCACCTAGAACTACACATTGTGCAAAATGCATGCCACACTCATTGCAGAGGTCGATTGTTACTATATGTCGTTGCTATAAATGTTAATTTCAAGTTGTTTAATAAAACAATTGAGTACTCATGCAAGCTAAGTACAGTGATTTTTCTACGTTTTCGAACACTATTGCTATAACTTCAAAAGGTTGAATACCCGTCAAATGAAAAGGTTGGTTGGTAAGTACAATCTGAAGTGAAAACATAGACTAGGCACCCATAAATGATAACAGGGTAAAATTGTTTAATAACAAAAGTTGCTACTAAATACTCTATTTTCTAATGGTTTTTGACAAAAGGTGTTACCATGACATTTACTCCTAAATTGCCATGCTCGTTCAAAGAAGGCAAAAAAAGGTTCGAAATTCTGTATATGTTTCAAATGAATATAGCTAACAATAATGCTAGAAAAGCTTTATTTTGACAGATTTTTCTCTTTGTGTCGCATGTATGAAAACTAAATTATGAAAGCTTTATTAATTATTAAATATAGTAATTAAATGATTAGAGACAATCTAATTGCAATTAAGATTGAATGGAAACTTCTTCTTAAAACATAAAATAAAAGTTTTACGGTTTGCTGTAATAATTTATAAAACAAAGTGGGTATTTAATATAGCTAATTTTGCCATACCGTCAGCATTTCTTTGATGTAAAATCAGGCAAATTTTCCTTGTGCTTGAAAAAATTCATTCAACGTATTGCTGATACATAAATAATTGCAAATGAGTCGTTTCGTTCAAAGACATTAAGCATGAGCGCTCACGCAACTTTGCCATGTGTCAAAGTTTAATTAAATGATTGCCCTTGAATATGTGTATGCGGAATGTACATGAGAAAACTCACAGTGTCGCAAACTATTTGTGTAGCAATTTTTCACATCTAAAATAATCATGAAAAGAAAACACAACATTCTCACAAAATTGTAAAATGATATTTACCCAAAGTTATCCTAAAGTATATAAAAATATTAAACATTTGTTTTAAAGTGTTTCAAAATTTTAAAAATAACAATGGAAACCCAGTATCACAATATTTGACTTGCATTATAAGAAAGTGAAAACAACGTATTGTTGCTTTCAGTTATTAATTTTAAGTCACGAATTATGTGCGACAACATAAACCTTGCTAAGAATATTGTTTAACTAATTCAAGATATTTTTGGAAGACTGATATTTAGTAATAAGTGTGTACTGTAACCATCTTGTGTGCTATTGAACATGGATATATGGATGTATTCCATAGAGCAAAACATACTTTATGTGTGAAAAACAATAAATGTTGAAGAAATCCTGTCTACAGTAGTCGCGTTAAAACGCCGCTCAACATTTATCCTCAACATTAAACATATGACAGAAAGAGGCTTCTTAATTACCCTTAATTAACTCTTATAATGCAAAACTCGATGATTGATTTTTTTCAGTTCTGGCGTATTTTACACCCTATACAATTTTGATTAGAGCAACGTTTGTATTGCGTGGCAATTTTTATATGCATTTTTATTTTTCATTTCGTATTGCTTTGAAATAGCCTATTACATTTTGTATATTTTTGTATATTTATCAAAATTATTCCAGATTCTACAAAACGTTCCCTTCTTTTGTTTTACAGCCTTCATCATTTAAGAAGTTTTTAGTACCTGGGTTTATAAAATAGAATTACAATAATTTATCAAGGTATATGCCAATCGTATTCTGTATGTGCTCTCAGCTTAGCAAAAGTGCACGCAGTAAAAACCCCTTGAGATGAATCCACAGCACTGGCGGTAAATCGCCTTGTGACAATACACCTGAATTAGAAAGTGGGACAATTGTCTGAATAATAGAATTGTACGCATATTTTTATTCTTGCAGTGAGAGATGGCGGGAGCTTGATTTGTGCTTCGTGTTTTATTAACATCGTCCAATTTCTAGGGAACCGCACTGTTGTCATGCATATCTATAAAAGCTACTCCAACACAAAATGTTCCTAAATTACGATCCACGACGCACACTGTGACCTGCTCCGTTGACGAATTCCTCCAAGCTCTTACGCCTTTCGGCGTAGCTTATGTATTATTAAAATATTATTATGAAACGTCGCCGCGTCATTTACTAAACGTTCTCCGTGCATCTTAAATTGACACTATTTTGTTTGCACGGAACGGAATTCTAATTCTGGTGTAAAGATTTCAGATTACTCCTGTATTTCTATTACCCCTCCCCCGGTAATATAAAATCGAATTCAAGCAACCCTCGAATTTGTATTACCCTCACTGATTTTAAGTTACCCCATGTCAAAAGCTGTTAACATGCAGAAAAACAATAATCTTTGATATTTTTACGTTTATTCACATACAAATAAATTGAAATGAAATATGCATTTTCAGCTCTTCAACGAGAGCCAAACTGAGTGCTTCAACAATCTACGAATGCTTTGCTTTTCATTTTTGGACAGATGATTTGGATATCACGTAACCGAAAATAATATCAATGTTGCTTTGCTTATGACTTTCAAATTTGCTACTATTGTTTCCGTGTTTATTTTCACCTTTTTATTTTATTTTGCAACTTCTAGCGTTTTCCCTCTGTTTTGTTTAGCTATTGGAACTGCATGTGAACAACCAAAATTCACATGCCGCTAACCTACTCAAGACATCGCCCAACACTTTGGGATTAGTAGCTTTGAGCTGTGGATTAACCTATTGTGACATTACGAGACACTGAAAGACATTTATAAATACTAATAGAAAACCAACTAATGTAGAATATCAGTCAAATACTTGTAACGATTGTGCAAAACCAGTGTTGAAGAATCTGGCTCTCGTTTAACAGTTGATGAAACAAATATTTAATTTTAGTTTATTTTGATGTAGATAAATGTAGAAACATAAAAGATTATTTTTTCTGCATGTTAACAGCTAATGTACCTGTATCTTTTACGCTGTCTCCAGATCCGCCTATTCCACTCCGTGCTGTATTTGCTCCTCTGAGCAGCATTCTTAGGATTAATCCTCCCGATGTCTCCTATCTCCCGCAACCGCCTCCTCCCTAAAAAAGGTTGGCCGCAAATTCTGCTGGTGGTCAAAAGGTCTGTTTTTCATTTCCCTGGTGGTCATATAAAGGTGGTCGGACCGAACACTCTTCGGACAGAACACCCTCCGGATTGAACCCCCTTCTTTGTCACTGCTACAGACAGAACCCCCCTGCTATTTTCACAGCAGACAGATAGAACTCCCTTAGTTTATTATTTATCTTTGTGTGTTTTTCTTTACATCATCAGTCTTCTAAACACCTACAACTAGCCTAACCCAATATTCTGTCCAAGTCCTTGGAGACACTCGCCGATCGTTTTTCGACCTTGGGCGCGATCGCAGCACAGAGTTTTCAAATGTTTTTGAATTACGGCCGTTCTCTTGAGGGCACGTTTTGCTGGTAGCTGTCCAATGGCGGCTTGGGCGATCTGCGTGCAAACAACTGCTGCGTCTTTTTGAATGCACTCTAACGAATACCAAACGAGAGATTGTCGTGGCCAGCCATGGCTCGAAAACCGTTATTCCACCCTTTTACTAGGTTGTTGGTACGGCTGCCATCTTGCATAGTAGTGTCATGCTGATTCCATGTGTGCGGTTGATAGCGAGGTGGAACGTTGCGAATACGCATAGGTGGCGGTGTTGCATCCGGATTAACAGCAGGCGGTTGTATATGTCTGTATGATCCGGACACCTAGGTAGCGTCGAAGTAGATCAGCAGAGGTTCAGCAGGCTCAGGACAGTTTTCGCGTAGATCCTCCGTGCCAGGTCTAACGTTGTCAATGGGAAGAAACGCTAGAGGATCCAACAGGCTGCAAAAGTGCCGAAATTCCTCGATTGTCTTGTAGTCATTGAACAAACCAAGTTCACCAATTTTTCTCCACGTGCTTTGGCACAGATGGTAGGAGCAGCGTATGATTTGCACCTGACCTCTAAATGTAAGACGTATGGCGTTTGCAGCGGCGTGTTCAAAATCAAACGTGACAATTTCTGGCTCAATTATGGCTTGCAGAAACTCTTCGTACATGGCTTGCGTCTTGCCTGGTAGATACGCATATACGGCTGTGATAGCGGTATCGTAAAATGGCCTGCGAATGATGTACAACTGCTTAAACTGGGTCGCGCATACCGAAAATGTGCCTTCCATCAACCAGTGAGACGACCGACACAAATGACACAAAGCATCTTCTGTGGCAAAAATAATAATGCTGGTGGACTAGCCAGATTGGCTCAGCGATCAGTAATAGTCAATGTGCTAGGGGACGGAGGTTCCGCAGGCAAAGCACCACGTTTGGTACGGCGAACGTTGCGTTTAAGCGATTTGACAGTTGGTAGTTTGGCGCGAACTTCATGGGGTGCATTGATGAGGCTCTGGATCACAATTGCTGAGGTTGCACCACGTGAATCAACAACGGAGGTATATATACGGCTTTGTCTACATTCGTCATAATCCCAGGGTGTGGATTCACGTATTTTTGCCACAATTTCGAGATGATGTGGATTTGTGGTTATTTTTAAATTTATACAATGAAAATTTTTTATCCCGTACCCTTGTGCACAAGCACACGCAAGGACGGAGTAATTCCAGAATTAGCTGGACGGATTA
Source organism: Protula sp. h YS-2021 (assembly GCA_949752745.1). Taxonomy (NCBI): domain Eukaryota; kingdom Metazoa; phylum Annelida; class Polychaeta; order Sabellida; family Serpulidae; genus Protula; species Protula sp. h YS-2021. Next base: position 78,064,680 of record OX457026.1, read on the forward strand.
GTGGATTAGGTTAATATATCACATAATCCCACTCACGCAACTTCGATTTCGTCAAAAAAAACCGTAGATGATGCTGATTCATGGACATTTTCAGTTTTATACAATAAAAGCTTTACTCCGGCTCAATATATATAAAGCATTTATCCACAAATCTACGAGCCTGGGTGGTTAACTGGCATCGACATGACGAAAGGCCGTGTTTTCGACTCCATAATCGGCGGCCATCTGAGGGAAATATAAATTCATGCAATCAAAGGACGGCATAGCAATTCTTTGTGGATTCGGAAATGAGGGAAGTACCTCAACAAGTATTGTGTACCACAATATCAAACGATCATATTTCGTCCTGTTAATTTTTCTTGCATCACATGACGTTTGTCTATGTCGCATATTTGCTACTGCATCGCCACTATTTTCCCTTTTTTATTTTCAATAAATACAGGAAAATGGATTCAGGAACAGTTTTTTGCCATTTTTTTTGTCGAAAGGAAAATAAAAAACACTGATTTAAGAAAAGAATAAAAGGGCGAAAAGTTTAATATGCAGCAGTTTACAGTGAAAACAATGACTAAATGATTAATCTAATGACAATTGATTAAGTAACAATTGATCTAAATGAGAAAGGTACAACAACTAATCTAAACTCCGGAAACCCCTATTTGTGTCTGTATAAGCCCGAGGAACTGTGACAGGTAATGCAGCGTTTGACATAAAAACAACTAAAACTAGAACCTCACTTCGCTAGCGAAATGTTAAACACTTGACAAAAATTAAAACGCAAAAATACTTCCTTCAATGGGTTATTTCTTGAATATAGGGGGCCCTCGTTAATTCGTCCTCGGTTAATTCGGTCCCTCGGCTAATTCTTACCAATTCCGTCGGTCCCGATTTTGGGACCCATTCACTTCTATGTAAAATTACGAATTAACGAGGACTCGGATAATTCGTCCCAAAATTTACCCTCAATTTTTTTTATTCCGGTCTTTTATCAATGCAGAGCCATACAGATTAGGCATGCCACCAGTTAAAACAACACGTAACTCAGGCATCATGTGTAGCGAGATGAAGTGGTTGCATAATGCGCATTGAGGGGCAGTAATGATGGGAGTTTAGGGATTATGATTGACGTGGTCTACTCAATACACCGAGTGACTTAGTGTGCACAGCGTTTTCACTGGCTACTAATCCGGAGCATCGTCTGTCACGTACTATGCAGCAGCTTAAGATGCCGTTTGTCTTCTGTGGACACTTCGCGCTCCAGGGCGGTATATAAATAATTATTATTGTGAACAGTGATCAAGCATTTCAACTTGCAAAATGGCATCAAAACGAAAACACAATGATTACACAATGAACCTTAAGTTCAAAGTTTAAAAGCAAATAACGAGTGGCTCAAAAACCAGAGCTGAAATAATGACGGAGTACGGGGTACCTAAAAATACACTTGCTTCATGGATAAAGAATAAGGATAAAATAATCAATGGTGTTGAAACCAGCCAATTTGAGCCTGCTCGAAAGCGCGCAAGGCTTAAAGATTCATTGTTGTTTTTGTTCAATCGAAAATTTGACCCCCGGTTAATTGGTACCCTCGGTTAATTCGTACTTTTTCCCTTGGTCCCGAGGAGTACGAATTAACGAGGGGCCTTGTAATATATCGCAAACAACACAGCTTGAATACGTCTTATAAGCCGAGTAGTGTTTGGTTTCTGTTGACTTAAGGTTTTATTGACTGATCTAGCATACGCCGTGATATCTATTTACGCAGTGAGAGCTCGCACAAAGCTCACTGAGTAACTGTGTGTGATGTGGGTTAAATGCTACGCATGTACTTGCAAAAAATACACTCTTTTCACATGGCGTTTTAACAAAAAAAACGAAATCAAAGACGAAAATAAAAAGTGACATGCACATGTTCAGATCAAGCTCTTCATAAGTCCCAAGTTTCATGGTCGTAGGGCCCAAAGTGTCAGAGAAGAAGAAGACACAAAAAATCGGAAAAAGTGTCAAGAAGAAAAAAAAAGGACGAATTTTGCTCGCACAAATTCATATAACCCTTGCAAGCCAAAGGCTTGTCAAGTGTTAACGAGAAGCTCATTCCGCTAGCGAAATGTTAAACACTTGACAAAAATTAAAACGCAAAAATACTTCCTTCAGTGGGTTATTTCTTGAATAATATATTGCAAACAACACAGCTTGAATACGTCTTATAAGCCGAGTAGTGTTTGGTTGTTGTTGACTTAAAGTTTTATTGACTGATCAGGCATACGCATTGGTATCTATTTACGCAGTGAGAGTTCGCACAAAGCTATGCTGTATGCTGTGCTGTCGTTAAATGCTACGCATTTACTTGCAAAAAATACACTCTTTTCACATGGCGTTTTAACAAAGAAAACGAAAGCAAAGACGAAAATGAAAAATGACATGCAAATGTTCAGATCAAGCTCTTCATAAGTCCCAAGTTTCATGGTCGTAGGGCCCATAGTGTCAGAGAAGAAGAAGACACAAAAAATCGGAAAAAGTGTCAAAAAGAAAAAATAAGGACGAATTTTGCTCGCACAAATTCATATAACCCTTGCAAGCCAAGGGCTTGTCAAGTGTTAAATACAAGCCTCCTTAATTTCTTTTTTATGCCATTTCCTGTGAGCGACAACAATTGGGTTGTTGACTTTTTGTTGCCTGTTGCGGTTTCTATACAAACTTGATTTTTTTCGAGGTCTATTCAGCTTTGAACGAAAGACAGATATTAAACACCGGAAAAGTTGCATTTTGCTTGCGACCAAAAGCAAGGTCTAAATAACATTGCTTATCCGCTGTCTTTTCATCGTTATGTCAAAGATGTTCGTAATACGTTGTTCTATGGTCGTGACCAAACATACCCAAATTACAACCAGGAAAAAATACTATGGTGCGGTGGGGTCGACGTCGCAACCTCAATCGATGCTGGACAGACGTTGGAATATTGACCAGGCTTACTTAAGATTATGGATGAACGTTGGATAGATGTCGCACCAGACTTCTGATCAACGTGGGGTTTGTATGTGGATTGAGATCGACACAACGTCTGCCTTTCGACGTTGAATAGACGTGGTCTGGTGTGAAATCAGCCTTGCATAAAGATCGTAAATATAAGTTTAAACAGCGTCTGTATCCCGGCGTAGTATAGACGTTGGAAAATAGTAATCTAGAATCGTCATCTGGGCAGAGATAATTTTTAAAAACTGTGATCACCCCTCCCTCACAGTATTCCCACATTGGATCATCCAGTCAAGGACAATATGTACGAGGTCGATTTCCATGAATTCTGTCAAAGAAAAGGTGTGGAAAATTTGCACGCTCTTGACATTTTCATATTTTACGTGCTCGTTGTGGTGTATTTTACAAGCGACCTGTCCAGTTTACCATAGGACGTCTATATAACGTTGATTTTTCGTCATCTATCCAAAGTTGATTTTCCGATGTCTATTCAACGATGCACCAAAGACTTTAATAAGACGTCAGAAATAGTTCCGTTTTGGTTGCGACCAAAATCAACGTCTAAACAACTTTGCTTAGCCAACGTCTATTCAATGTTGTGTCAAGGACGTGACTAAGACATTGATCACGCGCAACTTCAAAAAATTATTGGATCGACGTTGGAATGTTTACTGGGCCTAGACGGTCTTATTTAATAGGCTTGGTGTAGTTTTACAGATTGCATTAAAGGTACAACTTTCAGGTTCATTTACTTCAGTTCACAGCAACATCTTTTATTCCATGTAAGGAATCTGAATAATTACAAGCCATCAAAGTTTATTCTCCCAAGATCATAGAACTTTTAGACAAGACGCAACATGAAGATTATCTGAAGATTATTGACCACAAAACCCAAAATGGCAATTAGGGCGTTGGTGAAATGACTCGGGTACAAACGAAGGGATGTGTATGATAACAATGACTATGTTTACACATGCTATCAGCGAGAAGTGCTTCATGATTCTACAACCGGTACATGGGGCTCAAGTAGCCTTTTTTCAAAAACGAAACAAAACAAGCGAGAACTTACATAATAAAAAGGCAGCTATTGAAGGTTTTGACTGAAGGGAGTCCTCACACTATTGAATTGAGAAAAGTGACATTCCTCGAAACCTCGCGGCAGATCAAACGGGTCAGACTTGGTGCTTCACCATGGTGCTGTTACGACCGAATGTGCGTCTATCACACGTGCTTGTGTTACTTTCACGCTTTGTAGTGTTCATTCTGCTGTGTCGCCTTACGCTTCTCAGTGTATTTAATGTTATAAATTTGAATCGCATTGATATTAGTACAGGGAAACTCCGGGATTGGACCGCCCCGCTATTAGGACCACTTTTCCAAAGAACCGATTGGGAGCAAGAACAGACCGTGAGGAGCAAAAAACAATGTCTGGAGAATGAGGAGCAGGAACAAATCCCAAGGGACAAATCCCGTGGCAGCCCCTTCGTTTAATACGGCTGTAAGAGAAATAGTCAAGGCGACCCAAATAAACAAACATAAAATCTGACATATCAAATTAAACTAACTATCAGCTTATAAACCAACCATCAACTCATAAACTAATCTAAATTCAAATCGCTGTAATCAAGTCTGTATTTAGTGAAGGCGCACGTTGTGGTCAAGCCCTCGCAGAGTTTCGTCTAGAGTCTTCTCGTCAGCTGCGCGAGTCCAGCAGAGCGTCTGAGGGCGTTGCTGGAGGGTTCACGGTCTCTTCCTGGCGGCGACGCTTTGCGGATGGTTGTCCACGAGCGGCTTGATGTGAGTGGATGCGATCGCAGCATCTTGTTGCAGGCGCTGAATGGTATACCAGATGGAGGGATTGTCGTGGCTCACCATCATCCGGTGTAAGGAAACGTTTTGAGCCCCAAAATAAATCGAGCCTCCGGTTGATTTGTTTTAAAACAAACGGACCCCCCCCCCCGAAATGTTTTAACCCTCTTATTTTTTGTTGATTTCTTTACTTCTTTCCGCATATGGCCACCTGAATCCGCGACATCTCGCATCTGGACATCTCGCATCTGGACATCTCGCATCTCGACAACTCGCATCTAGACATCTCGCATCTGGACATCTCGCATCCAAATGAAAAAGTGGACATCTCGCATCAGTGATTTTTTTTTTGCTTGATTTATCATTGTGTTTTGGCGGTGGGGGGGGAGTAGGTGGTAATCATTTTATTTAGTGTATTTTGACACTGCACTTTACTACGATTGGTCATGGTCTTTTTTGGATGGTGAAATAAAATTTTATGTAGTGCGTTTTAAAACTGTATGCTACTACGTGGAATGAATAACATTTTCTCGATGCATCAGATTTTATTCTAATTTACCACTAAACAGCAATATACCCTACCTGAAGGGGTGTGGATTCGTGACTACATCTTACCCGCTGCATTTTCGAACCTGTGCACGTTTCCCTTCCAAACTGTGCATCAAAGATAAATTTTTAAAAATTGAATAGATCAGGCGGATTAGTGGAGGTGGATTCATTCTTAATACTGATCCGTCGCACGTTCATTAAATCCTTCATGCTTTTAAGTGCCTCTTTCGAGGGATTAGCATATGTGGATTTATAATTTATTTTTACTCAAATAACTTACGTTTTGGAAACCCCTGTAATTTATTTTCTGTATAAAGTTTCCCAAACACAGTGTTAAAGTTCCCCCTTAAAAGCAGACCAAAATCACGGATGCGAGATGTCCACTTTTTCATTTGGATGCGAGATGTCCAGATGCGAGTTGTCAGATGCGAGATGTCCAGATGTGAGATGTCCAGATGCGAGATGTCTGGATACCTTGCAACCCTATTAGTTTCTTTAATTGAAATAAAAACTATATCCACGAATAACAATTTATCTAGCAACTAACATCTACATTTTCAAACACGAAAACACTTCCAACACCATTAACATACAGTCACCAAAAAATCTGTCCAAGCTCAATAATGGCATTTCAAAGGCTCAAAATAATAATTTTCTACATCAAGAGGTAGAAAATGCTTAAAATAGTATTTAAAAACCACATGCACCTTTTTTACTTCCATTTTATATTTAAACATGAATATTTGGAGGGGGTCATTTTTATTGGGTGTAGGACAAAATACCACCGGACATAATACCACCGGACATAATGCCACCGGGCAAAATACCACCGGACATAATACCACCAAGGAAATGAAAACTAGGACAAAATACCACCACAATATTTTATTGCTTTCTCTGATCACCGGAGCTATTTATAACTGAATGTAACTGGAACAAACGTAAAAGTACATTCACTGAGGACATTCTACTTTACTGAAACTGTTCTTTTTTTGTAGATCCTAGTTAGTTTATTGTCGTGGTTTATTGCTATCGATATTGGTTTAAATTGGTAAACGGTCATCTGCCCCCCCCCTTTTTTTACAACCCGGTCCACTGACACCCCCCCCCCCCCCTGCAATTTGACGGGGTTCGTCATCTGCCCTCCTCCTTTTTTTAGTGGAAAAAACTTTAAAAAATTAGGCAATTGTGATGTCCCCGTCTACTTCGTCTCTGAAACAATTGATCTTCATTAATCTATTCACCAATATTGATCTTGGGAGATACTGATCCTTAAACTAATTGCAATTCTAATTGCAATTAGTTTCCTATTGGTGAATTACAATTTACCGAGGTGCAATGCATTCAATTAAATAAATATAAATTTATTGATTGTGTCTTTGTAAGCCAAGAACCCAAGAAAAAATAGTATATGGAGGGGGCAAGCGACCACCCCAGTCTCGCGCTATGCAATCCCTTATCAATAATGACATAACGGAGTATTTGCTCTTATTCTCTGCCACCTACTGCATCTGATTTTTATAATCCCTAAGCCGTCTCTGTTTTGCGTCTTATTTGAGCTTCTTCCATGACTGGACGCCACCGAGTCTGCGTTGTTACGCTGTATAGTAAAAAGATATCGTTGGTGGTATTTTGTCCTAGTTTTCATTTCCTTGGTGGTATTATGTCCGGTGGTATTTTGCCCGGTGGTATTATGTCCGGTGGTATTATGTCCGGTGGTATTTTGTCCGGATCCCATTTTTATTATGGGGGAGGTCTGTTTGTTATGGCGGGTTTTCCCAAAACAAATCGACCGGGGGGGGGGTTCGTTTGTTTTGGGGCAAAACGTTTCATTACACCGGAACGAGTTGCTCCATCCCTCACAGAGGTTATTCGTGTCAGCTTCGACGTGGTCGGTTGATTCGTGCTGGTTCCAGACAGCAGGGATATAGCGTGGTGGTACACGGCGGGGGCCTAGGGGTACGGACAAAATGGCAACGGACATAATGGCAGCGGACATAATTGCAACGGACAAAATGGCAAGCGGACATAATAGCAAAGTGCCAAAGCGGACAAAATGGCAACTTAAGAAAAATGAAATAAAAATGAATGAAAAAATGTTCGATTAACCGCATTATAAGACAACTAGTTTACAGTGCATCCACCTCATGTCTAGGCGGGGGGGGGCGGCTCTAATCTTGCCTACCTTCTAACTGCGTGATTACTTGGAATAAAACAAAGGGGGGGGGGCCAAAATTGATGAACGGATGACTGCCCCATCGGATGACTGCCCCACCAATAGCCTTCCTAATTATTTTTCATCTGTCTGGATAGCCTTACTTTTCTTGGCTAAAGCTTCCCTTTCGAACCCCCATGCTTTTTACCCCTACCCCGCCCCATTTTTGTATTCAATCGACAAGGTGATTGATCAGAGGACTGATTGATAACTTAATCGGTTTGTTGCAAGTCTCATAAAAGTAAAACTATCCAGATAGATGAAAAATAATAGTGAAGGTTCCCGGCGGGGCAGTGCGCCGGTGGGGCAGCCATCCTAGGCTGCACAAATAGTGGGGCTGTCATCCGGCTGGGCAGTCATCCTGTGTTCCCTACGTTTCTACTTGAGCAGGCCACAACATTCGGGGAAAACCTCGGGGAAATGTTCCACAGCAGTAAATGAGAACTGTGAACTGATTGGATAAGTGGCTATCTAAATAGATGCATCACACATCAATTCAATTATGTTTATTTATGAAGTCATTAAGAAGAAAATCCATCACGGTGGCTCTCCCCTTGTTCTTTTTTGTGTGGTTGTGGCCTTGGCAGCAAAGGGTTTGACCCTCTTTCTGATTCTTGATCACTTCCATTGCGGTGTTTTTGCAATATATTCGATTTTACTGATGATTTGAACCTCACCATTTGCACTGGTTTATATATTGGCATTCTCAAATAATTGCAATTGAATAGCAATATATAATTGCAACAAGCCGAATTGCAATCACAAGAATTGCAATTATTCCAATGTTATTGGACATTAATAAAGCAAGGCGTGATAAAATTCGGTGTAATTTTAACCACATAATATCTCTTAGTGCCATTTTGTAACAGGCCATTTTTGGGCCGGGTGATTTTGGGTCGGGCCATTTTGTCCCCCTTACACTTTTTCCGACCATTTTGGGTCGGGAAATTTTGGGCGGATACCATTCCTGATAGATGTGAATCTAGGAGCATATTTAACAGGGTGATTAGCAAAACCTCACTGGAATTTGGATGTACCGAAAGTACTCACAGTTGGTATGGGTCCACTGACCAACATTCGACTGACCAGTCAACTGATCAACGCCTTAATAAAAAAAACGGACAACTGGCCAACTTTTCTTTCCCAAAACTTCCTCTCCTGAGTTACATCAGACAAAACGAAAGCAAAGAAGTGCTATAATCCCTTCTGTGTCATCGAGTTCCAGCGATTGCGTGGCAAAGATAATCTCGTATTCCCTTTCTTTTCACCTAGTATGTGGCGTACCCGAGGTTTCAGTGTCCCGCTTATATCTCCGAAGTGTGCAATACAATAAAAACTTAGACATGGCGGGGCCATGGTGTCGTCTCCGTCTCCGTAATCTTACCTGCTTTTGATATGGTAGTTAACAGAACATATTTTTTTTCTAAAAGCTGGTCAGTTGTCCATTTTTTATTAAGGCGTTGATTAATTGACCGTTGGTCAGTTTTTTTGATGTCCTCGCGATGAATGACAAGTAAATTTGATAGAAGTACTCCATTTAACAACAAAATACATTTTAATTCGTACTAAATAGTTTTTATAGGGGGCGAAGAAATATCTGTGTAGAGTGCATGATTTTACGTTTTTTCTGCCTCATGTTTCAAGTCATTCGCCACTCTGAAAAAATGTGACATGCAGAATTTCTTTGTCCAGGCAAAGTATTGCAATGATATTAAAGTGAAAAAATGAGGATCCTCAATACATCGGACACTTCACTAAACCGGACAAATTAGCTCAGTGTCGGGAGTGTTCTGCTTATCGAAGTATTACTGTAGCTTTCAAATTCGATTTAAATACCATTTTCGACAGGTGATCACTTTAACGCCAAGTGGAACAATGCATCTTTGAAATTGGGATTCACAATCACACAATCAATCCATCAATACATGTTTGAAATCGAGATTTGAAAGTGAGCAATTCAACGATTAATCCAATAATTAATCCTACACCTTGTTCGCTATCTCCGGCAAATGATCAATTTTGCGTTTAATGGAAATAATCGAGAAATATAATAAAAGGGCAATTAATGAAATAATAATGTGATAGGTACGGTAAACGGTCATCTGCCCCCGGTCAACTGCCCCCCCCCCCCTCAGTCAACAGCCCCCTGTTTTGCAATCCGGTCAACTGCCCCCCCCCCCCCCTGCAATTTGACAGGGTCGTCATCTGCCCCTCCTTTTTTTAGTAAAAAAAAAGTCTTAAAAAAATTAGGCAATTTGATGTCCCCGTCTACTTCGTCTTTGAAACAATTGATCTTCATTGATCTATTCACCAATATTGATCTTAGGAGAGACTGAACCTTAAACTAATTACAATTCTAATTGCAAATAGTTTCCTATTAGTGAATTGCAATTTACCGAGGTGCAATACATTCAATAAAATAAATATTAATATATTTATTGTGTCTTTGTAAGCCAAGAACCCAAGAAAAAATAGTATATGGAGGGGGCAAGCGACCACCCCTCCACTTTGAGGGGGGGGGGGAGTCGACCGGGTTGCAAAAAGGGGGGACGGCAGAAGACAGGGGGGCAGTTGACCGGGGGGGCAGATGACCGGGATTCGATAGGTACTTGTGTGATTGATAGTTTAAAAAGATAAATAGTGTGCACTGAAAATTTCAGAATGCAGAACTGAACCCCCACGTGACAGAACATCAACCGTGACAGATCCCCCCCCTACCCCCCTTCAATTTTGCAAACCTGGGACGATATCTCCCTGCGGCCGAAACCCCCTTGACAAAACCCCCATAGCTTTTGATCAGTATTGAACTATACAAGGGCACGATGACCGGGTTCCCAAGTGCAACCGTTTACCCTATTGATCTTTATTGATGAACATGATGACAGAATTACACAGTGCATCTGAGTACAGACATTGTATAGGCGTGTAAAAATTAAGGTGTTGTTTACAAAATCGCCAGACATGTTCATTGATCAATTTGCAAGATTTCTTTTTGAACCTCGTCATGTTTAGGAAGGTGTGGAAAAATTTGTTTCGCAACAGAATTTATTGTTTATGTTTTCAATTTGTAGGGAAAACATGAAACTTCACCCACTATGACGAAAAAAAAAATGTGCGACAATTTCTACCCACCTAAATCTCCACTCCCCCAAAATATTCCAGACTTACGCAAGGTACTGTATATAAACGTCGCAATGTTTACTGGGGTGGGATGTTTTTAATAGACGTACCTATAAGAAATATCTCTTCCCGGGCATGCACTCAAAGATACTATATACTTCGGTGAATTTTTATAAGCAAGAATTATAGTTCAGTGATAGCAGATATGGGGCTAAAGGAAACATGGGGGCACACAGCATATGATCATCGCTCTACGACACCTCATCCGAAAACCTCATCCAGCATTGTTAATCGTGTCATTGCCGCCAGCACTTTGTAATACTTTGCTTTGTTCTCAGAAAGAGTTGTTTTATTTTTCTCTGTTATTTTTGGGATAAAAACCCTCTGGTTTTATGGTGTTATTCATCTAACGACATTTCAAGGCGAACAAGTGTACGGAAACAATAAACCCTTAATCAGTAGACAGAACCCAACGAGGCTTTGGGAAACTAAATCTAAGTGGAAATATTCAACGTTTTCTGAATGTATAAGACGTTTCAAACTTAACAAAAGCATGGCGTTCTGTAGAAGGAATGTGTGACATTATTTCTTTTTTTCTGTATTAAGTGTGTGCGCATTATAACAAACAAACAAAAAACCAAAAAAATACGACACTCTACCAGAGTGTTTATGTTAGATTAAAATGTGTAAAACTAAGACAACAATGACTGCAAATACATAAGCTTAAAAAGTCCATAACAAAATAACGCATTTTGGTCTAGAAGTTTTTTTACAAAAAAGCCCATTATCTTCAGTTTTAAATTATATTGTACATAAGCATTAAATTTAGAAATTAGGTGATATGATTATATTAGCTGTAAATTGTACACAGGAATTTCCCACTGAAAACGAAATATTTTCTCAAGGCTGAAAACAAAACTACATTAAGCCTGTTCTTTGGTAAAATGACTTAGAACAGATTTTAATGGCTCAGAACCACAATGTAGGAAGGAGATGATTAACCTGCTTACAGTTTGAAAGTATTTATCTTTTCACGTTGTTTAAACACAAAGTTTACACGTTTTTGTTCATGGTCCTTTTCCCAAAAACATTTAAAACACCCATTTAAGATTAATCAGTAAAAAAATATTTAACCCAGTCTATGGTCATTTACTTTTCTAGAATTTTTTTTTGCACCTGCAAATTTTAAAAATGTTCTTTACTTAATTACATTTAAACCTAAAGACAGGTTAATCTTCACACCCGAATAAGAAAAGGCGAAAATGGAAAAAGAAGACATCACTTCTATCACATATGCTGAAGTCTCATTGGTCGATTCCCAAGTCAATAATTTTTCTCCAGATATTGCGGTTACTGAAATCCAAACGCCAGTTAAGTCATGTAACAAAGCATGTGTTGACTTACTTTGATTCAGCATGAAGATATTATTAACCAGTTACTAAAAGGTTGACTTAAGGTCAACATTTCCTTTCTGGCCAATAATACTTCCTCTTGACTCAAAATAAGTCAATATCGGCTTAATTTAAGTAGATCACAGATGTAATTTTCAGCTGGACCAGATGTCACTTGATTAGATGTCGCTCGGTTACATGTCGAGATACCCATGTGACGCAAATATTGTGCAATTTACATAGCTATGTACGAGATAAACAGGTTTTAAAATAAGTTAATATGTTTTTAAGATTAAGCATTGTAAGCAATTAAATAAATAATGAAATAAATAGAAAATCGACATTGTTCCTAGAATTTTTTTTTCAAATTATTTCTACACATTCCACTTCATTCGCATTCTCCTTTCGGGCTATGGTTAACGGCGCCTTAAAATTTGCCGGGATTCTTCAAAAAGGCTATCATTTCCTGTTGTTTTTATTAATAAATAATATTTAATTGTTCCACAGCTTTTCTATTCGTTCTTATTATTCACTCAGCAAATTGCAACAACTAAATAGATAATAACCAAAATAAGATAACAGCAGTTGTTGAAGGTAAGGCTTAATTCGTGACACACCTAGCGTTTAGTAGAATTTCTGCCAACCCCCCCCCCCCCCCCAACCTCCCACCTTCCAACCCCTACGTGCAAGCGTGTATCTGTCAACGGGTGTTGCACGCTTCTGACGTTGCCCACGAAACGTGCCTGCCCCCCACCCCACAACTCATTTACCCCCAAAACACCTCCCCACCAGCTGTGTAGCGAAGATCTAGCGACAAGTGCTGCTGACTTGAGGTGTTCTGTTACACCGTTTTACATAACAATGCTTTATGCATCGCATGTAGGAATAACCTGAACCAAAGACCATTAGCCACTTGTCTGAACTTAGCCCCTAATTTCCGATTTAGCCAGGGCGTAACTAAAGAGGACACCACTCAAAAGAAATGTCCTGACAACCCTCCAAATAAAAGAGACTGAGTTGAAAGCTGTAATTAGTAAAGAAACAGCCGAAATGTACTTATGCGACTTTTATTTACCCGTCCTAACAGCGTGATATTCAACACCCTTTTTTGTAGTTACTCTCTGATGCCAGTTAAAATGTGTATAAACAATGTGAGCTCAAGTCGAGATGTTTCCGTGTGAGGAAGCGCTTTTGGGTTGTTTGGTGAGCGATTTCTCAAATCTGACTTAATCTGAAACCACACAGAGGTGAGTTGCGTAAGAATTCTTATTCTTACACCTCCCCAACCCCCCCCCCCACCCCCACCGCTGAAAAAGAAAAAAAAAAAAATCACAGGCTCCTGTTTTAACCGTATTCACTGAGGACGTTCTGAATGACTGTATATAAACACCATAGCTCTTAAAAATAAATAAGGAATATGAGTATTTTTTACTTTGATAATTATACTTTTGCACCAGAAGTTTAGAGTACACACAATGGCAACGTACACGTAACAACAGTAACCGTAATAAAAAAAGGCCTTTTCCTAAAAAAAATCCCAGACTTTCAATCGAGTCTCGACATTTCATCTGGTCATGGTACGTCTTGTGACTTTTCGTCGTGTTGTTCTCGAGACGTTTCGAATGATATGTCAGGTGCAACAGCTGGTTTTAAGTCTTGATACAGAAAGACTGTTTATTGGGGTCAATGTTAGCAAAAATACACATTTTTTCTTATGCTTGACGCATATATTTTGGTAATCCATCGTCTGTATGTTTCATGTCACTTTCTGTTTATCAGGAAAAAGAATCAGTGAACAAGGTGCGAACATTGCAATCGTCCTAACATCAAAGTTACTGCTGACAAGAAAATGTTTTGCTAGATTATCGCATGCATCATAATTAGCCAAAAAATGCTTTGAATAACAACATGTTCAAATCGAATCGCTCGCAGAAAATAGAAGTCAGGACAGATCGTTTCGAAAATAGATTAACTCTGCGTAAAATACGAGAATTTTTTCCTGCCTACTTTGAAAAATACTCATGAAAATAGGGTGACTTGAGGGTGGGAGTTTGTTGGCGGAGGGCTGCAGATGAGGATTCTAAATCAACGTTTTCCCGACGTTCATACAACGTCGCTGTAGGATATCCATATTACGTCGAGAGCCGTTATTTTGAACTTCCTTTGCAGTCTTTGCAAAAGTTGATTAACGTCGGGTATTCGACGTCTATCGAACACTGGCCGATAGATGTTTCTACTTCACTAACATCGGGTGTGTCGTCTTTCTAACGTGTAACGTCACAATTTTTGGGGGTAATATATTATGGATTCATGTCTGAAATGTGCAGAATAAGAAGCAACTGAGTGAATTATTAATTTATAAAATCACTTGAAAATGTTTTGCTTTCTTCTCTTTGAAATTCAGTAACTAATCATCTAAAACACTGAAAGTTTTGCACAAAAAATTGATAAAACTATATCGCCATTTTTCTATACCCCATTATGTTATATTTTATATATATAGTGTCCATATATTCATAGTTACATTGTCTATACCGCATAACTTTAAAGAGTTACCCATAAATATTTTCTTCTTGTATTAAGCTTAAGAAACAATCAACCTAGGGTCTATTCCGTCTATTTGAGAGGGCACAAAAGGTTGCTGATATTGTACAGAGACTTTTCAGTTTGTGTACACCAAACATGTTTATTTAAATCAAACCGCTTTTAATAACTTAAAGCAAAAACAGCTGAAGAAATACAGCAAATAGTAAGGGAGAAATTCATAACAGGGGGATAAGGGTTTCACTTGGAATCATAATGAAGTTTTCAAGGATGCAGTGTCATGACTTTTATCACCTTGCACCTTTCAAGCGCAGTTTAAAATCTATTGGTGATGTAATTAGTATTCAAACCATTATTCAACATACTGTTAAATTAAAATACTAATATGTTTGGCATTTAAATAAAAAAAGCCACATGTTGTGCGTATTCATAATGGCTAATAAAAGGCAAAGTTATAAATTAGTATAAATAAATATTCATCTATTTTTCTTTTTGTGCGGGAATTTAACAGACGCGTATTTCCTTGGGTGGTAGCTGGGGTCATTTTTGGACGTCTTTTGTAAAGTAGTCACCAAGTAGAACGCGAATAGACCACGAGAATGTGTGAGCACATTTATGATTTTAGTCGCCCGTCCTCTGCTCATTATCAAAACAGCGAGTGGCTTTTAAATAATGTTATATATCTCAAATTAAATTATACTTAAAAGCCTTAGAATTTTAACAGCGTGGTGAATGTTTTTCTTTGTGGTATGAAGATCGACGACAACGCGGCGATCGGCGGACTGTTCAAATGTCGTTTCCACATGCATTCCATGTGTAAAAATTACTCTAAGTAAAAGGACTGTTACACAGTATCTTTATTTTATAGTAGTATGTTTGATGCAGTAAAATATATGAATGATTTAATTAATGGTTTTTATGTTGTATTCAACCAAAGATATTTCATGAAGGTTCATTTTTATACTTCAGTTTTTTTTATATAGTTCTCATTCGATATCTGATAACTAAAGTTAGATATATGACTTTCTTTAAAGAAAATCACAATTTTCTAGTAATGCGAGATAATCAATAATCAATTCGCTTAGCGATATCTTTCATAGTTTTTAATTCAATAATTTATAGCACCTCTGAGATACAACTATTAGATATCACTTATTATCTACAAATATCCTAAGTTATTTGGACAAACGTTAAAATGAATCCATCCTCGAGTCTTAGAACAAAAAGTAAACAGAAAATTTTACCATGCATTTGTGTGCGATGAACTAAGAATTTTCGATGGAGCTTGCGTTTCTGGGGGCGAGATTGAGAGGTGGGTCGTGGCATACGTTTTTACCTGAAATCAATTTTTTCGGTTTCATTATTTTCAGTTCATCAATGGCTGAACCAAAGAAATTTATCCAAATTGTCGCTAAAATTTTGTCATATTTTATGACGTTTGAACGAAATTTTAAACATCAAATGTTTTGATAACTGCTCAAAAACCGATTCGCAAAAGTAAAGAACCCACATTTCCTGCCATCATATTTTCCGAAACCTTGCTAGCACATAGCCCATTCATACGGTGTGACACACAAGGGTGTTTTGAAGTGCATCTATATGTGACTTTTAATGTTTCCCACGACCTATACTGTGTTAATTTTCATTTAAGTTTTGCATAAAAGCAATATCTGTTATCACACTTTATTTAGCAAAACACATTTAATAAAAAGACAATTTATCATAAATTTCTTTTGTCTCGAAATTAATTAATGGGACATGCCTTGAATTTATGGATAGAACAGAGTTCTTCAAGAGATAAGAATATATTATGTGTATGACAATCCAGCAAAAACAAGGACAAATAAATAACAAATTACATTTGAATGTGCAACATGGGAAAATATTCTTGCTCTTTTTACCTACATTATGTTAATAAATGGATAAGTTCAACTATCAATCAGAATTTCCTTATGCGCGGTACTTCTTTCAGCTGTCATGACGGATAACTAATTGTGAACGGTGGGCCATTTAATACGGAATGCCCTTTTCAAGTTATTTAATTGACATTGGATAACCTCATATTACTTGTTTAATTATTATGTTAAATATGTCAAATTATTTTATTAAACTAAATATGTTTAATTACTTTGGTTGTATTCATACTGCAGATTTGCTTAGGATTTGCTTAACTAATTCAGAGCAGATCTGAAGTATGAAAAGCACACACTCTGGATAACTTAATCCTGTCTGGATTAGTTAATCCTAAACAAGTCCGCGGTATGAACGCTCACCTCAGGTGTTTGGCTAATCTCAGGATTACCTGCGCTTACTTAAGCTCGGTCAACTAGAAAATGTCAAGCATATCTTAAGCTAGTGCGCAGTATGAAATAATTTTATATGTTAATATTAGAGCTGTTCCCTAGTTTTGCGTGATTTAGATATATCTCTTCACAATACAAATTTCTGCTTCGATTAATTTTAAGACATGTAAAATGAATGATATATATAGTTGAGGCGGAGTATAGAAGATTACAACACGAGCCAACACAATTGCGGAACATGCGACATCAGAGGGATAAGTGGATTCGTATTTAGAATTTTACCGAAACGATCTGGCGTTTCGACCGTACTCGTTGCTATAAATGTACCAAAATGGTCAAAACGTGCAAAAAAAAAAATACAAGCAAACAAAATTCCACTTTATTAGAAAAATATTTACAAGTGGGAAATAAAAGGGAATAATATATAAAATATTTTTTTCAAAAGCCCATGTCATGGCTTTTTTAATTTGAAAGTGCGTAGGTTGAAAGAAAATTTTGATGTTTTCTTATCAAATCTTTATACCAAAAATATGCAGTCGAAACGATACTTCCAACGGAAAGATGCTTAGCTACGAATTGGCTTTTTGAGATATTTTGAATAAACCCCACAAGGTGGTCTTTTGGCTTGTGATCTATTTAAATTGCTAATGGATAATTTCTTAAATAAGCTAAAATATCTTGTTTATAAAACTATATTTCAAAGACAAAACCCATGGACTAGAAGTGATCGGATTATCTATTTTAAAACCAGTTATTCTGGTTTTTTTCTATTGCAGTTCTAGTAATTATTAGGTTTCCTATTTTAGTTGAATATATGTTACTCATATTCCTCCGGGTTAAATCAAAAGTTTGTTATTTTCAGTACAGAATATCACATCTTATAAACTGTATTGTTGGTCTTTACTTCTCAAAAGCGTTGAATTTGCTTATTTCCACTTTTAGATGGGTTCCGTTCCGGCCTTAACGCTTCACGCAGAATAAAAACAAACTTTTAAACTGAAACAAGATCTACCGTCCTGCAACGCATCCTTGCCCGTAGGCGGAAGGCTAGGCAAATTCTGGCAAGCTAGGGAGAAAATTATGGGCCTCCCGGAGAGTAGTCCGTTGGGCCTCAGGAACGGCTACCCACTCCCCTTTAAAAAGGGCCGAAGGGGACTCAAATCAACCACTCCCTTAACGCCATAGCCCCAGGCAACCCATCCACCGTCTATCGGCAGGAATCAGAAAAAGACTTAGCCCTAAAATAAATGCTAAAATATCTTCAGAAAAAAACAGCCTGTAGAGGAAATGCCAGAACACAAAGCAGGTTTCTTCAGCAGGGTTTTTCTGATACCCAAAAAACTCAGGGGGTAGAGAATGGTGATAGATCTATCGTCCCTCAAGCAGTTCCTACAAATAACCTCTTTCCAAATGGATACGGCTCAGGTTATAAAGGAAACTCTACAAGTAGGAAGGTTGGGCATATCGATAGAACTAGCCGATGCCTACCTTCATGTTCCACATACACCATTCCTCCAGGAAGTACCTATGTTTTTAAATAAAACAGAAGTGTTTCTGGTTTCTGACACTCTCTTTCGGCCTCTCATCAGCCCCATGCGTGTTTTCAAAGATCATGCGGCTTCTGAAGGCATGGGCACGTCTCCAAGGAATGCTAGTGTTCCAATACTTAGACGATTGGTTCCTAGCACATACTCAACGAGAGGTAACCTATTGTCAAACAACCAACTGATCAAGGAGGCGATACAAGTAGGTCGTGTGGTAAACCTAACAAAATCAGAATTGACCCCAAAACAAGACATCGTTTTCTTGGGAGAACGATGGGACTTGTCAGCAGCCAGCGCATTCCCCACGGCAAACAGGCAGCAAAAAATTTCACAGACTATCCAAAACATTTCTGCCCACCGAAAGGTAAGAGTACAAGCCATGGAATCATTGCTATGTCTATTAGTAGCAACCAAGAGAACGGTCCCGTTGGGCCGCCTTCTTCACCGACAGTTTCAGGCACTGGTAAAATAGGCCTTAACAAAGAATGGACGACCACCTCAAAGCTACAATGACAGTGTCCCAGTCCGCACTCTCTCTTCTAAAATGGTGGTGCAATCCGATTACCATGAACGAAGGGGTCCTCCTCCATACCGTCCCTCTGGAAATAGGACTCCAAACAGACGCATCCAGGGAGGGGTGGGGGATTCATTGTCAGGGTCAGAAATTGTGGAAGGGAAAATAGCCAGCGGCCTTTCACAGATACCATATCAACTAGCTAGAACTCCGAGTGGTTTGGATAGCCCTAAACAAGCTTTCGAACCAACTCACGGGCAAGAGTGTCAGAGTACTTCTGGACAACTCTACAGCAGTCGCGTATCTAAACAGGCAAGGTGGAACCAAGTCCCCTCAATTATCGACCCCGACCTTTCAAATCCTGCTTCTGGCATGAGAACTCAAGACTTTCACCATAGCCCGTCACCTTTCAGGAAAACTCAACGCCCTGGTCGACTGGTCAGGTCATCCACACAGAGTGGTGCCTAGCAATCGTCATTCTAGTGGGTGACACGGCAATCTCCATGCCCCCCCCCGACGCTAGATCTATTTGCCCACGCATTAATATCCCCATACCTGGATCAGACAGTCTGGGCAGTGGATGCATTAAAGTGCCCATGGCCTCTGCAGGAAGTAGTCTATGCCTTTCCTCCTCGGGCAATCCTTCTCCAAGTTTTGCAGAGAATAATCGAATTGAGACCTCCAGCTCTGTTACTAACAGCCCTGTGGTCCACAGAGGCAACAGAGCACTTCAGTCTCAACCCCATTGGCGTCACTTCCACCCGCCCCCACAGTTATACTGAATCTACACCTGTTACGCCTAACCAGTCATTCCTAGAGAAAAAAGAGTTTTCCAAACACGTAATGGAAAAGATGGTAAACAGCCATAAACGGTCCACAGCGAAAGTTTGTAGATCGCAGTGGAACAAGTTCTCCAAGCTGGACCCCTTTCAAGCGTCACCCGCAGTGGTAGCAGATTTTTTGGACCATCTTTTCACGGAGGGTCAATTGAAAGTGGGATCCATAGAAAGTTAACGAGCCGCCATTGGTTCTAGGCTTAAAGCATCTACGGACTATGACCCGGGTGAGGATAAGGCCTTATCACAACTAATCAGACATTTCAAGGTAAATTCCCCTCCTCCACAGTCCAACGTGTCCCAATGGGACGTGTCTATAGTTCTACGGTATTTATAGTGTCCAGAAATTTTCGCCGAGGAAAATATTTCCGCAAAAGACGCCACGGTAAGATTGACTTTCTTTCTAGCCTTAGCGTCCGCTGAGAGGAGAGGCGAAATCCATGCATTGGACAGAGAAGTGACAAAAGAAAACGGTGATTGGAACATAATTTTTCTTACCCCAAGAGCCGGCTTTATGGGTAAGACAAATATTGTATACCAAGGTCGGGGCACCTTTGACCATATTGCGCTCCCAGCCCTGAAAGGGGAACAAATGACCGAAGACCGAGTTTCCTTGTGCTCGGTAAGAGCACTGCGCCAGTATGTTTCGATTTCAGAAACATATCGCTCAGAAAATAAAACAGCCCTCATTATCTCTTTTTGGCCAAAAAATCAAAAAGGACCTTTCTAAACAAACCATCTTAAAATTCATTAAAAAGGTCATTCTGTCAACTTATGAACGTGCACAGACCGATACGGGCACAGTCCAAAACGATTGCGAGGTTAAAGCCCATCATGTCCGCCAAATAGCAAATTCCCTCACAGCTCTCCGCAATGTTTCTTTAGTAGATATACTTAAAACGGGTTGTTGGTCTTCCCCAAACTCGTTTGTAAAGTACTATCTTAAAGAATTTTCGCAGAATGAATAGACAGGCCTTTATTCTCTGGGCTCCTTCATCGCTGCAGAAACCACCATTACGGACCCTTCTACTCTGATTGCAGACAACCCGCTCCCAAGCTGAAGGGAAAGGTCAAGCAGAAAGGAGGATTTGAGAAGGGACATAACAACGGGTTCAAGGGCAAGAAGTAGCGACACTTCTAGACCATGCCTTCGTACCTTGAATTCCGTAAAGCAAGCGTTTTAATCACCACAGAACTGATATTTTCACTTACATAGACGTTATTTTGAATGTTAAGAATGTTTCCATTTTAACAACACATTACTCTCGTTCAGGCAGGGTCACCACCGTCCTTACACCTCCCACCCCAAGCTCTTTGGAAGTATTAAAAGAAGTAGAATGCAGTTGGCATTTTATTCAGTCTTTAACTACTTTTCAGCTTTAACATTCTCTGCTGAGGACTTTTTACGTATCTAGCGTAATTCGCAACCTTTTTTATGGATGCAGTTCGGAATGGCAGGCACTCTTGCTCCCGATTCAAGTCTCATCTAAAAGTGGAAATGAGCGAATTCAAGGCTTTTGCGAATTCAAAGCTAAGTAAAACTAACTTTTTATTTAGTAAAACGTGCTTTACGAGTAAAAGCGCAATTCGTGTTCTTCACTTTTAGCCTACTCTCCCACCCACCCATCCCTCGACTAGCCTGGGTGGCTTATTCAACAATCCAGTTGGGCTTAAAGGGAATGCCCATTGTCAATCATGACGAAATACCAGATGATTCCCTCATTTCGATTGGTCGATGGATGGCGGGGTAGGCTAGTTCTACTGCTACAAAAAAGTTTATTTTTATTCCACGTGAAGGGTTAAAACCGGTAGGGAACCCATCTAAAAGTGGAGAACGCGAATTGCGCTTTTCTCGTAAAACCAGCCTCGCTGGCCTAGCGGGTAGAGTGTCCGCCTCGAAACTGGAAGATCGTGGGTTCAAACCCCGGTCGGGTCATACCTTAGACTTTAAAATTGGGACTTCTCCTTGCTACCCTGTGAGGCACTCCACATGTAATGGTTAGAAGGAGGGCTGGAATGGCCCATTTCAGTATAATGTGGCAGGGGGATCCCGACATGACCATAGCAGTTGAAAGGGATCTAAAGAACAATACAAATACAAAATTTACTCGTAAAAGCACGTTTTACGAAATAAAACGTTAGTTTAGTTTTGCCTATCTTGTGTTACGCCAACACATTTTTAAACGTTTCCTACATGAAGTAGGAAGCATTGTTCTGAGAATATAAATCTGGAACAGCCCCTGCGAACAGAGAACATAACGTTTTGATAACACCTTGCCTTGATGTCATGTAAAGAATGACAATAATCGGTAATTTTGTGTGAACATTTGTGATAATCAGAAACATTTTTACACATGGTCCATTGATTTCATTCCCACTATCTTTGCCATGTCGTGCAATGTTATGATCACAGGTTCCCTTAGTTTGAATCCATTTAATGGTTTGTCCGTCTTATGCCACAGCACCCGATGTTAATTGTGTTGAGAGGAATATTAAATTGGTTTCAATTGTTTAAAATTTATTTGATGTCTTTTCTTATCAACTGAATACACAACTGATATGAATAGAAATATCAGTCATAACACAACTTAATGTTATGACTCCGTTGAAACAAACCGATCAGGATTTCTCCATATCTTTAAAAATCACGAAAAGAAGATGAAAATCATGTTTAATCTAAAAACCGATACTTGTGATTAGAGAAGAAATAGCCCAGGACAGATAACATCTACCGTAAAAAAAATCAGTCGAAATAATTAAAAAATAATGACATAATTGGATACTGTCATGCCCCCAATAAGTCTATGTGGAATGTGGTCCAAAATGACACTGTGACATGGCTTGGTCGAAATTTTGGAAGACAATCTGTCGGTTATTTAAACAGAACCCGACCTCGTTTTAAATTCGCAACATCGTCTTTGGGGCATTGTTTTTATTCGTTATGACATCTGTTCCACGCGGTTAATATGTTCCATATATCCATATATCACAATGGGGGTAAAGTATATGGTTAATGTATGTGTGCGCCGATCTACAAACTTCTCCCTTTTTAGAAATAGTCCTAACTAAATTTCAGTTATTGTATTGAAATACTAAATTACTTCTAAAGTTATGCTTATCATTGCTGGTTTCCCATTTAACTTTGAAGAAATGTTTATAAGTGAGAAAGAGATGTCGACAGCCCTACTTGCTTGTATCTTATTGAATCAAGGGTCACAGCTTGGATAACATTCCCTGGACACTATTTTGTTGAGGCCAGTGTATTCAAACAACGATGTATCAGTGAACAATATTACACTATATGGACAAAGGCTGACGTTATAGTGGTTTACTGAAACAATAAAGCGGTAGTCTCAGAGTATAACAGTTCAAATTTCCCTGTGGTTTCGGTACAGTTACTTGATAAAGTTGTGTCATGTTCTTTGCTCAACATCGAATCGGTGTTCTTGACACTTTAGTAACAAACAAGAAGTTTTTCAACATGCTGCGGGTCAGATATCATATTAACGATCATTTCTTGAAGCTGGCAAAGGTTTAAAATAAGCTAGTCGGCGAAAATTTTACTAAACAATTCAAATCCACTAGCATATCGCTATATTTACAATGCTGCCACCTGTCAGATTTGTTTGCCAAGGTAGAAATTGATGTCAGTGGCATACTGTATGTGAAAAAGACGAAGGGGCAGCAGAAAATATATTGGAAAAGCATTATACAAGCCGAACACTATCAACCTTTCGTCAGATTTGAACCGGTGTGCCGATTTCAGATTACCCCCCTTAAATGTTCCCCCCCCCCCGGGAATCTGAAATCGATTTCAGATTCCTCCCCGGGAATCTGAAATCGATTTCAAGTTACCTCCTCGGGAATCTGAAATCGATTTCAGATTCCCCCCTCCGATTTCAAATCCCCCCCCCACCACCAGGCATACCTAGTATTTTTTAAATTTACATCTGTCAATGCATATACAGACTTGTAGTGCCATGGCAGTGACACTAATCCTCGATGCTCCGATGACTGCTTCCATGTGCCTTTTATGGGACTGGCTTGTGCTTTGGTCTTTAATGACACTACCACTCCGACTCCGTCTTCCTGTGCCCTCTTGTACACATCAAGCATTGTTTTATTGTTAACCTGTATCTGGTGGATTATCCTCCTGTAGACAAGCGTCCAGGTCTGTCTGACTGAGATGAGTATAAATAAGGAGCACTCTTTCCAGAATAAAAAATGCGATTAGAAAACAGCAAATAAAAAAACTAATTCTAGACAAATGTTATATGAATAATGATAATAGCTAGATACTGAAAACTGAAAGATGGAGAAGACTGGTGATAATATTAATGTTTAGAAGCTGTGGTATATAGAACGTATCATTGCATAAATGTAGACATTTTCATAGTTCGGCAGAAAAAAAACTTGATAAAACTTTATTTTTTGTTTTATTTCTGTCTGTTTTTAATTTTGAGAGGGGGAATTTGAAATCGGAGGGGGGGAATCTGAAATCGCTTTCAAGTTACCCGCCCGGGAACCTGAAATCCATTTCAGATTCCCGGGGGGGGGGAATCTGAAATTGGGGGTAATCTGAAATCGTTACACTGGCATCGTATTGAAATGCAGAGATTTGGATACTGGCAAGTGAGATGCTGTGTTACTCGTTCGAATACTTTCTTGTGATTTCCGCCCAGCAAAAGGCAAGTGCTCATTTAAATGATATGGTTTTTGAGCAATTACGAACTTTTTTATTTGCCTAGTTTCAACTATATCACGAATTTCGACAGTTTCTTTCAGTTATACTTATACTGTTGGTTATATGTAAGAAGTGGGGATTTCAATATCAGCATCAGTAAATTATAATAATAAATATAGTGTTTGATATAATGGATTCAAATATCTGTCTTTTCGTGTGTCCGAAATTGTCACCTTTTGGAGAGCAAACATAAATAAGAGGAGATTTTGCCATAGGAAAACCAGTTTAAATTTGGATCTTGAAGTTTTAAGACGTGCTATTGTTGTATAGAGAATAAGGGATGTTATGAAAAAGAACTTTGAAAATTTTCATGTCTGGATCTTGGATACTTTGAATCTTCCTTGAGCTTATGAAAATCACCCAACGATACCACCACTGAAAAGATAAGGTGTGAACAAGATATAAAAATAGAAAAGTCTTGGTGAGCTTTTCATCACCATCCACAATTAATGTGAAAATTTCAACCGACGGGAGGATGTCCGGACACTCCTTTTCACTAACTGACTGTCTCAGGTACTCGGTGCGGTTCGACCGATGGCGGAGCGTGCATGAATGAGGTCAGCTGCTCCAAAAGGCCATACAGGAAGGTCTCGTAGTAAATCTGCTTAAGTCCAAGTTAATTCCTAAACAAAACTTAATCTTCTTAGGGGAAAAGTTCTGATTTGGCTAACGCCAGTGCCTATCTACATCAGAACGGCAGCAAAAGATTTCTTTGGGTTATTAGAGAGACCCCCGTGGTTCAGAAGCCAAGCCTCCAAGCAATGTATCACTTCTAAGTCTGCTGTTGACAACCACAAAGACGGTTTCCTGAGTCCATATACATTAGAGACCATTCCACGGTTGGCACTGGTTTAAGGATGATCCGCAAAATTCAACATACGACTGTCACAGGATTCCTTTGCGCCAATACTCTGGTGGCACGATCCAGTAATTCTGCACGAGGAAATCCCGTTTTATCCCTTTCCCCAAGAGCTAAAACGGTAGAGCGATGGTTCTCTGAACAGGTACGGAATTCATTTCAAGGGCCAAGTGTGTAGGGGGAATGGTCACCTCTCTTCCACATAATTACATCAGCTGGTTAGAGCTTCGAGTTGTCTGGATAGCCTTAAACAAACTATCCCAACAATCCGAGAGACAAAAAGAGTCCTAGTATACAGGTGTCACTAGACAAGATCTGAACAGGCAGGAAGGTACAAGGTAACCCCAGCTATACACCATAACATTCCAGATTATGTCATTTTTTCGCCAATGCCAGATCCAAATCACTCCCCGTAATCTGGCAGGAAAAGTCAATGTGTTAGCCGATCTGGCCTCCAGGGCAGGCCACGACATCCACACAGAGTGGTGTCTAACCCAGTCTGCCTTTCAGTGGATACATCATCAATCCCAACGGGGTCGGTCTGTCTCACAATCAATTCTCCAACAGGTATTGCAAAGAATAATCGAACTAAAACAATTTTGTCTGCTGTTGGTTGCCCCATAGTCTCCCCTCCCGAAGCCTTATGGTACCCTCTCCTTCTCCGATGCAAGGCGATAAAGTCCGTACAGATCCCTTATCACCGCAGTGGGTATACTTCCACCCCGCCCTACACTTGTTGAATCTGCAACCATGGTGTCTTAGAAGGAAAGGGATTTTTTAATCAGTCAGGAGGAGATTGTTAACCCTCACAAACTGGCTAAAGTGTACCGGTCACAATAAGTTCGCCTCTTGGTGAAGTAAGTAAACAATGACTCTTTTCAGACTTCTCTGGTAGTGGTAGCGGATTGTCACATAAAGTCAGTTGAAGGTTCCATGGAGGTTTTAGCAATTAGTAAGATCCATGTCCTCGACAAGGTTACAGACTGATACTGGTCTTCGTCCAAAATGTAAAGTCGAAGTCGAACATTATCCAAATTGCGAGATCTCTTTGGGCACTCCTCAATGTTTTGTTGGCAGAAATACTTAAAACAGGTCTTCACCTAACGCTTTCGTTAAGTATTATCTTTAAGACGACGATAACTGAGTAACTTCTTTTGATTACAGAGATCTTACACCCCAGCACAAGCGCCAGAGCAAGCAGAAGGGTGGATTTCCAAAACCCAAGAATGAGGACAGAAAGAAGCAAAAGCAATGAGAGAACGGGATTTGGTTGTTGCTTCCTCGATGAGCTTTTGCTGTTCAAAGCATTTATCGGGTTCTCCACTTTAAGCTTAATTTTCTGCCGCCTTCCATCACACTACAAGCCTGGGCGAGTTTCTAACCATATGCGTGGGCTAAAAGGGAATACCCACGGATTATTCCCTAATTTTAATTTGTTGCTGGAGTGACGGCGGGGTGGTACTGTTTGAATTGTTACGGAAAGTTTTGATTTGCGTGGAAAGTATTTTCTGAAAGTAGGGAACGCGAAATGCACCTTTACTCGTAAAAGCGAGCATCAAATTGTGCCTTTACTCTTAAAAGAGCGCTTCAAATTGCGCCTTTACTCGTAAGAGCTCGCATCACGAAATAAAACGACAGTATGGCCATTGTTTGAATTAGGAATAGAACCTATCCAGTATCCGGGAAAGAACGCACCTAGGAAAGAACGTACCTGAGTCAGAATGTACCAAGGACAGAATGTATCCGGGAAAGAACGCAACCGTGACAGAACGTTCTTGAGTCAGAACGTACGAAGGACAGAACGTACCCGAGACAGAACGTAAACTGAGTGAGTACGTGCTGCGGAATGGGAGAAAATTTTGCTGTTGGTTTCCATTTCAAATGACATGATTAGTAAGAGCAAATACTCTATGTGTTGTACACAACGAAAATGAAGGATATTTCAAGCACAACATGGGCCTGATGAATTCAAGGTAGATGATCCAACAACAACTTGTCTGACGGCAACTCTAGATGACAAGCGATAATTGATCGAAATGAGCAGTGTGCAACAACTCAAGAAACCACCCAGTCACTATGACAGATAAAACAGCCCTCAACTCTCAAAATTTTACAAGTTTAAAAGTACGCAGGTTCCGACCCAGGTCCATTCTGTTCAATTACGTTTAGACCTGAGTAGGTTTTGTTCTGGGTACATTTTGTCCTGGGTACGTTTTGTCGCGCTCCCTTTTAGTTGCCTTGTTAAAATGATCTCCATATTAATTACCTAGTGTAACATCATATGAAATAAAATATACGTAAAATACAATACCATTTGGTACTGTACTTCAAGTACAATGGCTTTTTAACGCTGAAGTTTTTTATAGTATTATAAATCAGTGTTTCTTACATTATACACGATATCTAAGGTTAACAAGAAATCCTTTTGATCTTCAATTTCTGATCTTATTCAGGCATTTTGATGCCAAAATTATGGCGGCAGCATAAAAACTGCATGCATAATGTGAGCGGAAGATAAAACCTTCTTCGCCCTTTTCTCTTTAAAAAAAAATGGAAGGAACAAATTTAAAAACATATCATCTGCGATGTGAAACAATAAAGTGGAGTGCAAGCCTATTATTCAAAACAGCACTTTTACTTGCGTCTAACACACAAAGCACGGACAACAGAATAGTCTTATAGCTTTGAAAGAAGGTTGCGACATAGGTTGATGTATTTCCAATAAATCAAGATATCAATTTAAGATAACATTTTCAAACAGGGTTTAATACACTTTTATGTCCTCCACATTACCCAAGTCTTTTCGAGGCAAAAGTTTATTTCAGTTTTATTTTAACTTAAGAGTTCGTGATTTAGGCAGATTTTACATTTATTGCATACAAATAAATATACCTAACGCTGAGGGGACACACAAAAAAACCCGCCAAATACACCAAACTGAACGGAAACAGGGCAGTACCAGAGATGGTTTTACCCGCACGGACTTCACATGCGGAGGAATTTAAACGCGGTAAGACTTTACCCGCTGATGAAATAACGTAACAAAAGACACAGATTCTCAGCAATGTTTTATTTTACATTTATTTCTCTATTATTTTGTTTATTTTGTTTATGCATTGATTATTTGCTTGGGCATCTCGAGGGTCTCGGTTGTCCGACGCTTCATACCTTGCTGAATTTCTGTATTTCTTCTCTGCCAGGATCTGGTCAGCAGGGTTGGGTTTCTCCCAGGACGAAAGGTATTTCTCCCCTCCCCATGGGAGAAATAGGGGAAAAACTCGGGATTTAGGGTTTCTCCCGGGGAGAAATGTTTCTCCCGGGGATAAATGGGGGAGAAACAAGAGAGAAACGTCGGGCATAAAAATTCTTTCAACGTTTATTTGCATTTTATTCCAAATTATTTAATAAACTGTCGTGTCATCGACATTTGGCACATTTCTCTCACGTTTAGTGCATTTAGATGGGGGTACTTTTGCAAGATGAGCTTTTGCCAACTGCTCGTTCCCGCGGTAAATGCATTTAGTATATGATTTTTTATCTTTCACAGACAAACTGAAGTGCTCCCAAACTTTATCTTTAGGTCTTCCTCCTTTAAACATTTTGAGTTGATAATTTAAAGGCAGCACAAAGACAACAATTGTAATTTGTTTGTAATGAGAATGCCGTAAATTTTTACAAGCCTTCTGTAGCTGTTGAGTATTACTCACACTCTTAATCTCTACATTTCCTGAGATATAAGGATTAAGACGTTTTGTTAAGGCGTACCTCGGAGAGTAACTGAAAGATAAGCAGGTCAGTACCTTGACAGGCTGACAGAGAACGGATTTTTCTTTGATAATGAGTAGAATAGTAAGCATCTGCCTTGTAGTAAAAGAAAGAGAGTGAAAGCCTGAATAACAAATGTCGATCATGCATTTGTGTATTCTAACGTGTACGTGAAGCAAGACAAAACAAAAGAATAAAAAAGAGGGGAGAAACTACGGGAGAAACGTATTTCTCCCCTGGGGTAAAAACCCGGTTTAAACCCAGGGTAAAAACCCTAATGGGAGAAACCTGCCAACCCTGCTGGTCAGTATGTGTTAGCCAGGTCGCCCTAGATCCACCTCATCTCCACGGACCATAATCTTAGCGTTACACTGTCCTTGCTTATCACCGTTCTGACGCCATTTTTCGCATTCATACGACACAAATGTGTTTGAGACTCTGACCAAAAATCCATCATAAGGCGGAGTCGAAAGAATAATTAATGAACTCAATTTTATCTTCTTCGGACTATATTCCATCACATATGGGAATTGCGCATTAATTGCAGTTGAACAGCCTGAAGGTTGATCCATCACTTTCTGCAGATTGCAACAGCATAATCTATGATGCACCGAACTGTCTTCTGCCCTTTGGTCTAAAATCCAGGAACAGGACAATTGCCTACTGGACAAGTGCCTACCGGATAACTCCCTACCGGGCAATTGCCTACTGGACAACTGCCCACTTAGGGCAATTACCAAACGGGACTAATGCCTACTTTTCAAATAATTTTTTCGAGACATCAATTGTCTGATTCAGTTCAATGTTGAACTAGAAGCTCATTCCGCTAGCGAAATGTTAAACACTTGACAAAAATTAAAACTCAAAAATGCTTCCTTCAATGGGTTATTTCTTGAATAATATATTGCAAACAACACAGCTTGAATACGTCTTATAAGCCGAGTAGTGTTTGGTTGTTGTTGACTTAAAGTTTTATTGACTGATCAGGAATACGCCTTGTTATCTATTTACGCAGTGAGAGCTCGCACAAAGCTCACTGAACAAATGTGTATTCTGTGCTGTCGTTAAATGCTACGCATTTATTTGCAAAAATATACTCTTTTCACATGGCGTTTTAACAAAGAAAACGAAATCAAAGACGAAAATAAAAGGTGACATGCACATGTTCAGATCAAGCTCTTCATAAGTCCCAAGTTTCATGGTCGTGGGGCCCATAGTGTCAGAGAAGAAGAAGACACATAAAATCGGAAAAAGTGTCAAGAAGAAAAAAAAAGGACGAATTTTGCTCGCACAAATTCATATAACTCTTGCAAGCCAAAGGCTTGTCAAGTGTTAATTAATCAATCCTCTTTTGAGTTCTTTGTGGTAACACCAATAGTCTTTTCTTGTCGGTGATGAATTAATCAATTGCAAATAGCTGTTTGCTAAGATGTGCGCTAAAATACAATTCCATTTGAAGTTGTTTATAGAGAAATTGTTTCTATTCAGGTCCATGTTGAATTAATCAATTGCTATCAGTTGTTTGTTATGATGTGTTCTGAATTGCGGCAGGCAGTTGTCCAGTAGGCAATTGTTCTAGACTCCTGAAATCCTTAACACATTTAGCGATTGTACTTTACTTACAGTTATACTGCCTGGCAACAAGTATACCACACCCTTCAAATTGCACCAATGCAAAAAAAAAATCACTAACCGGACAGAACACAATTGAGAATACCATTTAATTAGCCAGTAAGTTCTGATAATATTCTGCATTTCATTTTGACAAGCTTATTCAAGATCTCATTTTTCTCCATCCGCGGATAATGTCTTATCGCGGGTACATTCACAGGTGGGATACATCTCCTCGGATAAAGTCCCCGAGTTTTGAAGTTCTGGCGGGTAAAGTCCTCGATTCGACTGAAGACTGTTGCATGCTTTAGCTTGTCCGTGCAGAAACAATCTCTGCACACGCGACAGACGCGCAACAGGCCTGTTGAACGGGTGCATGCGTGCAGGCTCCCAGTTTTGAAACCGCTGTGTTTTCACCCTTTCCGTGCAGACACAATTTCCGCACAGCTTAATTTTTCAGCAGACAGAGTGGCTGCCCGTGCTTTTAGCCTGTCAATTCACTTTATTTTGTACTTATAAAGTATCTCCCCATAGAAACTAGGACATTTTTATTATATCTGGTGAACACGACACAACAGCGGCACGGGTGTTGCGTGCTTTTAGCCTGTCGGTGCTTTAAGCCTGTTTAAGCTTGCAAACGTTGTTTCTATGTAAAAGATAACCAATCCGACACAACAGCGGCACGGACGTTGCGTGCTTTTAACCTGTCCGTGCCACCGTTGTTTCTGTGTTTAATATTAATCAATACGACACAACAGCGGCACGGACGTCGCGTGCTTTTAACCTGTCCGTGCCACCGTTGTTTCTGTGTTTAATATTAATCAATACGACACAACATCGGCACGGATGTTGCATGCTTTTAGCCTGCCCGTGCGAACGTCGTTTCTATACAAAACATTAATCAACACGGCACAATATCTGCACGCCAGTTGGTGCTTTAGGCCTGTATGTGCCTTAAGCCTGTTTAAGCTTGCAAACGTTGTTTCTATATAAAAGATAACCAATGCGACACAACAGCGGCACGGATGTTGCGTGCTTTTAACCTTTCAAAGATTAAAAGACAAAAGATAATGTTTGTCCGTTTTTTTCAAGACTTCTCACCAACACGCCAACTGAAGAACAGAAAATTGCCCTGAAAGATTTCATATGTTTATATTTTGACTCAGAACCGACGGAACTTGCATCACACCACATGTATTTGTTTGTGTCGCTTACCAGCGACTGCAGCGCTACCCAGTTACTAATTTTTCAATTTGGATGAAATATGGAACTTTGAATTTGCTGTTTCTTGTTTTTTTATCTCTGTTTTAAATTAAAAAGGAAAACCGAGTTGATTTTTTTCATTTTGCATTTGAAATGAATCATTGAAAGGACCAAATGTACACGGACCTTTATATCTGAATTTCTTTTTTAGTTATCAAACAGACATTTAAAGATATATTGATATTTTAAGTCATCAGGTCAGAGGACTGCAGCGCAACTGAATTTTCAGTTTTAATAAAAACAGAAAGATAAAATTATGGAAGCAGCTTCATTTTTCAATTTCCATTTTTTCGTCTGGAAGGAAAATAAAAAAGATTGAAATTCATTTTCTAAATTGTTGATTAAAAAAAAAACAAATGGACGAAATGAACACAGACCTACAGCGTATTCGTATCAGTTGATCTCAACGCGGAACGCTTGAATGTCGAATGTTATATCATATTTATGTTAGTTGAAAGCAATGCGCACAGTTGAATGCAACTTGTTCATCGTGGCGACAGTTATATAAATGAAATAACTAGACCGAATTTCGCTACACGTAGCGAAATAGTACCCACTTGCAAGGGCAGAGACACAACATATTTGGTCAAAGACACATTTTTCAGTGTTTCAACATAATTGTCAGCTTCCGGATTATTATCTTGAACGAGGCCATCGAAGTGAATATAATGTAACCTCATTTGGGCACAAAAAAAACCAAATTCAGTTTTCTAACCGTTTTCGAGATAATAGTCAACTTCCGGTTTTTGACCTTGACCATGATGGAGGAGGTCAAGGTCACCAAGGTACCTCTTATGTAACGTTGTTTAGGCCCAATGGCTCGAAAATGAGCTCAAAATCGCTCTATCTCTAACCGTTTTCGAGATAATAGTCAACTTCCGGTTTTTGACCTTGACCGTGACCCAGAAGGTCAAGGTCACCGAGGTACCTCTTATGTAACGTTGTTTAGGCCCAAAGGGTCGAAAATGAGCTCAAAATCGCTCTATCTCTAACCGTTTTCGACATAATAGTCAACTTCCGGTTTTTGACCTTGACCGTGACCCAGAAGGTCAAGGTCACCGAGGTACCTCTTGTGTAACGTCGTTTAGGCCCAAAGGGTCGAAAATGAGCTCAAAATCATTCTATCTCTAACCGTTTTCGAGATAATAGTCAACTTCCGGTTTTTGACCTTGACCGTGACCCAGAAGGTCAAGGTCATCGAGGTACCTCTTATGTAACGTTGTTTAAGCCAAAAGGGTCGAAAATGAGCTCAAAATCGCTCTATCTCTAACCGTTTTCGAGATAATAGTCAACTTCCGGTTTTTGATCTTGACCGTGACTCAGAAGGTCAAGGTCACCGAGGTACCTCTTATGTAACGTTGTTTAGGCCCAATGGCTCGAAAAAGAGCTCAAAATCGCTCTATCTCTAACCGTTTTCGAGATAATAGTCAACTTCCGGTTTTTGACCTTGACCGTGACCCAGAAGGTCAAGGTCACCGAGGTACCTCTTATGTAACGTTGTTTAGGCCCAAAGGGTCGAAAATGAGCTCAAAATCGCTCTATCTCTAACCGTTTTCGAGATAATAGTCAACTTCCGGTTTTTGACCTTGACCGTGACCCAGAAGGTCAAGGTCACCGAGGTACCTCTTATGTAACGTTGTTTAAGCCCAAAGGGTCGAAAATGAGCTCAAAATCGCTCTATCTCTAACCGTTTTCGAGATAATAGTCAACATCCGGTTTTTGACCTTCACCGTGACCCAGAAGGTCAAGGTCACCGAGGTACCTCTTATGTAACGTCGTTTAGGCCCAAAGGGTCGAAAACAGCTCAAAATCGCTCTATCTCTAACCATTTTCGAGATAATAGTCAACTTCCGGTTTTTGACCTTGACCGTGACCCAGAAGGTCAAGGTCACCGAGGTACCTCTTATGTAACGTTGTTTAGGCCCAAAGGGTCGAAAATGAGCTCAAAATCGCTCTATCTCTAACCGTTTTCGACATAAGTCGGCCTGTCGTTAAGGACGCGTGAAGTCACGTGATCTTTGACCTTGGCCCTCAAGGTCAAGGTTAGTGATGAAAGTTTACCCTTTACTGTGTACGTTTTATGCATTCACGGTGGGATTTGAGCACGTTTATGGCTACTTTTCGTGATTAATAGGTGTTTCCAAAAATATTTTGACCTCAATTTGACCTTGACCTCTGAGGTGCAAGGTCAAAAAATTTCATGGATTTGACGACAACTCATTACCCTCTATGTCTCTGCCACATGCCGTCTTTCTACGACAAACCCTGTAGGAGGAGTTTTCTGGAAACCACTTTGTGGTCAGAAAAACTTTGACCTCAATTTGACCTTGACCTTCAAGGTCAAGGTCAAAAAATTTTGCGGATTTGACGACATCTCGTCACCCTCTATCACTGTGCCAAATTTCATCGTCCTACGTCAAATAGCGTAGGAGGAGTTTTCTGGAAACCTCCGTGACGGAAAAAAAGAGAAGAAAAAAGTTTGCAAGTGGGAATTATAAAATATAAGCGCAACCTCGAGACCAATCAGAAAACGAAAGACAATTAAAAAAAAAACAAAAAACAAAAAGAACGCCAAAATAACCATTTTTCATTTACAAGAACGAGGTTGTTTATAAAAGTCATAGACACGTATTGTGACCAGTTGGTACGTGTGTGCCATCCATCAACAGACGCTGCAGGCAGTCCAGCACTCCCCGCCCCACCACGATCACGTGACCCGTTAAACAGCCCCAGTAACGGGTTGAATGTCTTAGTAACGGTTCCCCGTTTAGTGCAGGCCACTTATTGACCAGACCCCTGGCTTGGATCACTGCTTGTGGGGCAAGACTCTCCTTGTTGCTGGTTCTCCGCCTTTGCTGTGTGTGCAATTTTTCGCTCGGTCACCGTCTGGGGTTGTAAATCAGGAAATAGGAGAGACACACATCCCACTTATTAAAAAAAAAAGAAAAAGCTTTGCAAATGGGCCCGAGGATGAAATCAATTTTTTCACAAGTTCTCAAATAATATCAATTGCTAGCTGCGTACTTGCGTTTGCCACTCACGTAACACTTTGGATTTATTTTCGCTCTTACAATAATTTTTTATTCTATTCTTGAAGATACGTGTTTGGACATTTTCCAACAGGTTCCTTTTACTTCTTGAATGAAGTGTTGTAGTTAATTTTATAACTTTCAGCTGAAAGAACAGATGATATAAAACATATGGTTTCAAAAAAGCAATCCTGCATGCAAGATTAACATAGGCTAGCCTACTTCACTTGTATAAGTATTAAAATGCGACTTTTTCCCACGATCTGTCACATGCTTCATTCGCGTTTGATTTGCCACTTCAGTTTTGAATTTCGTCATATAATTGTAGTATTTCTTCATAGTCTTCACAAAATATGACAGTCATTGTTTGTATTTAAAATGCCTGACGTATGCCAAAACGTCCGCTGATAAGGAACGACTCAGAAACTTTCTCAGCCAACATTAAGTCATTTCTCAGCCAACATTAGATCATTTCTCAGCCAACATTAAATCATTTCTCAGCCAGCATTAAATCATTTCTCAGCCAGCATTAAATCATTTCTCAGCCAGCATTAAATCATTTCTCAGCCAATATTAAGTCATTTATCAACCAACATTAAGTCATTTCTCAGCCAGTATTAAATCATTTCTCAGCCAATATTAAGTCATTTCTCAGCCAACATTAAGTCATTTCTCAGCCAATATTAAATCATTTCTCAGCCAACGTTAAGTCATTTCTCAGCCAACATTAAGTCATTAAGTTAGTCATTTCTTTTAATGCTCTGCTTCAGGGTTATATCCATATAGCTGTTCTTTTATTATTGTTAATTATACATGTTTACAATTTTTATGTGTTCGGGGGGGGGGGGGGAGGGGGTGGCGTAGAAGGAACTTCAAGGAGTCTAATTTTGTATCAATGGTTACATGATTCATATATGGTTTGGAGAAAGCGTTGCCAAACTCCCACCGCCATCGATACCCCCACCCCCAAATTCACCTGTGTTTGCATCCGATAAAGTGATCGATTTGTTTCTTATCTACCAGCTGCACATTTAAACCTCCACTTGAATAAGAAAGTTTATTTTAAGTATTGAATATAATAAGATTAATGATGGAAGTAAAAAAAAACTGATGCTGAGAAAAAAAAACACCTTTGAACATTTGTCTCTTCCTCACTCGGCCTTCCGTTGAGACATTGAAATGAATCACGCGAAGTCCTAGTAAATAACCTGCTCTAGTGCAAAAAAAAACAAAACAAAACAGAATTTCGTATCCAATCCATCAACCATATTTATATTTCGGGGTTAAACCGTGAAATTTCTAACCTCTTCACTTTTTGAAAGTGTCCGACAAATGCGACGCGGGAAATCCTGCAACAAATAACATCACCAATAGCATTGATATCGTAACACCTCTATTTCATTTCGTTGTGTAATGCAGATGCATCTTTTTACGCATGCAAAAAAAATGACAAGTATTTTCTCAATAATTCAAGATATGAAATGGAGAAAAACATGTTAAAAACTTCATGTTTATGCTACAATTATTCGCATTGTTATTAGTTTTTTAGTTTTTTTTTTCTTCTAACAAAAGGAATGCACATGATTTATGATTGTCAAAACGTAGAAAAATACACAGTCGTGATATATGTAGGATACTTGACCGCATGAAAAAATTAAGAGAAACAAGATCAACCAAAAAGTTCTTTATTCAAATTTGTTCTACAATCTCTAAATTAGTTTATGTTCATTGACATATGTTTGACAACCAACATCAAGCATGGGCACGCGACACACACGCTGATACCAACACTTAAGTTTGACTACCCTACCCCAACCCCACTCGGGACCTTCCCCAAAAACAGCAGTTGCGTCTGGGCTTTCGTTCGTAAACATGTAGAATTGGTGGGGTGGTGGGGTGGGGGCGCTTCTACAGAAGTCGAAAAGTCTACTTTACGAAGGCGGACAAGCGTCGATTATTCGATATCTAATCAACGTAGCGTAAAGGTTTTAATGGAAGTCGAAACAACATCTCTCGATTTTGTACAGATGTCGGGATAGCGACGATGTATAGACGCCCGAAGAATATTAATTTAGAATCGCCAAAAGAAGTTGGCAAAAAACTTGCGCGCTCCTTTTTTTTTGCGTCATGTTTTCGTATTTTGCGTCTTCGTTTTGTTCTATTTTCGAAGCGACCTGTCATGGCTACCATCACCGGCAAGCAACAACATATGGAGGTTACTTTTTGGCAGTGAGTTCGATGATTGTACAACGTTGATTTTTCGACGTGTATTCAACGTTGCACCAAAAACTTCGATAAGACGTCTAAACAAAGTTGAAAATTTAACGCGCATTCACCGTTCTATTAAACACGTTCATGAGACATTGATCTATAATCGCGACCAATCACAAGCAAAATACAACCAAATGTATTGCTGTGGTTAGGTCGGGTCGCCTTCGCAACCTCAGATCGACGTTGGATTGACTTTGGAATGTTTACTGGGTTGCACCTTATCTATTATGCGTTCTTTAACTTTCAAAAACAAACCGACCCTGCTCACTTTAAAAATACATCCACTTTAACCAAATGCGATCGCTCGGTCCCGACATACAGGCTGTGAAGTTTAAAAGTAGACCCTTTTTCTCACCGATACACAAGCAGCTGCATCCGCCTCGTATAGAGTGGTATAGAACAATTGTGGGAACATCCACTTCTTTTTTATTTTTAGAAATGCAGAACACTGAATGAAGTCGGGCAAAGTTCTGACTCCCAACATATACCCTTTTTCTCCGTCTTCTCAGTTACCTTCCCTTTTATAATATTATTGGTTTCAGTTTATCGAGTAAGAAACTACTGTCAATTTTGTCTGGAAGGGTGCATAATGAAAACATAGAAGCATTCAGAAAGCTGAGACAAAATGTACACAAATGTCAGTTTTAATTGCTTTAGTCGGTCAGAGAATTATTTTAGGGGACTTGCTTTCGTGTATCGAATGCCGTTTTCACATTTTTTGGATAGCACTAATTATTTCAGTAAATCTAAAATTGAATTTCAGATGCAAAACCATGGATTTTAGATAACTAAAACAAATATCAGATGTAAAAAATGCTTTAATTTTTTTATTTTGGTAATTCAATTTGTAATCCAATTTAAATTCAATTAGAAATATTTGAACCTAATAATTTTATAAGGTTTTCATAAGTAAAAAAAAAAAAACAAACTGACGCCCCAACTGTCATTCTCCACCACAGGCAAACAAATAAACTGCTTGGTGTCGAAGCAGCCAAATTCTTAATATAGTTTAGTTACAACATATTTAATTTGATATAAAGTTTTCATTCCCAGTACTAAAAAATGATGGTCAGGAACACAAGCAGCGTCTCGGCCTGCAAACCATTATCACCCGAGACTATATCCGATGATACAAACACACACACACACACACACACACACACACACACACACACACAGAAAGAGAGAGAGAGAGAGAGAGAGAGAGAGAGAGAGAGAGAGAGAGAGACATAGTCACATATACGTAAATGATAATGTATCATATCACTAGCAAGTTGGTTTACATCACAATAAAGTCATTGTTAACAGGAACATTGTACCAGAAACAGCGAACAGATAATTCGATTGTCATATAAATGCACTTCTTTCAAAGTCAATCATTTTATTTGGCTTAGACTTTCCAGAGAAAATAATTCTTTAAATTCCATCGAACTTCTAACCCAATTTCTTTTTTGCATTTCCTCCGTTAGTACATATCTTTGATCTGGTAAAACGATTTGACAACAAGCACGAACATTATTTTTTTGTAATTTTATATTTCTTTATATTAATTTTAGAAAATAATAAAAAAGAAAGGATTGCCACAGAGACTTGGCATGAGACAACATTTGTAAAATGATCCATCAATTTCATTCCATGCTGTTCTTTACGAAGCCTTTTCACTAAACAGTCGAAGAAAGCCTGATATCTGAGAAGGTATCATCTTGAATATGTGAGGTGCATGATTATTAAACATAAGTGAAAATTAATGATGTTCTGAAATTAGGAGAATATGTATTGTAATCGATGTTGGACGTATGCATGTCATACAATAATGCAAGCGATTACTTGAGGAATTAATCATGTCAAAAGAGTGGCATATCTAAAAGTTAGCCCGTATTAAATATGATAGGGAGATGTTATCAGAGCCTTATTAATAGTCCCCGGCCGCCTCTCAGACCGAAGCGGGGGACTCCTGAATTCGGGTCCGTCCGTCCGTAGAGAGGTCCGTCCGTCTGCTCATCTGTCAACAATTCGTATATGATGCCTTTTGTGCGATAGATCTCAGACACTACTCGAGGGAAAGAATATAGGGTGTAGTTGTGCACCTGGGTATAGGTTTTGCCTGCCGGCGAAAAATGTGTCCTAGGGTCTTTGTCGAAAATCCACATATCTTAGGCCGCCAACTTGCTATCATGCAATTTAGTCGTCATCTACCGACGCGTAGTACGAAGCGGGAGACTATGAAATTCGGTTTCGTCAATCCGTCTGTCCGTCCGTCTGTCCATCTGTCAATATTTCGGATATGATATCTTCTGTGTGATAGATCTCATAAACTACAAGAGGGATTTCGTTTAAACCTTGCATAGGGAAAGAATATAGGTTGTAGTTGTGCATCTTGGTATAGGTTTTGCCGGCCGCCGAAAAATAGAAAACTGGACTCTTGCTGGGGACTTAGTCAATTTCACTGACATACTTGTTAATTGATGTGTTCGGGCATCTTCTACCTCTACGACAACTTACCTAATATTTTTAACACATTTCCAACGTTCTGTTGCCGAATAGACGAGCTTTCCCAACCCCCTACCCCCATCCGCGTCCCCCACGCCATCCCCCCCCCCCCCCCCACCTACCCTATATCATGTCTTACTTGCTATTCACGTCAAGTCCGTCCATTTCGAATTCTCAGAACGCGATTGTTAGAATATTAAGTATGTTTCTGAATAGAACCTGCAAAATTTCCACTGACTTTTAAAGTTTTCTTTATTTATTGTTCAATTTGACATAGACACTGATCCTAACTTTTACTACCCATATCACGACAATTTTACACAATCAATTTTTGTGAGGTACATTTTAAATTACTTTTCACATGACCTTATTTCCTGCAAGATTGTCATTTTCCCATTGCAGAAATAAAAAAAATAACATAGTTTAAACGACAACAAAAACAACAACAAAAAATGAGACTATTCTAAAATTATCGTATTGTTTACTTCAAACAAATGAGGTGACATTTTTCATGGTGCAGTTGTCCATCATACACCCCAGTGAGGTGGTGTCGAGGCGACACCCAGCACGAATCTGGCTTTTGATTTTGGTGCAATCTATTTAAGAAGAATCATTCATTTATTTGCTATTTATTTATTTAGCTATTAGTTATGCGAGTGGGACAAGGCCTTGTAAAAATACATAAATGCAACGACCATGGTTGGTTCTTTATTATTATTCTTGAAAATGTTGCCGATCCACATTTGCTAAAATTCTTATTACATTTTATTACCAAAAAAAAAACACAAAAAAAAATAGCAGTCGATGTAATTCTTGACAAAACATAGGAGACTTAAAAGTAGACTTTGTAGAAGTAAAGATCGATGAATATGGTGATTTTTCGCACATTCCAATGCAGGTGTATTGACACCGAAAGGATAGCTGCTAGGCGAATTGCCACTAAGCCAATTGTCGCCAGGCGTATTGTCACTAGACGAATTGTTGCCAGGCGAATTGTCGCTAGGCGTATTGTCTCTAGGCGAATTGTTGCCAGGCGAATTGTCGCTAGGCGTATTATTTGCCTTTTTCAAGTGAAAAATGTTATCTATAAATTTCACATCAAAAAATTGTAGAAACGTTTGTTTGGCAAAACTTGACACCTCGAATGAAATACATTCACTGATACGGTTTATATGGAGGACTGCAGACCAGTCCTGAGAACTTCTCCTTTTGTTAAACATTCCGTCAGGGGGCCACTGATCTGACATGCGTTACCATGTGTGTCCAAAAAAAACGCGGAGAAAGGGGCGGGGAAATTTTGAGGCCAGACGCGGTCCGCGTGGACTGCTAATTTCGTTAAAAATTGGGTAATTTTCATTCCTTACTCAACGTTTCGCACGAAAAAGGGTGTTATTTCAGAACTGCACTCCGCGTTTGATTAAAAAATGGGTATTATTTCAAAACTAGCACTCCTCGTTTCGGTCCATTTTATAAAGTCATGGACACGCATGGTAATCAATTGGTACGTGAGAGCCCCCCTGGTGGTTAGTTCAGTATATCAATGTTTAAGCACAAGTGTATTCTTTCAAATGCTAAACCGGAACTTGGTTGGTTTCCACCAAAACTGTTTCACTCAGTAATGTGCGCCGTTGCAAGTAACAATGTGTGGTCTTTTGTTTCTCTATTGTTGTTGTTACTGTGTTTTGTTGTTTTTGCTGCTGCTGTTTATGTTGCTCTTGTTGTTGAAGACGATTATAATTATATCAACACATTAACCCACACAAAATAAACTTACAAAGCAAGTGTCTTTAATTTAATATTTTAATCAGTTTAGAATTCAGTATAGTTCATTGACTTGTTCCAGCAATCGTTAACAGTTGTTTTACTTCGGTCCCGAGGGTTTGCAGTACTGTCCACAGTGATCAGTATATGTACTTTATAGACATTAAAGAAATAGTCACATATCCAAATTCAAGTAGTTCTGGAACTCCACAGCCATTGAGAGGCATTTTCTTGAACACATCACCGCTGAAATTAATCCCAGGAATTGGCCCACAGTGTGGCACACCTTTGCTGCTTTCAAATATATCTCTGCTCTCTTTGGGTCTTCTTTAACCTGTACTGTAAAATTAAAGTAGAAGTACAGTAAAACCTCGGATATGGACACCCCTCTATTATGGACACCCCTGAATTATGGACAGCATTTTTCAGTCTGTTTTAAAACGCCATAGAGTTCTGTTATATCTAAACCCCTCTATTGTGGACACCCCTCTATTCAGAATTAGGGACACTCTTTTTACCCCGTAAGTACAGTTACACATTTAAAACAACTCCTCTATTGTGGACAGTCAAATTGCTGTCCATATGTTGTACTTTGTCTAAACAACCCCTATCAGCTTCTTACTCGGTAGTGCTAGTTTTTTCGCTATTGTTATCTTTTGGTTTTGAGTACATTATATTGAACACAGTGCGTGTAAAGACAATAGGGCTTATTACAAAAGATGTGTGCTTAAGGGAGAAGCTTTATACTACTAAACCCTATTGACATGTGCTCCGCCTTTTAAAATTCGTATGCAAGACCAAGTAATTCATTGTCTTTATACTCAGTTAAGATGTTATACAAGGTGTTAAATTATGAATATCGGTGATGTGAAAAGAAAACGGAACGAACTTCCGCTATCTGATAAAGTTAAAATAACCAAAGCTAGTGATGGAAAAAGTGTAAAAAATAGCCAAAGATTTTAGTTGTAGTTGTCAGATAGAACAGGACCTCGAAATTAGGGACACCCCGCCATTAGGGACAAAGTTCTTCAGTCACTTTTTGTCCCTATTAGCGGGGTTTCACTGTATTGTGTTATCAGTCTATTTAAACAGGCATTGTGGACTTCATTGCGGACGAAGTCTGTTTGATTTGTTGTTATATTACCTTAACAGTATATGTCCCAGTCAAGGATCACAAGCACATTCTATGCCAAGCACGCAGCCACATCGTAAATACATGTTAACATATAGCGGGCATTTGGTGGTGTTTGAGTGTATGGTAAACATTTGTTTATCCGAACCAACCACGCCCCGCTCCCCTGCTCGTTTTATTCCTTCGATTTCTGACAACGGAGCTCTGCTCCGTGTTATTTTTTTTTATCACAACGCAAAAGCGCAAAAAGGGAGTTCTTATTTCACCGCAACCATTAGAGCTGAAGAACTCAAATTTACAACACAGATAGGTCTTATGGATACATAGTAGCCAGTTTGGAGATAAATTTAAAACCAAATGTGCTCACTAGATTAAATTTGTTAAAATTAACTTTTCTTTCTGCACATCTCCTGCGAAACGGTACAATCTGCGGTCCATATTTTATAACGCAGCTCTTGTTCTTAACTGGATCCATCGTGATTTTCACCAAGATCCAAAGTTGTGGTAACGTTTTCTGACGTTTTATTTTCATAGTAAAAGCGTAATTCGCGTTCTCCACTTTTACACGAGAATTTTCGTAATCTCTGAGAATCACGCAATTTGAGAACTAAAAACTTTTCTCAGTGGCTCGAATAGTTCCGGCCTAGATATCGGCCAATCAGAATCGTTGGTATCTAATGACCAAGCCTCATTAGAGCATTGCTCCCACGCACGAACCACACCCAGGGAAATGCGAATTGCGCTTTTACTAGTAAAAGAGCGTTTTACGAACATATAACGGCAGTTTTACTTCGTAAAAGATCCGAATTCGCTTATCTCCACTTTTATACGGGACTCACACAGGAGTATGGATGACCTGCATCGCGAGCCAAGCCGAGAAAAATGTTCCCAAGAATTCAGCTTTTTACCCATAAAAAAACGCATCAAGTTCCCGGCAAACGGAGGGCAGGCATAAATAAAACACCAATGATGTTATTTCGCGTTTTTATTGTGCCTAATTCAAAATCGAGTTGAGCTGGTGCACAACTCTCACACGCGGAAGGACGAACAAAAAGAAGAGAAAACGCACCAGTGACCTAGCGCTTCTCACACTGTGAACGCTGCTTAATACCGTTACCTCCATCCACCCCCGAGATAGCCCAACCTTATAACAACGGTTGAGACTTGAGTACACATTCAGGAATCTCAGTTCATTCGATTTTTTTCACAAACAAGATTGCGGAGATCAAAGCATGATCAAGCATTCTGTGACTGTGTGTACGTGCTTGGTCACTTACAAAAAGTATGGAAAGAAGCTCATAGTGAGGGTGTAAAAGTGAAATCAAGAAACCCACATGGTGCATATGAATGGCTTGCTTGGACAAACAGACTTTTAACATAACCAAAAACCAAGCAAAAGAATCATAATGTTCGCATATTGAAGATGCATTGAGGTAAGTAAACAGTAATATTAAGTGCTCGTATAGGATTGATGAACG
Source organism: Protula sp. h YS-2021 (assembly GCA_949752745.1). Taxonomy (NCBI): domain Eukaryota; kingdom Metazoa; phylum Annelida; class Polychaeta; order Sabellida; family Serpulidae; genus Protula; species Protula sp. h YS-2021. The sequence goes on from OX457026.1 coordinate 78,108,881, forward strand.
CACTGTCATGTGCGCATCTGTTACATTACCCAGCATTTGTCGATTGACTTAAGCATAACACGATGAATGCATTACAACGTGCTCATCTAATACATCCACCAAGTACTTGTCAAGTGACCTAGGTTAGTCTTGCTACCTGATCCCTGTTGAGCCCTACTCTAGTGGCCGTGACGGCTGCACCGAAGAGGATCTGTACACGAAGTGTACGCACACTCCCTCCTTCTTACCAAAGAAAGATGGAGTATCGGACTCTCAGGAGTGATGCACCAAGACTAGCACTTAACCAACGGCAGGCTATTCGCGAAAAGTGAATTAGCTGAGTCACAACTAGAGCGAACGGTGCCCCTATCCTGAAACTGAAGCAGAAGAAGAAGAAGAAGAAGAAGAAGAAGAAGAAGAAGAAGAACAGAGAGAGAGGACACACTCGTATCCACACAGTCCTTTTGGCAATGACGCACAGCTACCGACGACCTTGGTTCTGGCCCTTTTTGTACTTGGCAGAGCCGTTGCCGGAGCGCTGAAAGAAGAATTCCTTCTGTTTGGGTCTGCCTTCAGTCTCGGTTCACTACAAACCGATAAAAGCTAATCAGAGACTACGACCTCGGCTGCAACGAAAGGGCCCACTGAGCAGAAGCCAGACAGTTCGCACTGAGGATAGCCCTTAAGATAATATTTAATAACTGAGTTTGGAGATGACCAACAACACGTTTTTAATATATGGCTCACAAAAACACACTGTGTAGAACCCTAATTCAGTTAGCAACTTGTCTTACTTGACGGGCTTTGACGTTACATAACTGGAGAACTGAGGCTTGTGCGTATACATATACTTTGTACCGATCATGAAGCGCTTGATCACGAGCCAAGACCTGCTCGTATACTTGGTACTTAATGCAGTCCAGACCAAGACGTAGCCAGGCTTGGTCACTAACCAAGGTCTGAGCGTATGTTTGGTACCTGACGCAGACACGATCAAGACGCACATAGGCTTGGTTACGAACCAAGACCTGTCGTGTACTTGGTACTTGATGCAGTCCAGACCAAGACGTACCAAGGCTTGGTCACGAATCAAGGTCTGAGCGTATGCTTGGTACTTGATGTAGACGCGTACAAGACGCACCAAGACTTGGTTATGAACCGTGACCCGGGCGCATGCTTGACACTTGACGCAGCCTCGACCACGACACACGAAGGCTTGGTCACGAACCAACACCTGTGTGTATGCTTGGTACTTGACGCATCACCGACCAAGACGCACAAAGGATTGATCGCGAGTCAGGGTCTCTGCATCTGCTTGGTACTTCAAACAAATCCGACCAAGATGCACCAAGACTTGGTCACGAACCAAGGCCCGTGCCTATTTTCGGTACTTGATGCTTACTTGGTGGTGAGTACACAGTCGTGGCTCAGCACCAAGCCACCCAGCCAAGGCTCAGATACTCAGTGGGTTCCTTGTACCGAAGCCTAATCCAGCAGTGGTTCGTGCTTGGTATCAGTTACTGAGCGTAATCAAGGCTTAGTAGCCCGTTGGTAGGCTTGGTAGGCCCGTTGGTCTCGAGTCTGCAGAGCTCTGGGGTGACAGAGTCGGTCCAAAACCAACCCATCTGCGTTCAGACGTTACCAAGTTACCCAGGTCAGCTCTGGAGTTACTGGCAGTCTGCTAGGAAGCACCAAGCTTCTAGGCTAGGCCATACGTGACCACGAGACAGTAGGTAGCTTGAGGTCAGGACAGACATGAGCAATCTGAAATTACCCGTGCTCCTTCATGGGTCGTCAACCAGTACGCCAGTACTAGTAAACGGTGGAGAATCTAACAGTAACACTTATCGGGATGCAAACTCAGATTTACTAGAAGAGAGCGTACGAAGGTGAGAT